>JAXQQM020090944.1:0-382394 GCA_034641835.2 Pinus albicaulis
CAATCTTCCGGATGCGGATGATTAAAAGACTTGATGGGACATCCGTCCCTGGCCAACTCCCAAGGCATTTCGCATGGGGTGGCCATATGGCTCCCAACGGTGCCATTAACTCCGACTTCAATTCGCAAGCGCGCAGCTCATTAAATCTCCAATGACGGCTCTTATTCATCCTTGGTCTGCTCAGTCGATTCATTATGGATTCAATCTTGGGTTCTCCAGATCATTCCGGCTCTGTTTGCTCTTTGAAACCTATTTGCAGTGCATGTCTTGCGGCTTCTGCAGTGCCCAGTGCCCGCACACACACTGGCCGACGCTGCTCGCTGCTCAGCTGTATTGAAACTGTTCCTGGGCATCATTTTTCTCATAACGCCCTCTGTCATTCCAATTTCAATTTGCAGATCCCTCCTGGCTCGTTCCGTGGTCTTGCTCCTGTCCAAGCTTATTCCCCTTGTCACTGGCCTGTTCCAGCTACTGCGACTGCCATGCCAAGGCTCAGGCAATGCATGAGGTGTCGTCGAGGTGCAACTCGAGGCAGGCCTGCAAGCGAACATCCATCATCCAATCTCGATGAAGCTCACTTCACTGAGCATACTGATAGGCGGCAATCTCAAGACTCCCTCCGTCAATGGAACCATGATAACCCTCCTGGCTATGCCCACGACCATCAACCCTCCTCTCCTCATATTGGCGCGCCTCCGGACCTTGTTCCCTCTGTCCCCCTTCCCTCTGGCAGCCATTTTCTGAGGCAAACCTCGCAGAGAGCGGAGCTCCGCTTTGACTGTGCCTTCAATCGCCCCACCATCACTGCATACATTACTATTACCCTGCGAGAAGAGTCAACTCTTCACTCTCCCCCGTGGCATGAAACTCCACCCTCTCCTCTTGACCCCCGCCCCAACCCTGATGCAACGCCTCTTGCTGGTCCGGGCGATACCCTTGTTACTGCCACTCCCACCCTGGGCCATCTCTCTATGCAGGTGGATGCAAATCTCTTAGACAAAGATGGAGCTCAGAGCGCTGCTACAGAAGATTCAGAGGAGCAATACGGGTGTCGCATTGAGGAGGAGCCGGCATCTCCAGCCCACACGTCTTGATTCTTCTATGAATTGGCTCAGTATGGTATCTACTCTTGTCTACTTAGCTAGAAATACTTTTTTTTTTGTTGTTGTTGCCTACAGCAGCAGAAGCAACATGCCTGTGATGTATTTTTGTAGTTTTCTTATGCTGAACATCATGGAATTTTCACCGGTTTCCCTTTTTAAGGGCGATGCAACTGCTTTTAAAAGAGCTGGTTTCCCACTCTGGGCAGTTCGTCATATTGATAGAGCATGGACATCAAGCCCAGTTTCAGGCTCCCATAGCTGAACCGAGGCAATTTTGTAACATTATGATTACTTAATAGAATTAGCACAATTTAGAAAAAAAAAACTGTTACATTTCAATCATTGTATAGATGAATGCACCGTGAGAATAAGGTAGAGATGTACCATATTTCGTTCCTTTAATAAGTAGGGAATCCGATGGTTCGTCAATTACTAGTGCAATTCGGAATTATTTAGGAGTTTTTATTTTTAAGGTTATTATTTTTATTTTTGCGATTTTAATAATTTCAGTGGTTGGAAATATAAATTGTTTATTTATTTATTTTAGTTTAATTATAAGGATATATTTATCCTATTGTGATAAAGTTGATAAAATTCAAGAGATAAACATAATTAGATGTTTTACTATATCTAGCTTATAGAATGCATGATATATGTGATATGGTAATAACAATAAATTTTATCTTAAATTTGATCTACAATAAATTTATCCTATATCAATGCACATCCTACCAAAAAATGATAATAATGATACAAACACTAATTATCTGAAAATTATCAATATAAAATTATGATTTTTCTAATTTCACAATGAATAAAATTAATTAAAAAAACCACTTAGAAATATTGCAGAAGTTGCTCACGAGATTATTACATTTTCTATAAAAGCTCGTGTGACAAGATTACGCTTCTGGCCAGAATTCGAGAACACTTAATGAATTCATAATGACCAACCTGATTTAAACCCGGAACGTCCAATATAAATTACATAAAATAAATTGTTTTCCATCAAAATTGAAATTCTAATTCCCAAACACCAACGGAAATTAAATTGTTTTTCATGACAATTGAAATTCACTACTCGTGCTGGATATTTCAGAGAACACTGTGATTTTTTTATTTCAATGAAATTTTGTTGTATTTTCTGATAAATTAAATCAGAAAAATAAATGAGAATTTTTTTTTAAAAAGACAATTTAATTTTAAATTTTGAATAGAGCAACTTTAATTAAGTTTCCTATTGCAATAGGAAACTACTTCACAGTCTACACTTAATCGATTTTCAAGCATTTGGTTTGAAGCAAAATCCACTTAATCATAAAATTAGAGTCTTTGTGGTTAGAATCACAGCAGTAGCCAAGTAGGAAAATATGGAGATCGATCCAGAGAGTGGCTAATGCAACACAAATGGCGTCTTCTACAGCAAGCGAAAGCCCAGAGAGATCCCTCACCATGATGATCCGCTAGATGTTCTCACCTTTGTCTTGTCGAGACACCAGCCCGGAAACCAAACAACACTTGTGGATGCCATTACTGGAACTCATATCACCTATTCACATCTCAGGCGCTCGGCAATGGCAGTTGTAGCCGGATTGCTGCAATTTGGTATTTTTCTCCTGTTCCGACGCATTTCTCCTCAGTCAAGAGTTATCTCTTAACTGCACGAGACGTGACGAGAAGATTGAGCATGGCCACAGCTGACAGATTTTCACCCCCTCTTTTTTCTTCCACGTTCCCTGTTGAATGAAATCGTGTCGTTCCCGCTGAGCTGAGACCATTGGACTGAGATGAAAATGAAGGCATAAGCTCTATAATGTGCAATTGAGCCTGCAGAAATTTGACAAATTTACTGGCTTCCTCCAGCATTTTCCTGGTGTCTAACTTGGATTTTAATGGAATAAGTTTCTCCAGGGAATGGATTTTGTGATGGACTTTCCTCGGACGATGGCGCGCTGCAACGCTCTGAGGCTCCATTGAAAGGCGACTAATGGTACAACCATTAACCCTAGGAGAAATATTGTTCTGCAACCTCTCCTTGCTTCCAATCAGCGAATTAGATGATAGGGACGAGACAGAAAGTTTGGAAGGTGATAAGTTGAAATCACACTGAAATCCAGTAGCCACAGGAGAAATATTGTTCTGCGCCACGTTCTCCATGCTTCTGATCAGCAAAGATGATAGGAACGAAACAGAAAGCTTGGGAGAAGACAAGTTCAGATCTCTTGACTGAAATCCATTACCCACAAGAGAAATATTGTTTTGCAAGATCTCCTCACTTCCAACGCTGCCCTCGCGGAGTCTCTGCATTACATCTTCTATAGTATAGCAACAGAGTAATTAAAATTTTGAGCGCGAATGCTAAATTTGAAATTCTGGGAGCGGATGACGCATTGAATGAATGTCTGACAACTCTGAATTAACTCTGACAGAGTATTCATGTGGATCCCCAGACGTAATTGGCCACGGGAAGCAACAGCAAATGTTTTCCGACGGGCCACATTTCCGGGTTAAAACGTGGGCTCGGTAGACTGCTCCTTTTGCTAATAGTAATTTTTCCATGATCAATGTACTTTCTCCTGTGTGCCGGATGTGATGGTCACTCCAAATTTAAAAAAAAATGACGGCTGGCTTGCAGCGTTGCCATTTCACAAATTCTTAAAAAAAATTCTTCTAACAGCGCAATTGCTCTCTGGCCCAACCAACTTCACCAAAACGACTTCTTCAAATAGTGGAGAGTTCTTCAACATATTCTCGCTGCTCTCTGAGGGAGTTTTATTCACAACTAGCACAATTATAATTGATTGTGAAACTTGGATGGACAATTATAATACCTAGTAATTGGTTGTAAATTCCTTAACTTTTATGTAGAATCTATGAGAATAAAAATTTAGTTAGAAAATGAATAATAATACATTTTTACACATTCTTTCTTTTCTTGCTTTCTTGGCTTTGTCATTGTTCAAAGCTAAAATAAAATTGAAAAATATAAATTTTCCCATTTGTTTCTATTTTCTTTCTTTCCAAAATACATACATATTTTCTTTCCTTTCCAAAATACACACAATTATCTATATGTGTTGAAACGTTATCATATATGTCCATAAATCCCATAAGCCAAAATATATCTAATTGTTCATCTCCTGCCAAAAAGTGCAAGCTAACACTATTGGCCATGGTGTGTCACCTCATAATTCCTTTGAAAAGACATATATGTTACGAAGCTCAAATGAACAAAACTATGAACGAACCGAATTGAATTTCATCTAACCATCTGTTGTTCAAATCGAATGGATGAATCTCCGAACTATTTTCCCCGATTCGGGCAAATTTGGTAACCGGCATATCCACGCCATCAACTTTGATCTTCCTCAAGCTATTGCAATTGCACCAACTCTCCCTGGTATTTATTTTTATCTCTTATATTCTTTATATGGCTATCTACGGCCAATTTTGCTGCTTTATTAATAAGACATTTGTATCATAGTTACCAAATTTGCTTGAATTGGTGAAAAAGTACGAAAATTCGTGAGTTCGATTCGAATATCTAATAATTCGTTCAAAATTCGATCCGTTTCATAGCGTTGCATGGGTATCATCGTAGCGTTGCATGGATAACGGAAATTCACGGTTTATGGTTATGGGTATCACCGTAGCTTTGCATGGTTAACGGAAATTCATGGTTTATGGTTTATTAGTGGAAATGGAAACTAATTGCAAGCCTAAAGCTTAAAAACTGGAAATTGCAGCTGGAAACTAATTTGAATTTAGAAATTTTTTAATTTGATTTTTTTTTAATAATTTAAAAAGAGAAAACTGGAAATTGCAGCTGGAAACTAATTTGAATTTAGAAATTTTTTAATTTGATTTTTTTTTAATAATTTAAAAAGAGAAAAGTAAGAAAGAAATTTTGAAATTGTTTTTATATATATATTGATGTTAAGAAGATGTTTTAAATATTTAATTTTTATATATTTGTTAATTACAGAAGTATAAAATCTGAAATTAAAGAGGGATGTAGTTTTTACCTTTAAATATTTTACATATATTTATATAGTAAATGAAAAATTAGATAAGATATGTAGTTTTGAGTTTTGAATATTTATGATTTAAATACATATTTATTATAAAAGGATTTTACATAAAATTAAATGTATTTAGTTTAGAGTGTTGAAAAGAATAGAGATTTTGAAGATAACATATAAGTGTGGTTGTGATACCCCCGATCGGAGTGCCCAGTGTCAATTGCTACAGGACAAGTGGAGGATAGCGGACATGTGGTGGTATGTGTTACCGGCATGCGAATTCCTAGCAACATTAATTCGCAAACATGAAGGAAGGTACGTAACATACAAATTCATTATGATAGGAATGGAATGCCAACTAATAGTGTCAGGATGGCATTGGAAAAAGCAGAGTAGGAAGTGTTTAAGGAAGCAAACTCCAGATCGCAAGCAAAGTAATTGTTCTGGCAGGAGCAACAATGGAGGATTGGGACGAGTTGTTGCAGAACACGCCTTCTCTGCAAATTTCGAAGGCACTGTGGAGAGGCTTCAAGCTCGGTTACAGTGGTATGTAATTGTTCTTCAATCCACCCTTCTTCATTTAACCATCAGTCCATGTAGAGGTCAGGGTAGAGGTGGTATGGGTAGGAATTGCGATTGTTCTGTCTTTAAGATCTTGTCTGGAATTTTGGGTTTTGCTAGCACCTATAGCTTGTTCAAAAATATAAATTTGTTTATCCCTCAGAAGACTATTCAACCCCACTTTTGCAATCCTTGTAGAATATTGCATTTGCAGTTCACTCATAGGATCTTACCTTGTTTTATGCATGGTCTAGAGTTTAATCATGTAAGGCAATCGAAAATTTATGAAACCCTTTACATGCAATGTGAAGAAAAACCGAAAGGCCTCTACCCTGATTTCACAAGCGGTGTTGTTGATAATTGGGTTAGCTTCTTTCTTAGTATTTCATTCTTGGTATTTATTGTAGATGGTAAGCTAGATAGCCAGCATTACACAAGTAAAGAACGTTGGGGTCACTTAGGTCTGTCAAGCTGTCTGTCTCTGTCTTTGTCAAGGGACTAGCATTCATAACTTCGGGATTCATTCCAGGGAGGCGCAAATTTTACAGATAATTCACGAGTTAACTGTAACTCTTTCCCCATGTTCTACAGGCTCTCAGGTAATTTATACAGGTTTTGTGTAGCAAAAGGTTCAACTGAGAGCAATGGTTAAAATACAATCTGTGAAGCGACTGGCCAAGTCCAGAGATAAAGGGAAGCAACAGCCCTCAAAAAGCATAGTTGAGCCAACAAGTGAGGTAGGAAGACAAAGAAAGAGATAATGGAGAATCGCTTGGAAGCTTACTCTGTTGGTAATCCTCCACAAATCAGAAATGTAATGCAGGGATGGGAGAGAGAAAGTCACAGTAATGAAGAAGATATTGAGGAACAGGAGGAACGTATGGATTTTGTAAATGATCCTGCAAATACTAGAGGTCACCTATCTTTATTTCACCAAAATATTCATACATATTGGATAATGAAATGTGTCCTGGCCAAAACACTGCAAAGTCTACTGCCAATAGATGGCAGTCCTGTAGTAATTTCACTACTTCAGTATATAAAAAATCAACTCTAAGATATCAAGGTGTCACAGTATCATGCAACTTCCCGAATTGGTAGATTGAAAGGAAGATTCAATAGATGCAGCAAATAGATATGCCTTGCTCCACAACAAAGGATCCAACACCGATTAACTCTTCTGATGGCTAGTAAATCAAGTTTAAGTTTTTATGATTTTTGCGGATAGCATTTATGTTTTCTGTTGTCAATTGAACTTTGTCTTAAACTATAAAATGGCCATAGTGACTAGTAGAATAAAGAAACAATATCAATTTTGGATGGATTTTAATGCTTTAAGGTAGCCAACAAACTTGGTTTCCTTCGGGCATGTTGAGGTCACTGATTTTGTATATGTTGCAACATACCCTTTTATGATAAATAGAAAATAGTAAGGACTTACCAAATTTACAAAATAAAATAAAATAAGTGTGGTTGTGATTTTGGTTAGCATATTGTAGTTTTAAAATTTCTTATATTTATTCAAATTGTTAAAATTGATTTAAATTTCAAAATAAATAGGAAGAAAATAAAGAGAAACATGGAAAAAAATTATATGTATTTAAATGTTTAAGATGTATGTTGCCAAATTTTTTCCAAATTGAAATTTTTTCATCTTAATTTTTATTGAATCCTATTGAATTCAAATCCAAATTCAAACTTGATAACTCTGATTTATATGTGGAAGAAGATACATGTGTTCAAAATTTCAAGGATTTATAATGGTTTAGCGTATATCACTATAAAAATTTAGCAGGTTAAAAATGTTAGGTCTAATAGTGAAGTAACCGTGTTCCTTGTACATTCATTAATCGTATTCTCATTCACGCAATCATATAACACATCAACGGAAACGTGTTTGAGAGTGCACCCTCTTTAGATGCGATTTTTATAAAGGTGAGTAATACTTTTCATGGTTGTGATAGATTCACGAATAGTTTTTTTTTAATGTTTGGCATTAGAGATCGTGACATGCACGAGAGGAGTGGGAGGGTGAGGGTTCAAATCCCACTCCCAGTTTGAAGTCTTATTTTCGACCTCGTCGCACCTCCCCGCATACATATACCGACTTCCTTTCGCCACAATGCTGGAGTGCGACTAGAGCATCCCGCCGCAGCACCTCAAAAAAGAATAGGGAAGAAAAGTTTAGTGCACTGCATCACCTCAAAAAAACACAGGTAAGCAGAGTTCAATGCAAAGCCGAAGTGTGAGAAATAGGGAAACGAACGCATTTTTTCTGTGAGTGTATGTACTCGCCGAAGTTGAATGCCACATACGAGCATCCCGTCGCAGCACCTCAAAAAATTTGAGAATCCCGCCTCAGCATCCTGCCAGTGGGCATTGAATACAATGTCTTGCCATCTGCAACCGATTGGGAAGGTGAAAGTCGCAGATCACAATTTTCCACAACACAATCGCAAGTCGCAGATTGTCACTACAGAGTCGCAAGTGGCAGTTTGTCACAACGTAGTCGCAGGTTGTCAGAGGTCGCACACTCGCAACTTGTATCAAGTTGCAACTCGGGCTACTTAGGCAGGAATGCGACTTGAAGATAGGTTGCATAGTCATATTTTGTTAATGGGTATTTTCGTAATGTGTCACAGCTTGTCACTACAGAGTCGCAAGTTGCAGTTTGCCACAACGTAGTCGCATGTTGTTAGAGGTCGCACAGTCGCAACTTGTATCAAGTCGCAACTCGAGCTACTTAGGTGGGAATTCCACTTGAAGATAGGTCGCATAGTCATATTTTGTTAATGGGTCTTTCCGTAATGTGTCGCAGCTTGTCACTATAGAGTCGCAAGTTGTAGTTTGCCACAACTTAGTCACAAGTTATCAGAGGTCACACAGTCGCAACTTGTATCAAGTCACAACTTGAGCTAAGTAGGCGGGAATGCTACTTGAAGATAGGTCACATAGTCATATTTTGTTAATCATGGTCTTTCCCTAATGTGTTGATGGGAAAGGAGGTCAGCAATTATCAATTATAATGGAAGGATTATCAGTGGAGGAGCTAGCTTAACAACGTATAGAACTACAAAAATATGGGGTGAACAACAGTAATTGAAACATTGTATTGCTTGGATAGAAGGTCTGTAAGTTTATTTAAAGGACTCGTTTTTTTAAATACGCGAGTTTCAACACAATTTTTTATGTTTTTTTGGAACTAGCATAGATTTTCACTTCTCATTTGCATCCACAGAACCGGCACACATTTGTGCTTCTCATTTGTGCCTCCCATTTTCACCCACTGAAACGGCACACATTTGTGATACAGAGCATAGAGCTAGAGAAGTTTAAATGATTTAAAATATTTAAAAGTTTAAGAATTTTTCTGAAGGCTTGAATTTCAACATTTTCCATATTTCGTTGTCATAGGCTGAGTTTGGGTTGGAGAGAGATACGGTTTGAAATTGAGTGCTGGAGGAATTAGGAATTAGTCACTGAAACGGTGAAGGGATTGGAGCCCAATGCATGCAAACATGGTAACACGACAAGAAATTTCAGAACCCGTAGAAACAAATGATCTAAGACAAGTGAAAATTTCCTCATTAGCCAAAGCTAGGAAGTGGGTTTGGGTCAATTCCAGACAATATCGGGGTATTTTAAAACAGTGACTAGCCCATTTAAAATGGGGGAAACTAAGGAAAAAATAGACTCAAAGGAAAATTATTGCGACCTTTCACAATAAGAAATATTCAAACAAGTCCCCTTTGCAAGTATATGGAAAAAGACCAAGAGGAAAAGGAAAAGGAAAAGTCATTGATGATTATGCCTTGTACAGTCCCACATGCACACCTCTCACCTAGTCATATGATCTTTATGTGGCAGAATTTTAAGTGCAAAAAATAGGTTGGAGGCTCTAGAAGGTAAAGAGAAGGAAAGGGAGCATACAACTTATGCAATCACAGTTCAGAACTAGACTTTAGTGGAAATAAATAAAATTTTGAAGGAGCAAGTGGCATTGCTCTAGGAAGCTCTTCTGAAAGGGAAGATGTAATGGCAACAGATGAAAGCAGATGTGAAAAGCATGAAGAAATTAGTAGTGGAGAGTACAGAGGTGGGGAAAGTGAAACCATCCCATGATAAAGGGAAAGCGGTTGCCCAAATAGACAACCATGAAGGGACAACAAGAGAAGAAATGAAAGAAGGCCCCACAAAAGTTCCCAAAACTTGGGTTGAAGTTATTATCAATTCTTCTAATAGGGAAGGAGACACAAGCTTTCGGGTCGGCAACATGCAGGATAGAGAAATAAAGGAAAGACAAGATAGAGCAACAAACATAAGTATTAAAGGGGTGAAAGACTATGGGAAAAACGAATCTACTTTTGACCTTGTAAGGGAGTTCTTGAAAGAAAATATGCTATGGCAAGGAAAAATAGGTCAAGCATGGAGGGTAGGAAAGTTTAACGGTGAAAGAGCTAGGCCCATAAGAGTCATCATGCCTAGTTTGCGTGATAAAGATATCATTCTAAGAAAGAAGCAACTCTTGAGCAGTTCTCTCATTTTTATAGAAGAAGATTTAACTATAAGACAACAAGAGCAAAGGATGGAGGAAATGTCAAAGGTTAGGACATCAAGGGTTGAGGGAAAAAGAGCATGGATTTATAAGGGTAAAGCTATGATAGCGCAATTTGGACCTCCTCCCAAAACAGGGTAGCAATATGATAATAAAGAAGAGACAACAAATTCTTTAACAGAAAATCAGGAAGCAAGGTTAGTATGGGCAAGTAGGGACAAAGACTCAAATGTGAGTCTAGCAGGGGAAAACAAATAGCAATCAAGTCATACCCATGATTCCTTAAATTTAGTTTGTTGGAACTGCAGAGGTTATCCATGGAGACGAGGACCTGGGTTAGGGCCTATTGCGGAAGATAGAGACATAATGTGCCTCATAGAAACACATGAGAATAAAGGGTGCAAGACACCTTGGTTTGAAGGGTACTGGAAGATGGAAGTGTGGAACAAAGTAGCAGGGAATGGAAAAATACATAGGTGTGTCATGTTATTAGTGAGAGAAAAATAAGGTTGTTTCATTCAGCTAGAGAAATAAGACTCAAATAAACAATTTATTTGGTTTAAAATATCGAAAAATGGAAATCACATGAGAATTGCAGCATGCTATTTTGCGCCACAAGTTTAAAAAATATACAAAAGTAGAGGGCTTGACCAAAAATTTCCTTTTGTAGCCTTAAAGGCAGACATTGCAACATATTCTCAGCTAGGTGAAGTCATTATAGTGGGTGATTTCAATGCTAGGACTGCAAGTGAGCAAGCTAGCATTCCTTGTTGTGAAGAAGACTATGTAGAAATTTGAATAACTGATATATTATTCACCGAGATTCTCCTGATCAAACACTATTTTAGCTTCATGCACAATACAGAATCTCTTCTACCATTGATCATCACATGCAGAAATAAAATCAATTGCATGCACACATTAAAACCACAAACAATCACACATATGAACACAGTATTTAATGGGAAAGCTTAAAGCTGAAAACCCCAACTATCTGTATATTATATGTCATGGATATCATGTAACAATCATAGTACAAAAGCTCCTCACAAGCTCTCATGCACACCCTCAATTGCTACACACTATCAAGCTAGATCTAGCAAAACACATGCTCCAATATTTTGCCACTTGATAGCCAGCCTCTATTGCGTAATTAATGCTATGGGATGGCTTCATTAAATAGATAAACCACTTGGCTTGAACTGCGCAATCCTCATGGTCTACTCCACCTATCCGTGTGTTGCAAATAGCAACAATATAGTCACAACTGATAGTTAACTTGCTCTTTCACCTATCTCTGCACTGGTCTCCACTGAAACTGTCCATGCACTGAAGTTAACTGATGCATTCTTTAGTTGATTTATGAGTTTATAATTAGTGAATTAATTAATAATTAATTCACACCACTCTTACTAATTGTATCAATTAGTTAAACTGAATACAAATAGCTCAACTATGTTTAGATTAGTTAAACTGAATACAACTCCACTAACTTCCTCAATCAACTCCACCAAACTCTGTCACATGAGTTCAAATTATAGATCAGTGAAGAGCTAATTTAACCCTCAGGAATAACGTAATTCCTTCTGTCAGCTCTTGTGCCACATCTGTGCACTTAACTGAAGTGCTCCAAGAGAATAAGATAATGTTTAGAGTCCAAATATTATTAAGAGCTAGTAATATTTGACATATCTATTGTTAGACTGGCAATCTAAAAATAGATTCTGCCCAATATGTCTAAAAATAGAAGTCCATCTATTTTTTCCGACTTGACCAACCATCCACAAATAGCATCTTGCAACTCATAGAACATCATCCATATGTCTAAAAATAGACATAGTCTAAAAATAGACTTTGCGCCAAAAATAGCCTGCAGGCCCACTTAGTGAAGGTGACTCCTTTCCACTAAGCTCATCATCTTGTTGCAATCTCAATAGACTACCGCCCTATCTAGCTTACAGAAGAGAGTAATCATCAATAGGAAAGGATTTTAGAGGAAAAGGGTTGTAATCTCTTTGGTGAACAATTGCTTACTCTATGTAGGGCTTTTGATTTAGTCATTTGTAATGGTTTGACTAGATGGGAAAATTCTGGTAATTTCACTTGCAATACCTACAATGGAGCAAGTGTAGTAGAATCTGTAATTTTCTCACATATTTTGTGTGAGAAAATTGAATAAGTCTTGATTAGTGATCAGCTTTGGGACTTAGAATCATATCACAAGCCAATTTTTCTAGGCTTCTCTTGGACTGGAAAGAAGCAGTTAGGGTCAAAAACTCAGTGTGCTCAACAAAATTTTTCAAAGGGTAGAATTCTTTTGACTCTAGAAAATTGTAATACATTCAAATTAGCGCTAGAGAGACTCTCTGAGAAGGATAAAATCCCATTTCAAGACCTGCATAGTCACGAATTAAAACATTTAATTCAAAGCGCACTTGCAAAGTGCAAGAGAGCAAAAAGAAATAATTCTGAAAAAAATTCTTCCCGTTCAATGCGCGGTTTGATGAGGAATTAAAAAAGGCAAGGAGAATGTGGAAAGATTCAAACAAGGATGACATAAGTCTCAAAGCTTACAAGCAGATATTAAGAAATAAAAAGGTTGACTTCATGGTTTCGAGGAGAGAAGAACTAATCTTCCTCGGGAAAAATAACCCTAAATTATTGTGGAAGGAACTCCAACAGGGAAAGATCCAAACTGACAACAATATCATAGCTTCTGAATGGTTTGACTATGCAAGACAACTGTATGAGAAAAATCCCAAGGCTGACCTTCCTCCCTTGGTAAACACATATACAAAACTCTTCACGGTGCAAGAGGTAGAGACGAGTATCACGAAGTTGGGTGTTGAAAAAGAAAAAAGACTTGGTTGAGCTCCAGACAGAGTATCTAAAGTGGGGCTCAAAAATTCCTTCACCTCACATTACAAAAAATTTCAACAGCATCATACATCAGGGGTTCCCCACTGATTGGACAACTATTTTGGCAATACCTCTTTTAAAAAGTGGTGACGTCAATAAATCCTCCAACTATATAACCATAATGATAAAACCCTTGTTTGCAAAGTTATTGGGAAGCATGTTAGAGAATAAAATCAACAAATGGGCAGAAGAAAAAGATAAACGTGCTAAAGGACAAGCGGGTTTTAGGCTTAAGCATTCCATATTTGATCATGGTATAACTCTAAGGCATATCAGTGAGAAAGTTTGGGAGAAAAAGGAAGAAGTATTTTGTTGTTTTGTTGATTTCAGAAAATCCTTTCACACAGTTCCTAGGGATAAGCTTTGGCACATAATGGAGGAACTTGGGGTTCCCAGGCATTTGAGAGCAGCTGTGCATAGGTTTTACGAGGAGGTTAAAGTCAAAATTAGAAATTTATCAGGCATTTTTGAAAGTTTTAGAAGCGATATCGGGGTCAAGCAAGGTTTTCCACTGTATCCTACCCTCTTTGGGTTATATATCGACAAACTGGAAGAGTGCCTAAATTCGCAAGGGGATGACGGGATACATTTGGGAAAGTTTGTTATAAGGCTTCTTTTGTATGTAGATGACCTTATTTTAATTGCTAATTCTTCTTGTGGTTTGCAAGAGAACTTACTCTCCCTGGAGAATTTTTGTAGAAATGTGGGGATGCAAATCAATACCAGCAAAATGAAAGTAATGGTTTTCTCTAATAAAATAAATCATAACCAACATAAGTTCTACTTTGAGGGAAAAAATCTCGAAGAAGTTGCGGATTATAAATATCTTGGAATTGACTTGAACATAAATCTAAGTGGGGGTGGATGTAGAAAGACAAGAACTTTGGGGGGTTGGAAAGCACTGTATGCTCTTCAAAATAGGTGTAGAGAGGTAGAGTTATGGGACTGGAAAACCACCCTAAATCTTTTTGGGCTTCTAGTGATTCTGGTGATTCTCCACGAATGTGAGCTGTGGGCTAGTAGTACATCTGACATGCAGTGGAAGCAAATTGAGAAAATTCAGAAGCATTTGATCACAAACAAATTGAAAATTAAAAGTGCAGTTCCATATGCTATCTTGTTAAGTGAAATAGGGGCGGTTCCTATTGAAGCAATGGATATGATACTGGTCATAAGGTATTTAAAAAAAATTGAGAAAATGGAAGAGGGAAGATGGCCTAAGGTTGTTTTTGATGACATATTGTGCACAAGAAAGAAAACTTGGATGCGACAAAATAACAAATGGTTTAGCAAATGGGTCATTTGCTTGAGCATGTGTCTCGTAAGCAGTAAAGAGATAAAATATTTTGTTATTGATAAGTTTCACAAATGTACTTGGGAGAAGGAGTTAGGGAGAAAAAAAAAGTATTATATTGAAGAGTTTAATCCCTCGCATAATCATCAACAAAAAACGTACATAGGGGCAATATTTCTTGGAGAGCCAAAATTCTTATCGCACAATTAAGAAGTAATTCAAATCAAATCTGTTGTTTAACACGGCGCTGAAAAAGTCCAAAAGAAGGGTGGGAGGAAAGAGTATATTTTTTTTTCTCTTCTGGAAAAGTGGAAACATAAAAGAATTTCATTTTAGAATGTGAGGCCTTCAAAGATAGTAGGGAAATGTATGCAAAAATTTTGGCAGCTAGCTCCTGGGATATTCTATTTAGCAAGGGCTTTGTTGAGAAGTTGGGCAAGCTTATTGTGAAACTGCACAGGAAAAGGGCAGAGTACAAGAGCCAGATAGATGAGAAATCTGTCCCATAGGTTATATTTAGCCTTGTGGACGTTAAAATAACTTCTCCTTCTTATTCTTTGTATGCCAGATATTTGTAGTTTATTTAATTATAAGTTTATTGTGCACTGGCCAATGAAAGAATTTACTACATGTCTTGAACGACGAAGATTGGAACAAGCTACTAAACAATTGCTACCAGGTTGTTATAGACAAAGGAAAGTTAATAATAGCTGAGGTTGTCTTGATTTAACAAAATATTTTGACATGAAAGATATTGTTATGTTGAATTTGTTAGAAATGAAGACATATGTTGTTAGGTTGAATCTGTTAGAAATAAATACTCACAAACAAAACTGGGCCATTTCATTCAAAAAATTGAGATTTATAGTGCATAGTTCGAGCGGTAGAAACTACAATAATTATCATTATGTCTTACCTAAATTCACCGACTCTTGTCCACTATTAACTTCTCACTAACTAGCACTAACGACTCGATGTCATATGAATACAAACATGTTATTATTATTATAACACGTACTTTTAATCATCACATATACTTTAACTTGCCTGTTGGTTTAAGATTTAGCTATCTTACAAACATGACTCAAATATTTCATTTTGATTTTTTTAGCTATAGTATAATAGTGACACTTTTTCTTGAACTTTTTTTTTTCTAAACTTATTTCTTCTTATTACTCTAGATAATGAACACTATATATTGCTCCTAGTTGACTAGGATAGTGTCGATTCATTTTAACTCCTTTTTTCATGCAAAATCATCATAATTTAGATTCTTTGCAACTTCATCTCTGTCTTCCTTCGCCAAATATTTATACTCAGTTTGATATGACTTACCCAAGATATTTTCAAACAAAATTACTCTTCCACTTAACAAATCACCTACAAGTTTACAATTTTATTCTCTTGTAACATTCATAACTATTTGTCACTTGAAAACTCATCCTATTAACTTTAAGTTCTTTAATTCCTTCATCAATCAGTTCTCCAAGTAATCCAAGTAAGACGAATTCCATCACTTCGCTTTGATTTACAGTTCACGCCCCCTCGTCTCAGCCACACCTTTTTCACAAGCTCGAACACACTGACAACTCCACTTGGATCTAGCCGTTAACACACACCAAGTATTCCTCAGCTCAAATCAATGCCCAACACATGCACAAGTGGTTTCGATCAGGAACCCACTCACAAACAAAAACACACCTATGGAGACTTAGTACTACAGTAATCCCACAATTCTCTCCAACAATTATGCTCCCACGCACAAGGAGCAACAACTCTTTGGTGTTGGCATCTCCTTATTTCCCTTGCTCTCTGCATAAATATTAAAAACATTATGCACTATGTGTGTATCCACCTCACACACTAACCGACTCTGGCCTATAAGATAATTGTTGAGACAACAACCACATGTCCACGGAAGCTACGACAGGATTTACTCCTCTCGTAGATGCATTTTTATGAAAGTAAGTATTTATATTGTTGGCGGTTGTGATGGATTTTATTTGTACGCTAATTATTTTATTTGATAATATTTCTATGCAAGATATTACTGCTTTATTTATAAGTTCTCTTGGATTTTTCCATCAAAGAATTTTCTGTATAGTTGGAACGACGAAGACTGCATCAAGCTACTAAAAAACTGCTACCAGTCTATTCCACATAAAGGAAAGTTAATATTATCAGAGGCTGTCTTAGATTTAACAGAAGGCTATGACATGATAGGATCTGCCAATGTTCTAGTTGCTCTTATGTTGAATTCTTTACAGGGAGGTGGAGAAAGGACCCGAAAACAATGGACTGAACTACTCCAAGTAGCTAGTTTTTTTGTCTCTAAAATCGTGAGGAGGAAGGGCACTGTAACTAAAGTTATTGAAGCAATCGAGTGCCAAGTGTTTACATGTATTCCTACAGTACTTTAGTGTGCTTCTCAACCGAAATATATGAAGCATGTTAATCTGTCATCACATATTTCTGCATGTTTAGTTTACTGCATATTATTGATAGAGTTCATGATGTAATCGCATATTTGAGGTTTATTCTATTATATTATTAATATAATTGAGCATTAAGATACTTTTGAATATTTTTTGGTGTGAACATTACGGTGTATCTTCTCATTGTTTCTCATGTTAATGTTTGAAAGTAATTTGATGTCATTATGCACATCCCGTCTTCAACTATTTTCAAGTATGGGTATACCACTTATACACAAACAACTTATTTCACAAACAACCTATTTCACAAAATTTTCAAGGGCTTGTGATGTGATAGCTGGATTAATTCCAAACTATTGTGTTAGTTTTGTTTTAAGGAATGAGATTATACATTTATTTTTTTAATGAGATTAAATGAATGAACATAGTTATTTTGTTTTGAATAAAAATTACCTTTCCTCTCGGGATAAAAGGTACATCCCAGTGAGGAAAAGGGGTTCTGTAATTGAAGGAAAAAAGAGTCAAATAGAAAGGGAAAGATTTAATCCAGAGCTAGTGGTGACCAGTGGAAACTCAAAATCCCTGAATTCTGGAAAGAAAAGAGTACTGGACTGGGGGTACTGAGGTCTCAACCAGAATAATGCTAAATATCCCTACTCTGCTACGGAGAACGGGGGAGATGAGGATGTAATAGCCTCTCTCATGGTAGGGAGGACATCATCAGTAGTCTCCAAAGTGAGATAAGTAAACAGTCTGCTTGAAAAGTAAGAACTAGGAGAACTGCCTACGAAATTTATGTTTAGACTATTTTGTAATTTTCTTAAAAACTCAGAAGAGGAAATTTTTTTGATCATTATTCTATCTTATTAAGGAATTTTCTTACAATTAAATAGAAGCAAATTTATATCTGTTGATTTACATTTTTATGATTATGGGATGATTAATAACATGTTGGTAAAGATTATATTTATATTTTATCCTCAGAGAAGGGTCCTCCCTTTAGTATGAGGGAAAGCCGGTTATAGAATATAATAGGAAAACACACCAGAAAAATATACAACAAAAAACTGTAATAAGGTAGAAAAATGTTAGTTTAGTCCAAAGTGTAAACGCTAGATCGAAAAGGTCATTTCCATTTCACTACTCTATGCTATACACGGACAAGAGTTACCGACATAACTCAGAAGGGAAGATGGTTCAGACATCTATACACATTATTTAATTGGAGCATAGGAAATACACTAACAGAAAAGAAAAATAAGGTAAACCACAACAAATCCCTCTTAACTTTTATGTTAAATTCTATATGAGGGGTAAATATGTATGTATATAAATATATTACCAAAGACATATGTAAAAAATTCCTATGTTCAAGAGTACAAGTCCCAGGAAGACTCAGAAGATATACAAAATTTATATTATTGAAAAAATAGTAAAACCATACCATGCAAGAAGATAAATAAAATGTTGGAAATAAAAAATAATCAAACTCTGTAATGTACTTACAAAAACCAAAAAATGCTACAGATACCTAACATAAATTCAGAGATTCAAAGTATATGGTTGTATATGACCAAAGGAGAGAATTTACATTAAAAAACAAATAGGGTTTGTGCCAAAAATAAGGTGACAGTCCAAGTCTCTTCAAAAAATAAGAAAACTATATACAATTAAGAACCTTGTCAGGTCAATAAAATCCATTCATGGGATGGACCTGAGAAGTCTGTGCTTATAGGCAAGGTTAAGAGTTGGAAATGAGAGGAATTTAAACAGTAGCTCAACCATTTAAAGTAGGGCAAGGCCCATGTTATATACACTTCCAAAAGAAATATTAGCACCGAGCTAAAATCTATAAATAAAATAAGACAAATGCTATGACAGCTCGGAACAAATTTCTAGAGAGAAATATGGGAGAGATCTTGCAAATAAGGTCAACCGTCGAGCTCTAGAGTCCATGTACTTGTGACTGCATAGGAAGCTAACGTTACATTGTCGGTATGGAAAACACCTTTGCAAATAATTGCTATGGCAAGAATCCAAGGCCATACCTGCATGAGCACAAGAACTGTGTTAGAATATAAATAATAGCCAAACCCCGAATCAAGGAAGAAACCCATAAAGATTAATAGTGGGACAAGGGCTCGTTATGTATGTTACCTTCGCCATGAAGCCTGAGGAGAACCCACAATGGAACACTATGTGGGAAAAACCCAAAGCTCAGTTACAATCATAAAACACAGTAATGGCAGATTAAAAACCCAAGAAGCCTAACATATGTAGCGGGAATTGATGTTAAACTTACCTGGAGATATTCAAGCCAAGGAGGTCGAATTAGACTCTAGAAAAACAAAACCTTGGAAGTCGCATTAACCTCATCTCACCATTTCTAAACTACCGAAAGCAAAGAAAATACCGAAAGTCATCCTTGAATCGCTACCCAGTGAACATGACGAAAAGGATGAGAAGAAGTAAACAAAAAATAGTTACTGGAACCTGAAATTTTAGAATTAAATGGAGAATAAACAACTCTGTCACCTCACATCAAACACAGAGTGGAGAATGGAAATTATACCTGGTAGTAGGGCGCCTATAATACAATTTTGCAATGAGCGTGAGCACGAAACCAGGCTACTATAGCGATGGAAAAGGGGAGGTTGCAAAGCAGGCACATCCAGCCTCGCGAGAGAAAAGTGAACAAAGCAGTTAGGGTTGGAAGGGTGGTCGATACCCTAACTCATTGTCCAACAATCTCAGTCGTGCATTTCACACTACCGATCCAAGGGGCGAGTGGTTGACAAGTGTCGGAGGACTGTAATGAAATCCATGAGGAGTAGATTACCATAGTACACTGTATAATTCCCAATCTTAAGCCATTTAATACCTGTCAGATGTAGGACGCATTTATTCAATCAACTTATAATTTTTGTACCATAAAGAGCTCAACTCATAAACCTGGCAGATTAGAGCTGTCAGACCCGTAAACCATTGGATTGCAAAACAGATTAAGATCATAGTTTAAGTTATTCAGAATATAAGTTAAATGACGAAGCTTCATATGGTCCTCATGAATAAGAACAAATCATATGCATATTTATTGTTATAATCATTCGAATTTATAAGTCATAGACATCGGTAAAGCATAATCACTATAAACCTTTGAATTATATTGCATAAATAAATGTGAATCATAGTCATGGTTGTATTATCTATGTTTATGTTAACATGTCTTAGTGTGAGAAGGTATTAATATAGTAGGGTTAAGGTAAATAATTTTTTTTTTTTTTACTATTATGTATAATTATGTTACAAGTAGTATCAGAGAAGCGTTCATCCGCTGGGACCCAAATGGGTCGCCTAAATAATAATCGTGGTATGTAAAATTGTGCACAGAAAGTAGAAAATGAGAAGGGGATCGACACATCAAGAACCCCGTTATACAGGGGAAACAACACCCCAAACCAATCCAGAAATGAATCCATAGATGTGGATACAACTGAGTGTAGACCAACACCAGCAGACTATTAGACTGCCAGAGGAACAACAACATCAAACAAGTATACTATTGAGCATAGTGTAGAAGCTATAGGAAGAGATGGTCAGGGTAAGGAGTATTCTGCACAGTTGTTCTACCTCTCAGTCGAAGATTGAGATAAATGGTGGAGTCAAGGAAAATGGAGTATTCTTTGAGTGAGCTGGATTCTTGTAAGGATCACCCACAATAGATTAGGCACTGCAAATAGAATGGGTATCCAGAGGATATCCAGATTTATTGCTTCAGGTCTGTAACTTCATCAGTATCCTGTATCCAAATAAAAAAATTATTTCCCACAGGGGGTTTTACGAAAATCTGAAAACGTTTTGTGCTTACCTGATTGCCGCTAACATCGTCTCCTATTTGTTTCTATTCTGTCTGTGGAGATAGGGACAAAACGGAATCCGGTTCCAGAGCTCGATATCAAGCAAGCGTTGAAGGCAAGGCAGTGCAATCTGGTGGATAACATTGTGTGTCGGGCTCTCTGCCTTCATGACCTGGAGCGAGCACAAATATACGTGGGTAGTTGTGTACCCAGTCCCGTCTAGTGGCCGTCGGCTTCAGGTATACTCCTCTTCCACCGAGCCAGTGATCCTGTACTCTAATGCGAAAGATTCGTAGAGAAAACAGATGCGAGTGAGGAGCCATCGGAGCAGTCCATGGCAACTTGTCAAAACAGTCGATGAGGTTCTGTGGGTTGGTCGCAGTGGGGTGTGAGAAACCCCAAGTCCGGTCATTTTTCCCCACAGTCCCGATACCATTGTAGGGGTGTGTGAAAATTTGTCTCTTGAGTGTAGCACCGCCATGAGAGGCTGTGGTAGAACGAGTGTAGAAACCTAATCTAGAAAACCTAAACCTTCCTTTTGCCGCCATGGCTCAACTCGCCTCCAGACCTTGGAAATTATTTATTATAAGGGCGTTAATAGAATTTATTTTTTTGGTTATTTTGAAATTATAAATCCACTATTTAACTCCAAATTAAGTTAAATATGTGTTATGTGTGGAAAAAACACAGCCCAAATAATTGTAGTGTAATCAAGGAGAAGTGTGAAAACTGCAATGCTTGGCTTTCTGATTATTCTCCTTCTTTATTTGGGAAAGTGTCGTAGGTTGAGGTAAGTCCATATGCAAAATATGATTCTCCAATAGGAGAACCTTGGGAGAACCTACATGATCTGTGCTTATGCTAGCACCAAAATTGCTCAACTTGGTCTATGTCTACTTGTGTGTCAACGCTTGTCCAATCTAGTAGAGAAGGGATAAGGAGAAAATCTAAAGTGAAAAACCTAAATCATAGGTCTTAAAAATACTTATATGAAGGGGAAACCTCCTCTGTTATCAATAATTCTGGATCCTCTTCTGGCTGTTCAAATAATAAACACCAATTCACAATTCTACTAAAATAAATAAATAAACATGTGAAAAAATAGAAAGGCTTCTTGTGCAGGGAGGTGAAGCAAGCGACTTCACCGGGGTACTGTCCAGGCTCCCCGGTAGTGAAGAAATTATTGTTTTCCTAAAGTGACTCCACCAAGGTACTGTCTAGGCCTATTGGTGGTGAAGCAACACCAGAGATGAAACTATATACTCTGAATATCCTAAACATTCTGTGCACATTACCCTTTCCTGAATTGAGTCGATTGTGATACGATGTACCTTTCTGTGAGTTCAACCAAGTAGACAATTGAGAAGATTATATGTGTGAAACTGGGTAAAAAATGGGAACTTGGAGAAATCAATAATTCCTGAAGGTATGAACCTTAACCAAAAGCTAATTCCCAGACAAAGAAGCTAAATTTTTCCCATTGTGTTTCCAAGTGTTGTCACTGCCACAACACCCTCCAAAATTTCACTACATCCAAATTTTGGAGCCTACTTCATTGTCACATCATGTGTCGCCTATGTCATCAAGTGTAATTTTATATTACCTGATATGTATTAAGTTTTCTTGAGTCTTATCGAGTTTCTTCGAATCAATTAGAACATATTTAAATGTGTTTCATGGTCACACCACCTTTTTTGTTGTAAAGCGAAATTTTTGGGTCGCAGTCGCACAAACTTCACTGCTTATATTTGGGGAATGTGAAGAAAGTGGTATCTTCATGAATATTCATTGTTGGTTAAGTTTTTGTAAGTTTTCTCGGTGATTTAGTATGTGTCTCACATGGTTTTCTGTCCGAAAATCATCTTGGCCACCCCTAGACTAATCATCTAGACTTAGAAAAAAATCAATTTCAAATGAGCTCATCAAGGAAAAGGGAACATGAGTGCACTCTAAAGCCTTGATGGGAGATACTTCATTGTTTAGAATTTCACCCTGTGCCCTCCCATAAACTTGGGTGCACACCAAAAGAACGAAGCCCCTTCCCTACTACGAATTGTGGCCTTAATTCACCAAATATTCCTTGAGCACATTCCTTCGACTTGAAGAAGTGTGCCCTCCTTTGGTGCAATGGTGCATCCTGAAGACCTGAAGATTCTCCTTTTAGTCTTCCCCCATGCGCAATGCACTCTTCTGAATTGATTTAGCACACCTTGAAGACTTGAAGCCTCAACCTTCAGCATTTGGGAGTGTGCCCTATGCCCTCCCTCTCTCCCTTGGGTGTATAGTGCACTTGGGAAGCTCGAAGTCTTCCACTTCATCCTTCATACTTGCGACATGCACCATGCCTTCATTTTCTTCTTCCTTAGGGTGCATGACTGCATCCCGAACTGTCAAATCTCCTCCTCCATCATCCTTCATCCTTTCAGAGTGTGCCCTTGCACCTCAAAGCTCCATTGACCATTTTAACCACAACGAAAGGGAATGAACCATACAATATGCATAAAACATGCTACAGTAGGAGATTTTCAGCTAATAGTTTCTCATCATGAGTGATTTTAGAAACAAGTATTCTAGGAACCTTATGGGAACCTACTATATATGTGCTTATGCTAGCATCATAACTTCTCAACTTGGTATGTGTCTACTTATGTGTCAACGCTTATCCAATCTAGTAGATAAGGGATAAGGTGAAATCTAAAGTGAGCAAACCTAAATCATAGGTCTCAAAAATAATTCTCTCAAGGGTAAACCTCCTCTGATCTCAATAAGTAGGGGTCCCTATTCTTCCTATTGAAAATAATAAGCACAAATGCATAGTTTTACTAAAATAAATAAATAAATGGGTAGAAGAAGAGAAATTCTTCCTACACAAGGAGGTGAAGCAAGTAACTTCACTAGGGTACTGTCTAGGCTCGCTAATAGTGAAGAAATGCTTGTGCTCCTGAAGTGACTCGACTAGGGTACTATCCATGCCTGCTGGCATTGGAGCAACACTAGAGATGAAATTCTATACTCTGAATATCCTAAACTTGTCATGCACATTACCCATTCCTGAATTGAATCAGTTGTGATACAATGTATCTTTGTGTAAGTTCAACCAAGTAGAGAATTGAGAAGATGTTATGTGTGAAATTGGGTCGAATTGGGAAACTTGGGGCAATCAATACTTCATGAAGGTCTGACCCTTAATCAGATGCTAATTCCCTAATAGAGAAGCTGAAGTGTTCCCAATGTGTCACCAAGTTTTGTCGCTCCAAATACACCCTATGAAATTTCACTACATCCAAATTTTAGAGCCTAATTCATAGTCACATCATGTGCCACCTTTTTCGTTAAGTGTCATTTTATATTACTTGATATATCTTAAGTTTTATGGATTCTTCTCAAGCGTCATCGCATCATTTAGAACATCTTTATATGTGTTTCATGGTCACAACACCTTTCATGTTGTAAAGCAACACTTTTGGGTCACAGTCGCACACATTTCACTGTTTATAGTTGTGGAATGTGCGAAAAGTGGAATTTTCATGAATATTCATCATTGTTTAAGTTTGTATACTTTTTATTGATGAGTTAGTATGTGTCACACATGGTTTTGTGTCGGTAAACTATCTTGTCTACCCCTCGCTCAATCATCTAGACTTAGAAAAATTTGGGTTTCAAATGAACTCATAAAGGCCAAGATACATGACTGCACTCTGAAGCCTTAATAGGGGATCCTTCATTGTTCACAATTGCACCCTACACCCTCCCACAGAGTTGGGAACACTACATAAGAAAAAATCCCCTTCCCTGCTCCGAACTACACCCTCAATTCACTAAGTATTCCTTGACCACACTCCTTTAGTGCACTGGTGCATCTTGAAGAACCAAAGCTTACCCTTTCAACCTTCCCTTATGCACCATGCACCCTCCTGAATTGAACGATATCAACAAATAAATTACATAATTTATCTAAGTTCAAGTAGGCATTATTGTTCTGTGTAGTCATTAACTTTTCTAGTACAAAGATGTATACAACTAGAATAAAACCGAAATTGTACATTTCAGAGACAGGAAGTCGGAAGGGAACCCAGTTTCACTTCAGGAAATCAACCCTTGAGCAAACATAATATAAATAACCATTCAATCTTTCGACAAAGATAAGCCAGTTCTTAAGACAGTAAAACCCTCATGGGCTAAAACCATAATTCTGGAAGTACATTCAAATGCATGCAACTCGGTGCATGGTTCCAGGAACCATAAAACCTTAACATAAGAGGCCTCAATACTGGAGGAGTACCATCCTGGAATAAAATAACCGAAAAGAATAAGTTCCTAGAAACTATGTTGTTAACATAAGCATGTCGTAGAGGAGAACAGAGTACTTCCAGCAAGAGGAAAGAAGTTTGATTAGAAGGGACACTGTAAGAAGAGGAGAAAACTCTGGAAAGCTAAGGGTAAAATCAGTACCTGTAAAACCCTATACCTCTTCCTTGACTGGAGAAACTTCCTGTGAGCTAAGGCGAAATTTCAATCCGTTTGAATAGTAATAAATTTGTGAGAAGACATATGTAAACATTATGCATCTTACATGTAGAGAGACCCTTTTGGAAGATAGGCATCAATGGCATTGTGGAACCTGTCAAGAAAGGAGACTGCAAAATTAATAGAAAATTATGAAACTAATCATATATCAAACCAAAACAATTAACTGTAAATGTGCCCTACCTGGAAAAGGTTTTGGTTGTGAAACGTTGTATTTATGATTAGTTAAACTGTGAGAGAACTATCATAGAACCCTGAGAAGGGGAGCAACGAAATCCTACTAGGCAAGGAGAAAATGATTCCTCGACCAGAAAGGGTAAGGCGATACTTACATGACATAACCAATTATGTTCCTCACCATCGATTAAGGATCTTCATCGAGAGCCGTGGATCAAACATTGATCCCAAGATTTGTGCCAAGTGTAGAGCCGGGACAGAGTCAAGGTTTCGAGAGCATGCCCTAACTCGGGTGGCATGACTATGGGGTGGGGTTCGATATTGGTTAGGCTGTATTCCATATTAAATTCACATCGTTAAACAATATTAAATTTTCACATAAAATTTATACAAGGAGTCTCGGAACGTTGAATGCAGATTTCATTATAACCTATATGCAATAGCTTATAATGAAGGGGAAAGAAGTTTGATTAGAAGGGAAACTTTAAGAAGAAGAGAAAACTCTGTAAATCTAAGGGTAAACTCAGTATCTGTAAAACCCCATGCCTCTTCCTCGACTAGAGAAACTTCCTGTCAGCCAATGCGAAATTTCAATCTGTTTGAATAGTAATAAATTTGTGAGAAGACAGATGCAAACATTATGCATATTACTTGTAGAAAGACCCTTTTGGAAGATAGGCATCAATGGCATCGTGGAACCTGTCAAGAAAGGAGGTTGTAAAATTAATAGAAAATTATGAAACTAATCATGTATCAAACCAAAAAAATTAACAGTAAATGTGCCTACCTGGAAAAGGTTTTGGTTGTGAAACACTGTATTTATGATTAGTTAAACTGTGAGAGAACTATCGTAGAACTTTGAGAAGGGGAGCAACGAAATCCTACTAGGCAAGGAGAAAATGATTCCTCGACCAGAAAGGGTAAGGCAATAGTTACATGACATAACCAACTATGCTCCTCACCATCGATTAAGAATCTTCATCGAGAGTCGTGGATCAAACATTGATCTCAAGATTTGTGCCAAGTGTAGAGCCAGAACAGAGTCAAGGTTTCGAGAGCATGCCCTAACCCGGGTGGCATGACTATGGGGTGGGGTTCGATGTTGGTTAGGTTGTATTCCATATTAAATTCACACCATTAAACAATATTAATTTTTCACTTAAAATTTATACAAGGAGTCTCGGAACGTTGAATTCAGATTTCATTATAACCTATATGCAATAGTTTGATTAAAATTTTTATAAGCCATGGGAATATTGTATTTGGATACAATCAGAACCTACCTATATGCGTGTAGTATCATATGTTAAATATAACCTTGAATTATTATATTAAATTGTGTCAAATTGCTAGATAATAGGTTATGATTATGGAAGTTAAACATATGTGCATCATAAACGTTCCTGTTTTTGTATTTAACAAGGCCACATAGCTAGTGTTCCCCGTCACTTAGTTCAAATATAGTTAAATTAAGATAAATTTTTTTCTTTGTAAGTTTGAAAGCAATGGGACTACATCATGTTCATGTCCAAGAACAATATCCGAATAACCTGGGGAATTAAATCACTGACTTAAAATCTAGGAGCACCTTAATAACACACACAATCATTGTTATCTAGGACCTCATAGACAACGAAATTAAAATAATTAAAATATGGAATTATTCTACACTGTATTTAATTATTCTAATTAAGATTGGTTAATTTCAATCATATATTTATGAAATGAAAAACAGTTTTATTATTTTACTTTAATTTAATATAATATATTGATTGATTATATATTTATTAATTGTAATTATAATTAAATTAATTTTATTCCAATGTAAATGTAAATTTAAAATGTAAAATAATTAAAATTTTGATTAAAATATAATAAATTATTATATTGTTGAATGGCTATAAATTAGGTGGCTTAGTGTTTTCTATTTTAATTTGAAAGAGTTGATGATACAGTTTTCCATAAATAACCTCGGCAAACATGGCACCAAAGCAACTTATAAAGTATGGAATATATTTTAATTTGAAAGAGTTGATGATACAGTTTTCCATAAATAACCTCGGCAAACATGGCACCAAAGCAACTTATAAAGTATGGAATATGTTTGAACCCAACGTGAATCGAACACGGAACCTTCTGATCTGGAGGCTGACGCGCTACAATTGCGACACTGAACCAACTAATATTGACCTCATAACCGAAGGCGCGGATATCACTTAATATAACCGAAGGCGCGGATATCACATAATAAGGACAGAAAACGGAACCGAGTACTGTTATGAGTCCAGCGGCGGCGGAAATAATGATGGTTTAATAAGACCCAACCTCTTTGCACCAATCAGGAGGTGAATAAATAAAAATTTAAAAAATAAATTATATTGATTTTGTAATGTTTACTTTACATATTGGGGAATTAATTTTTTGTCAAGGGCGATCAATCGAGTTTCAACGTATGATCGAATACGTAATAGGGATAATAAGTCAAAAAATAAGTCAAACTTCATCTTTACGAAGATCTTGTTCTGCCGACGAATCATTTCTTTTATTAGTAAACTGTGGTGGATTTGGAGTTAAAGGATGTGACACCGACCGTGAAACCAAGTCATGGTTTTCGGCGCGAATAAATATTAAGTTTGTTGAGTGTTTAGTTTTTCTTCTATGGTTTGAGTGTTGAGTTTTTCTTCTATAAAATATGTAGAAAGGTCAAAATATTAGATTGAGCACAACTTGAAATAAGATTGAGCACAACTTGAAATAACACTCGTTGCATCTTATATTATAAAAGTTAAGAAGTAGATTTTAAGCTGTCACTCTTAATTTGTGTGGGCCATAAGCACTCTTGGCAATTTGAACGACAATTCACACGAGGCGGCTACAACTTGTGGGGGCCATAAGCACTCTTGGCTATTTGAACGACCATTCACACGATATCCAAGCTGCTGTGAACAGGGTGTGTTTCCGGATATATTGGATATGGAATCTGTGAAGGACGAAGTGGCGCTTCGGGCTTCGGCCATAAGTATGGCATTTTCATTAGAGAACCCCTTTCTCCTAAGATGTGCCCTTCGTCTTAAAATCCCTGACATCATTTCGAAAGCCGGCCCCGATGTTTCTCTCTCCCTCCAACAGATCGCCGCCCAACTCCCCTCTGAAGATCCCGACCTGGGAGCCCTTTCCCGCATTCTTTCTTACCTTTCCAGCATGGGAATATTGCAGGCAGTCAAAGCAGAGAAGGGAATTAACATGAAATACGGGCTTACCAATCTCAGCAAAAGCTATTTCACCTCGGAGGATATTAATCCGCGAAGCCTCGTTCCCTTAGTTCTTTTGCAGACACACCCAACTTACGTGACCGCGTGGGCCAATATTCACGAACGTGTGCTTCATGGCGGCGATAATTGGAAGAAATCTAGTGGCAATGGCAAAGACTTCTGGAGTTTCGCTGGCAGCAATCCGGAGTTCAGCGCCATCTTCAACGCTGGCATGGTGGCCGTCACAAAGGCCACTATGGAAGATATCTTAGCTGTTTATGATGGCTTCAAGGACGTCAACACGCTGGTGGACGTGGGCGGAGGGCACGGGGACGCCTTGAGTATCATAATTGATGCGTACCCTCATATCCGCGGCATCAACTTTGATCTTCCTCAAGTTATCGCTACTGCACCAACTCTCCCCGGTATTTCTAATCCCCTTTCTAAATTATAAATATACTTTTTTCCCACATATACATATGTATATAAACATTCTTATTATGAGGATATATAGCCTACCATGTTCTTTATCTATTTGTTAATCCTATTCTCATTCACGCAGGCGTACAACACATTAGCGGAAGCCTGTTTCAGACCGCCGCACCCTCTGCAGATGCGATTTTTATGAAGGTAACTAATTATTCTGTTGGCGGCCGTTGTGATCTATTTTATTTGTACGCTAATTATTTTATTTGATAATATCTCTATGCTAGATATTAGTACTTTATTTATAAGTTTCTCTTGGATTTGTTCATCATAGAATTTTCTGCATAGTTGGAACGACGAAGACTGCATCAAGCTACTGAAGAACTGCTACGAGTCTGTTCCACACAAAGGAAAGTTAATATTATCAGAGGCTGTCTTGGATTTAACAGAAGGGCATGACATGATAGAATCTGCCAATGTTGTGGATGCTGTTATGTTGAATTGTTTACCTGGAGGTGGCGAAAGGACCCGAAAACA
Source organism: Pinus albicaulis (assembly GCA_034641835.2). NCBI lineage: Eukaryota > Viridiplantae > Streptophyta > Pinopsida > Pinales > Pinaceae > Pinus > Pinus albicaulis. The sequence goes on from JAXQQM020090944.1 coordinate 29,665, forward strand.
ATGGACTGAACTACTCCGAGCAGCCGGTTTTTCTGTCTCTAAAATCGTGGGGAGGAAGGGCACTGTAACTAAAGTTATTGAAGCAATCAAGTGCTAAATCATGTTTACAATATGTATTCCCACAGTACTTTAGTGTGCTTCTCAACCGAAAGCATTTTAGTATTTCTGCGTGTTTAATTTACTTCCTTACTGATAGAGTTCATCATGATGTAATCGCATATTTGAGGTTTATTCTATGATATTATTAATATAAATGAGCATTTATATTAAGCTACTTTTGACTATTTGTTTTGTGTCAACGTTACCGTGTATCTTCTGGTCATCGTTTCTGATGTTGATGTTTGAAAGTAATTTGATAAACCACTGATACAAGCAACCTATTTTCAATTATTGGTAAACCACCGATACACAACTATTTTCAATCGCGTAGTCTTAAAAAAAGAAAAAGCAGCCAAATGGTTTAGAATTCGACAATGATTTTGAAAAAATCTGGTAAAGATTTGCTCAGATTTTTGTTTGCAGTTGTTAAACTTTAATATTTTGAGTGTCCAAAAAGTTTTTGATAGTGCTAAATCCATTTCCACTATTAAAATAGATTCCAAACACTCCAACTACCTGATTTTTTGAATTTTAGTTTACCAAATTTCAGCAAAAAAAAATTGCAGTCCAAACTATTCCACATACTAGATAGACAACTTTATTTTCAATTATTGATAAACCACTAATACACAAGCAACCTATTTCACAAAGCTGATGATAAACTTTTCATATATATATATATATCAAAGCCACGTCGTAATCACTATTTTCAAAGGGGCTGTTCAGGAATAAAATTTTGAAAAAATAATAAGAAAATAAAAAATAAAATATTAGATCTTAATAAAATTTTATATTTTATTTTTAAATTAAAAAATATGTATTGAAAGATGTGACATATATTTTGTATAAGTTATATAAAATTAATTATTAGACTTTAAAGACATTTTTAAAATAAAAATATAATTGAAATTTAAATATAAATAATTAATTTAATGAAATTTTTATATTTCAAATAATTTCATTTTCACACTTCACTTTAATTTAATAAACTAAATAAAAATATAATTTAAATTTAAATATAAAAATTTTTAATGAAATTTTTATATTTCAAATAATTTCATTTTTAAACATATCATTTTAACCTAATAATCTAAATGCTCACATAACTTCAATCAAATGAGCTAAATGCAAGAAATTCATGTATGCAAATAATTAGTTACATACATACCTTCAAGTAACTCTTGTTTGATGTGTATATAAGAGGCTACTCTTGTTTTATGTTATGTATCCAAAATGAATTTGTATACATTGTTATTATTTTTTGTGCAAATTTTTTTAATTAAAATTATGTTATTAAAAAATTAAATAATAATTCATACTTCAAATTTTATAAAGAAAATAATGTAATATTATCTCATCTCATCGTTAATAAAATAAGTAACTCTATATACATAATTTTATTTTATAAACATTAATTTGAATTTACAAGCCCAAGAAAGGAAAGCAAATCAGTTAAACGAAAGGAGATTGAGCATCCGAAAAGTTGAATATTATTCTAAAAAATGCTTCCTTGGTACTATTCCACAGCCTCCTAATGACGACGAGCAAATAGTTACTTCGTACTATTTTCAGATCAAAGGTTCAAATCGTCAAAAATTCAGTGGCCAATGCTCAGCGTGGGCAGCGCCGGCACTGAATCCATGTCCGATTTGGCTTCTTTGCCACCATTTTCCCCTTGATGGACCTCCACCTCTGCGACGAGATCCCTATTCAGAGAGGAGATCTCTATTCAATTCATTGACCCGTCACTTTAGCTCCTTGATGTACTTTATGATATCTTAGATTATGCAATTATTCTGAATATGTGAAACCAAAATTGAATCCAAATTTGTTCAATCTTTTCGATTATAATAAATTTGTTCAAAATTTATTATAGTTGTTACCTATTTTCAATTATTGGTAAACCACTCATTTTATAGTTGTTAAATTTTAGTATTCTGAGTGTCAGAAGAGTTTTTTTATAGTGCTGAATTCATTTTCACTATCCAAAATGGATTCAAAACACTCCAACTATCTAATTTTTTGAATTTTGATTTACCAAATTCTCACAAAAAACTGCCTATTCCACATGCTCAGTAAACAACTTCATTTTCAATTATTAATAGCCCACTAATACAAGCAACCTATTTCACGAAGCTGATGATAAACTTTTCTTATATATAACAAAGCCAAGTCGTAATAACTGTTTTCGAGAGCGGGTGTTGAGAAGAAAATTTTGAAAAAATAATAAGAAAATAAAAAATAAAATATCGGATCTTAATAAAATTTATATTTTATTTTTAAATTAAAAAATATATATTGAAAGATGTGACCTACATTTCAATGTATTTTTTTTTATAAGTTATGTAAAATTAATTATTAGACGTTAAAAGTACTTTAAAATTAAAATATAATTAAAATATAAATATAAATTAAAGATATTTCTATATTTCAAATAATTTCATTTTCACACATTACTTTTAACTTAATAAACTAAATAAAAATATAATTTAAATTTAAATAATAAAAAAATTTAATGAAATTTTTATATTTCAAATAATTCATCTTTCCACATATCATTTTAACCGACTAAACTAAATGCACACATTTGGTTTCTTTGCCACGGTTTTCCCCTTGATGGACCTCCACCTCTGCGACGAGATCCCTATTCAATTCATTGACCCAGTTACTTCAGCTCCTTGATGTACTTGATATCTTAGATTATACAATTATTCTGAATATGCGACACCAAGAATGAATCCAAATTTGCTCTGCATTACAATAAGTTCAATCTTTTCAATTTTACGGAAAGTCGAAATTTATTATAGGATTAAAAAGATTATAAATAAATTTTACTTATAAGATTATAAGTTCAATTTTACTTTTACAATACTAATAAATCACTTACGTTGGAAGAAGAGCTGGTTGTGGTTGAAGGCATTTCCCTTCAAACTTTCTACCCCTGTGATTGGTATATCCTCTGCTTTAGTTGTTCTAGTATTCTTGTATCATTAATGATAAGATATGAGGGTCCTAGTGTACATTCGTCAAAAGATTACATTCTCAGCTGTAAGTAGTTGAGAAAACCCTGATTCACTTCGCCATAGCAATTCCAGATCCCCCTTCTAAGAAAGAAAAAAGGCCTAAAATACCATGGCGGGATCACAAATCTGTGGAGGGCATGCTACCATTACAAGCAAAATTTCAGCCAATTAAAAACTGTCGTTTCATCCATTCCAACATCATTACACAGTATATTACTTGTTTATCATTGTGTGCATGAGTAGAAGTATATGAAATGATATCATTACTTGTTCAGAATTCAACATATAAGAAATATCGAAATGCATACAAAGTAAAAGGAGATATCAGGCTTGCCTGAAGAAAGAGAAAAACCCTATATGAGATGTGAGCCGAACTTTTATTGAATATGATAATTGAAATAAACGCAACAGGCTCGCTTGAAAGGATGTGGTTCATAAACAGGCTCGCTTGAAAAGATGTAGTATATACAGGCTCGCTTGATATGATGATTGAAGTAAATATGAGTCTGTATAAATAAACAAAAATGTTGCATATGGAAATATGAAATAAACCATGACTAGAAATGATATATGAGCCGTCACTCCTGTAGGGAAGATAAGATATCTATGGAATCGAGATAGATTTGTTCTAGATTTGAACTCCATCCTTGAAATGAATTACCTGCAAAACCCCAAAATTAGCATTGATTCCTCTTTTGGATAATCCATCAGCGCTCATGTTTCTTTCTTTGTATATATGAAAAATAGGTGGACTGTTCAATCTATGCCATAACCTTTGTGTCCTCTTAAGCCATCCCTGTAAATCCGGATTATTCATATTGTGGCGACCAGAAATGCAATCAATAACCAATTTGGAGTCTCCATAGATAGAGACCTCCGTCAAGTTTAAATTGATGGCAGCAAGGAGGCCACCCCATAATGCCATAAGTTCCGCTTTGTTGTTGGTGATCGGGCCCCCATTCCAATATATATGAATCTTTTCTCTCTGAGACAATTTAATCCAGGCACTACAGCCAGTGATGCCATCATTGCACGCCCCATCAAAAAATATAGCAGGAATGGAGATCTCATGAGGGCGAAATCTGTGGGATCCATCCATCATCATAACCTCAGATGGAGTCTGATCATCAATCCATCTCGTAATTGAAGCATATATGTAAGGCAGTTGAAACGATATACCTTCAAAAATAAGTCTATTCCGTGCCAGCCAAACCTCCCATATGAAGAAAAATGGAAAGGATCAGAACTCACTATTTAATTTGTCCCATTTCATAGCAGTAGATATAAAATCCATCGGAACCCATGTTGGCTCTAATATATGGCCGCTGAAAAAATTCCACAGTTGTATGACAACAGAGCAGCGAAAGAAAATATGATCAATAGATTCCTCCATATCACAACATATAGCACACCTGCTAGGCCCAATAGTTCCCCTTTTTATAATATTATCCCAAGTAAGAATTTTATCCCTCCAAACCAACCAACCAAACAGAACAATTTTTGTGGGGATCTTTCTACACCAGAATGGAAAGAATATCCTGGAGATTTGTCCCGAGTATAAGGTGGTATTAATGCAATGAGAGATATCTTTGACAATAAAATAATATCCAATTGTAGGCCCATTCCAAATTATCAGATCCCCCCCATAACATAACATACACCAACCACCCTTAATTAATCATAGAATTGATCCCAATCCGATGCATCTTCATTTTGTAGGCACAATTGTGCAATAGTTTTGAATACATGGGCCCCAAAGGACAATGTATGAATAGTTTGATATAAAAAACAGATGCCCCTATGTGCGAGCTGATGTATGAGACGGGGTGATGGCTTAAACTGCTTTGGAAATCCCAGAATTCCTGTGAAGCCAAGAGGAATGCGATTGCCATCTCGAAACAACCAAGTGAAACGATCAGCGACATGTCCCGGTATTTTTTTTTAAATTTCCCCAAATAGTCGAGATGGCCCTTGGAAAGGATAGTTCATGACAGAGTACATCATGAAGGATATCACCCTCTAGATACTTGCATCTGATGATGTCGTTCCAAATACCAGTGCCCTTGATAGCCCTCCAAAAGGACTTGACCAACAAAGCTTTATTAAAGACCCTTGTGTTCAAGATACCCCTCCATCATGTGATTTGGGACGTCATAGAACTTCCAGTTTGCTTAAGTGATATTTCTATGTCCTACCGGATCCCCTCCACAGAAATTGAACAATAATCCTATTAATGTTTTCAATAATCTGCTCCGGGAAAAAGAAGAGGTGCCCCTAGAAAAAAATTAATTGTGATACCACTGCCTGTATCATAATGAGCCTGCCACCCATTGTCAACCACCTGTGTATCCATTTATTGATTTTTTCTCTGAACCTATCCACCAGCCACAACCAGTCCCTATTCTTGTATTCACATGGTTTGATTTTATATCCAAGGTATTGAAATCCCTCCGAGGCCAATTTCTAACTGACCCCTAGGAATTCAACAATAAAATATATTTCCTCCATGTCCCCATATTCATATAACAGAAATGATTTTGCATTGTTAATACATAATCTCGTCGCGGATCCAAATCTATTTAGCATGTAATGAATATAAAACCAGTGATTTCTAATAAGAGACCCAAATAATAACATGTCATCCATAAAGAGAGAGTGAGGGGTAGATATGGAATCTGAGAAAGAAAAACTTGTTATATATCCCTTTTGCTCAGCCATATGCATAATCTTGCTGAAGCCGTCCATAATCAAGATGAAGATGAGAGGGGATAGAGCAAATCCTTGCCAGAGTCCCCATCCAGCCTCAAAAAAAGGATTTGGCAGACCGTTGATAATCACCGCATATCTGACATCAGTAATACATGACATAATCCATCTAATGATTCTAAGAAGCAGTCCAACTTTTAACAAGACAAGGCATATATATGACCAGTCCAGAGTGTCATATGCCTTATAAAGATCAATTTTCATAACCATTGCTTCCCTTTTCTCTGAATGCATAGTATGTAAAACCTCCTGTGCAATTGCAATGGCATCATGTGTAGATCGCCCCTTGAGAAAGCCATATTGTTCCAACGAGATATGGTCTGATAGGGTCTGCTTTAAACAATTGGAAATGATCTTGGAGGAGATCTTGTATATCAGATTGCAGAGGGCAATCGGTCGAAAATCCCCAAAAGAAGTTGGGTCTGCAGTTTTCGGAATGAGTGCAATAAAAGTAGAGTTTAAATTTGATGGCATATGTCCATGATTTCTGATCAGCTCCACCAGCTCCGCAATCTCAACACCCATAATATCAAAGAAGAACAGAAAAAATTTCAATGTCCATCCATCCGGACCCGGGCATTTGTCATGGGAAAAATATTTAAGGACCTCTTCTACTTCACCAATCGAAGTTTTTTTCATCTATGGGCTTAATAGCATCCTCATCAAACATTCTGTTAATATTTTATAGAATCCGTCTTTGGCAATTTTCATCAATATTGTGATCCGACTGACAAAAAGACGAAAAATGTAATATGGCCTCTTTCTGGATATCAGGCATGGTGACCACAAAACTACCATCAGATCTTTCAATACACCAAATGGCATTCCTGTTTTTTCTATCATTTGCACATTTGTGAAATTTTTTTGTATTTAGGTCCCCTTTCTTTAACCATGTAATTCTTCTTTTGAGCTTCCAAGAAATTTCTTCAATTTTAAGAATCTCCCTTTTTTTGTCCCCAAGTTCCTTCAATATACCATATGTCTCCTCATCTGGGTCCTTTTCTGTGAATCCCAAATATATATCCTTGATCTTGTCCATTATATCATAGACCTCAGCCTTGAGAGCCTGTTTTTTGTTAATCTCCCATTTTTTGGAAGCCTTCTTCATTTTGTGTAATTTATGATGAAAGCGTTCCCAGCCCATCAATTGACCCAGATCAGCATTATCATTCCAAGATTCCTTTATAAGCTGTACAAAGTCCAAATCATCCAACCATGCCCGATTAAACTTATAGGGCAACCCACTGGATCGGCCACCTAATTGCCATGTTAGTAGTATCAGCGTATGATCCGAAATGTCCGATACAATAACTGATGATCTAGGTAATCCCATTATGTTGATGAGGCTCTCTTTAAACATGGCTCTGTCCAGTCTTTTGCCTATAAAAGAAGCTCCCAATCTTTTATTAGTCCAAGTGGGAATAATAGGATTTGGTCGGATGTCAGTAATATGATGTGATATGAACATATCATTCATGTATTCAGACAGAGGATCACTTCTTTCCCTACCACCCCATATTTCATCATCCTGCAATGTAGAATTAAAATCACCAATAATAATCAAATTCTGTAACGAGAGGATCCCTGAATTTGGAAATTGGCTCCAGAATGATAATGTGTTTTGATATGGAGCATAGATATTGACAATGTTGAAAATACTCTCAATCCCCCGAATAAAACCAGACAATAGTATCCCGCCAAAAAATTTGTAGGCTCTGAACTTAGTCTTATATGGGTTCCAGAGTGCTATCATACCACCCGAATGTCTAGCAGCATCAATTGCCATGACATACCATCCATTTCAAATACTTAGTAAGGCATTGATGGCCTTTTCCCGATGACATAAATTTTCCTGACATAAGATAATGCTAGGGTCCTTAGAAGCAAAAAGTTCTCGAAGGCAATGAAGTTTGGAGGCATCGCCCATCCCCTGAATATTCATGGATAGAATTTGAATCATTGTGGCACATTTGCGGGGTTGCCTACTCTAAGTGCCTGTAGATCATCCCTTATATCATCAACCGCAACAATGGGAATGTCAATGAGGTTGTCATGGTCGTCGGAAAATAGTGATATGGATCTTAATCTACCCCTGGGATGTCTTGGCCCAGCCCTATTTTTCTTTCTAATCGTGACATTGGTGGTGGTAGTGGGGGGAATACAAACATCAGTGGTAATGCTGGGGTTATCAAAAACAGTGAGGGCGGCCAAGTCAAGAATCGGGTTACCCAAGAGAGTATCAATATCACTCCCCACCGAGTTCCTAGGGGAGTCAGATAGGGCGACCGGTTCATGAGGAGAAGTCAGCAATGATGGTGATGCATAAGATATAATCGAATCCCTAGCCTCCTGTGCATTAGAAGGTTCCCCAATATAAAAATTGGTGGATGGAAATACATGGGATTTATAATGGGTGCGTATACAAGAGAGACAACCCGCTTATTCTCAATAACATGAAAAGGGTCCAGACAATTATTAGAACTATTGGAATTATGCTCAACCTCCACCCCCCCATGCATCGGTATACTAGGCCTATAAATATTTGTATCCCGATCCTCCATCCCCCTATGCTCCGGTATACAAGGCCCATAAATAAATATATCCCAACTCACTCCATCATTTATATGAGCTGTCCTATCACTATGCCCATTAGCCAAAACATATGCATCATCATCAGAAGATGAGGGAATAGATTTACTTGATAAGAGTCCCCCTGGAGTGCCAGGAACAACATGATTCTGTCGATGCCCATTCGACCCAGATGTACCATCACGTCCACCCCGAAAATGTAATGGACAATTTTCCCGAAGGTGTCCGGTCTTGTGTCATATGAGACATCTAAAAGGAATGCCCAAAAAATTGGCGATGTTGGAGTTGTCCCCATATTAGATCCACGTCCCTGGGGAGACCACCAGCAAAATTCACCTCGACCAAAATCCATGCTATTCTTTTATCACTGGCGCCAACAATACTCGGATCTATATATTTTGTGCTTCCAATGGAGTTCCCAATTTCTCTAAGAGCTTTGAGAGTCCAAAACTCAAGAGGAAGCCTTGGAAACTTGACCCATATCACTCGGCTTCGCGGGGCCTCCATAACTAGGTTAAAACCTAAATAGCAGGGAACCAATTGCATGAAGTTGCAGCCCCGTAACCAAGTCTTGTGAATAATATTATATATATCCTTTTCGTCCATAAAATGGACACTGAACCGTCCGTTCAGAAGCATGCTAATTTTTGGAGAATATCCAATGATGGGGTACCAGAATTGCTTTACCCAGCTTTCCATATGAACTTCATTTCCATCCGGGAACATCCATCTCCCGATTAACACCCTCTTTTGCAGGCTCGCCACCCTACGACTTAGGTCCTCATGGTCCATATTGATTTCCCTAATCTCCATATTATGTTTGAAGCAGTTCTTACTCCCTCTACCTCGGCCATAATTGTTTCTCTTATGGAAATTTCCTTTGTGCCTGTAGTGTGCTTTCACATCTCCCTTAGGATAGAATGTGAGAGCTTGTTTGATAATTAGACCATCCACCTCCGAGTCTCTATCTTTTCTCTGTTCCACAGCAATGGTAGTTGTAATGAATGCCTCATGTGCCTAAGTATCCGAAGATAAGCCTACATTCAATTCTTCCATGTCATTACCAGGATCTGCCATATATGTTGTCAGTCGAATGTGCGTCAAACCGATGCCACTCAAAAAAGCGCCGCCAATATTGAGAGATAAACTTATTTTATCGACGACAGAGATGTAGGATAATATAATATGTATAATTTAGGTTATTCCCTCGATAATATTTGGAAGAAATTGTTGAAATCTACCCCCATACCTACCCCCATACCTCCATACCTACTCCAAATACCTCCGTCAGATGGCATGCCTAATATTAAAATGAGAACTTATTGTCATGCCCCAGTGCATCAGAACTTCCATAAATAGATGCCGCCACCCATCTATATGAATTATAGAGAAGGAAACCCAAAGAAGACTAGCCTCGAGAAGTCAAATAGGACAGAATCCTGTGAGGTTACACATCTACCTCCAGAGTCCATCAGGATTAAGCGGTGGCCATCAAATGAGCTCATCCCATACGGTGATCCTGATATTAAAATACATGGAAAGGTGCTAATGCGACAGAAACTCCCACCATACCTACCTCCAGCTAGAAGGACGTATGATTAACATGACCACCCCACACCAACGTTGGAGCCCATGTGATTATTAAACCAGACTCCTCATATTAGTAAAATAGGTACAGCAGAAACACCATATATAGCTTCTGCCACCTTTGTATTCCCCATCCTAAAAGTGTTAGTCTGAGGGAATTGTTGTTGGAATGTAATTCCAACTTCCCGCATAACCAGACAGCGCACAGGTTGGCGGCAGCATGGTTGATCGGCGCAGGAGATAAACCGGGAGCATGTTGGCGTAGATCAATGGAGTGCGGGAGCGAAACTTGCGCGGAGGATACTTGAAGGCAACCCCACGCAGTTGACCGGTTGGTTGCACGTTGACCCACATTGTGTGGCTGTGGTTGAGTGCGGGGACTCACCCCGACCATACAGAGCCGGCGGATGACAGCCCCCACAACCACCAAGGATGGCGGCTCCACCACACTCCGCCCAGCGCGCCACCAAAACGCCACCACCGCGGAAAATTCACCGCTGCCACCAAATTCAAAATTTGACATAAATTTTTTGAAACGGTGCTGACAGAATTTATGGCACCATAAATTTTTTTAAGCGGTGATTGTAAAGTCAATGAATGACATTAAATGGAATTTAGATATTTTGTTTATATGTAATAAAACATAAATGTAATTTTTTTTTAGTTGTTGAAAGCACAGCAGTGCGTTGAAAAAGACAGAGAGAGTGCAGAATTAAAATTATACACAACAGTGTATATTTTATAAAAACACAGTGAGTTGTTTTTTAATAGACAGAGAGCTATTTATTTTACAGAGAGAGACAGGAAATTTTTTTTCTTGTTGAGACAGATATTTTATGTATGCACTGTGTTAGGAGCAGTCAACAGTTTGTAATTCCCTCTGTGATTGAGGAAGAACTTGTAAACAATTTTATGGAATAAAATTTGTTTTATTGAGTTAGAAACTCTATTTTCTGAGATTGAATTTATTTCTCTGTGTTGTGGAGGGAGAAGTTTTATTTCTCCATTTTAATTCTGGAATTTGCAATTTTCCAACATGGTATCGGAGCTAGTCCAGGCTATTTGAAGGTCAAATAAGCTGAAGGAAAGGAGTTCGTTATTGCAGAAGCCTCTCCAGCAGTGTGAAGACTCAGTCAAGAAGAATCCAAAGGTATTTCTCTATACAGTTTTGTGTTACTGTTGCAGTACATTCAGTTAATTTTAAACACATAGTCAAGTGTTTTTGAATCATAGTTAAGAGTGCAGAATGGCTGGCTCCAGCACTGGTATGGGTATGGGAAATATCCATCTCCCACAACTTAATGGGAAAAATTATGACTACTGGTCAATAACTATGAGGGCATTATTTGTCTCCCAAGACTTATGGGAATTTGTTGAGGATGGCTTTGAAGAGCCAGCAGATGAACTTGAGTTTAATATGTTAACTCAGGCAGAAAGAGAGATTCTGAAGAGCAATAAGAAGAAAGATGCCAAGGCTCTTTTCTTCTTGTATCAAGCAGTGCATGAGAGTGTATTTTCGAGGATAGCAGCATCCAAGAAATCTAGTGAAGCATGGGAAACTCTCAAGACAGCTTATCAGGGTATGGAGAAGGTGAAGACAACAAAACTTCAATTGCTGAGGAGAGACTTTGAGACTCTCTGTATGAAAGAGTCAGACACTATTGACTCATTCTTCACTCATGTGATTGGAATGGTCACACAAATAAGATCTCATGGAGAGACTCTTTAGGACAAGAGGATTGTTGAGAAAATCTTGAGAAGTTTACCCTCAAGATTGGATGTGATTGTCACCACCATATAAGAGACTAAAGATCTCACAAATTTTTCAGTGGATGAACTACATGCATCACTGATGACTCATGAATAGAGATTGAGTAGGAATGAAAACTCATCTCTTGAACATGCTTTTAAGACCCAGATGTCTTTCAAAAAAGGAAGAGGGCAAGGCAAAGGAAGAGGAAGAGGCAGAAGCCAAAACATAGGTGGAAGGAACAACCCTTCACATTCACATGGAAGGTGCAACAGTCAAAATCACAGCCACGGCCAAGGCAGCTAGCAAAGTGGACAGCAGAATGATCAAGGACAAAGGTATGACAAATCCAATGTCCAATGTTACAATTGTAAAAAATATGGTCATTATGCTAATGAATGTAGAAAGAAGAAACAAGATATGAGAAGTGGAACTAGTGCAAATTTCACAAGAGAAAATAGCAACCAAAACAATTTGTTTTTAGCTTGTAATATGGCTGAAGAAAAGAATGAGGATTTATGGTTTCTAGACTCCGGTTGTAGTAACCATATGACATGAAATATATCAATGTTTTCTATGTTAGATGAGAGTGTGCAGTCACAAGTCACACTAGGAATTGATAGCAAAGTTTCTGTTATGGGAAAAGGAGATGTAAATGTTTTAACAAGATTAGGTGCAAAGAAATCCATAGCAGATGTTTATTATGTTCCAGGAATGAAGTGTAATCTCTTAAGTATTGGACAGCTTGTCCATAAGGGATATAATTTTTTCTTTGATAATGATGTTTGTACCATCATGGATAAACCACCCAGCAATCAGTGTATTGCTGAAGTGAAGATGAAAAGGAACAGGATGTTCCCTCTCAGAATGAGAGCAGATTTGAAGAATGGTGAAGAGAAAGCAGCTGTTGCACAAGAGACTTTCCAAAGTGAACCAAAAGATGATAATTGGTTATGGCACTTGAGATTTGGACATCTCAACTTTGGAGGTCTTAACTTGTTGAACAGAAAAGGAATGGTAAGTGGTTTACCATTGATAGAGAAACCAGACAACCTTTGTGAATGTTGTATCTTGGGGAAACAACATAGAGAAAGTTTTCCTTCCGGGAAAAGCATAAGGGCAAAAGCACCCTTAGAAATTGTCCACTCAGATGTATGTGGCCCAATGCAAACTCCATCACTTGCAAGCAGCCACTATGTGTTAACATTCATAGATGATTTTACAAGAAAAACTTGGGTTTACTTTTTGAAAAACAAAAGTGAAGTGTTTGATAATTTTTGCAATTTCAAAGCACTTGTTGAGAAACAGAGTGGGATGCATATCAAAGTCTTAAGGACTGATAGAGGAGGTGAGTATATCTCTAAATATTTTCTACGTTTTTGTAGAGAAAATGGTATTCAAAAGCAATTTACAACTAGATATACTCCGCAGCAAAATGGAGTAGCCGAAAGGAAGAACCGAACCATAATGGACATGGCGAGGAGTATGTTAAAGGCAAAGCATTTGCCTAATGATTATTGGGCTGAAGCTGTACATTGTGCAACGTACATCTTGAATAGATGTCCTACAAAAGCAGTAATGAACAAAGTGCCGGAAGAGGCATGGAGTGGCGCAAAGAAAAGTGTCACACACATGAAGGTTTTCGGATGTGTGGCTTATGCACACATTCCGGATCAGCTAAGGAAGAAGTTGGACAGCAAGGGGGAGAAGTGTATTTTCATTGGATACAGTGAGGAATCCAAGGCCTACAGGTTATATAACCCATCCAGCAAGAAGTTTCTTGTGAGCAGGGACGTTCAGTTCATTGAAGAGGAAGCTTGGGATGGAAGCATAGAGAAAACAATGAATGTTAAACACTGTTTATCTCATGATGAGAATGATGATGAGGTGGCTGAAATACATCCCCAAACAGCAGCATCAACACCGCAAAGTACACCCTTGAGGAGAAATGAGAGTGCTTCTCCAAGCACACCACAAGGAGGAAATTCAAGTGCTTCTTCAAGTACTTGTACACCTAATGAAAGAGGTAAGAAATTCAGAAGTTTGAAAGATATTTATGAACAAGATTTAGCTAATGAAGGTATCAATTCTTTGTTTGCTTTATATTGTCATGTTGATGATCCTGTTCATTTCGAAGAAGCTATCAAGGATAGGAAATGGATAGAAGCTATGGATGAGGAAATAAATGCCATAGAGAGAAACAAAACTTGGGATTTGGTTGAACTCCCAAAAGGTAAAGATGTCAATGGTGTTAAATGGGTCTACAAGACCAAGAGTAATGCTGAAGGCAAAATAGAGAGACACAAGGCAAGGCTTGTCGTCAAAAGTTATAACAGAAACATGGGATAGATTATGAGGAAACTTTCGCACCGGTTGCAAGAATGGAAACCATGAGAGTAGTGTTGTCCATAGCAGCACAAAACAAATGGAAAGTTTACCAAATGGACGTGAAGTCAGCATTTCTGAATGGAGTGTTAATGGAAGAGGTTTACATTGAACAACCTCTCGGTTATGAAAAGAAAGGGCAAGAGCACAAAGTAGGCAAACTGAAGAAAGCTCTTTCTGGGCTAAAGCAAGCGCCAAGAGCGTAGTACAGTAGGATAGAATCATATCTACTGGAAAATGGTTTTGAGGAGTGTGAGGGAGAACCCACCCTCTACATCAAAGAAAAAGACGGTAAAATCTTGATTGTAGTCTTGTATGTTGATGATGTTATTTTTACAGGTAATGATGATTGCCTTATTGAACATTTTAAAACAGTCATGAAAGAAGAATTTGAAATGACTGATATGGGTTTGTTGAAATGCTTCTTGGGAATAGAAGTAGAGCAAGATAAAAATGGAATTTTTATCTCACAGGAAAAGTATGTTAATGAGGTGCTTGAAAGATTTAACATGCAGGAATGCAAAGCAGCAATCACTCCCACAGTGATGGGATTAAAACTCAGCAGAGAGGACAGCAGCAAGGATTTTGATCCTAGTCTATACAAAAGCATAGTTGGTAGCCTTATGTATTTGACTGCAACTAGGCCGGACATAATGCATGTTGTTAGTTTGATTTCCAGATTCATGGAAAAGCCAAAAGATGCACATTGGCAAGCAGCAAAAAGAATTTTGAGGTATGTTAAAGGTACTAAAAGTTTTGGTATTTTTTATACTACTTCAGAATGTTCAGATTTAGTTGGATACACAGACAGTGATTGGGCCGGAAGTGTAGATGATCGGAATAGCACTTCTGGTTATGTTTTTCACATGGGTTCAGGAGCCATTTCATGGGCTTCTAAGAAACAGCCCATTGTAGCATTGTCTACAGCAGAAGAAGAATATGTGGAAGCTACAGCAGCAACGTGTTAAGCAGTTTGGATGCGGAAAATGTTGAGAAGTCTATGCCAAAAACAGGTAAAAGGGACAGTGATCTTTTGTGACAATAGCTCAGCTATTGCATTGTCTAAAAATTATGTTTTTCATAAGAGGACTAAACACATTGACACCAAGTTTCACTTCATACGTGAATTGGTTAACAATGGTGAGATAGTTTTACAACATTGTAGAATGGAGGATCAATTAGCAGATATCCTCACAAAGCCACTTGCGCAAAAAAGCTTTGAACACTTCAGAAAATGTTTGGGTATGCAGGAAAACCCAGCAGTTGAAATTAAGGGGGAGTGTTGAAATGTAATTCCAACTGCCCGCATAACCAGACAGCGCACATGTTGGCGGCAACATGGTCGATCGGCGCAGGAGATAAACCGGGAGCATGTTGGCGCAGATCAACGGAGTGCGGGAGCGAAACTTGCGCGGAGGATAATTGAAGGCGACCCCCCGCAGTTGACCGGTTGGTTGCACGTTGACCCACATTGTGTGGCTGTGGTTGAGTGCGGGGCCTCACCCCGACCGTACAGAGACGGCGGATGACAGTCCCCGCAACCACCAAGGATGGCGGCTCCACCACACTCCGCCCAGCGCGCCACCAAAACGCCACCACCGCGGAAAATTCACCACTGCCACCAAATTCAAAATTTGACATAAATTTTTTGAAACGGTGCTGACAGAATATATGGCACCATAAATTTTTTTAAGCGGTGATTGTAAAGTCAATGAATGACATTAAATGGAATTTAGATATTTTTTTTATATGTAATAGAACAGAAATGTAATTTTTTTTTAGTTGTTGAAAGCACAGCAGTGCGTTGAAAAAGACAGAGAGAGTGCAGAATTAAAATTATACACAGCAGTGTATATTTTATAAAAACACAGTGAGTTGTTTTTTAATAGACAGAGAGCTGTTTATTTTACAGAGAGAGACAGGAAATTTTTTTCTTGTTGAGACAGAGATTTTATGTATGCACTGTGTTAGGAGCAGTCAACAGTTTGTAATTCCCTCTGTGATTGAGGAAGAACTTGTAAACAATTTTATGGAATAAAATTTGTTTTATTGAGTTAGAAACTCTGTTTTCTGAGATTGAATTTATTTATCTGTGTTGTGGAGGGAGAAGTTTTATTTCTCCATTTTAATTCTGGAATTTGCAATTTTCCAACAATTGTCAGACCACTTGTAAGATCCCACATAATCCATTGGCCTCCTCAAAAAAAACTTGTGCAACCATCAATAATTCCGACAATAGAGTCGTCGAGAATCAAACGGTAATAGCAATTGCCGGAAAAACCAGTCCAATGGACTCCCATGAATCTATACGTGACAGCAACAACAGCATAAACAGCCCGGACATGTCCACCATCTTGAGCACATACGAACTCCAAAATTCTTACAAGCCTAGATAGATGAAGGAATCTATCCATTTGCACCACAGTTCATACCATTTGTTGTACCATGTTGGCGTCTGATAGTCTGAATCGGATGAAGACTCCTGAGATGACGAGGTTTGATATACACCACTACCTTCGTGGTTTAACATCAGCCTTATACCCAGTATATAAGGCCGATAACATTGTAAATGCAATATAGGACTCCTGAGATGACGAGGTTTGATATACACCACTACCTTCGTGGTGGTTTAACATCAGCCTTATACCCAGTATATAAAGCCGATAACAGTGT
This sequence comes from Pinus albicaulis, assembly GCA_034641835.2. Lineage (NCBI taxonomy): Eukaryota > Viridiplantae > Streptophyta > Pinopsida > Pinales > Pinaceae > Pinus > Pinus albicaulis. The sequence continues at coordinate 46,537 of JAXQQM020090944.1, forward strand.
AAATGCAATATATGCAAGAATAAAAATTATGCACACCTCCAGACCATCCGCATAACTCATTGACACAACAGATATATAATGATATTTATCTTCGACCCGAAGAAGCATCTATTGAAAACTGATACTGGATTACAGGAATACAGTAACTAATTCGAGACCCCCTAATCGGACCAAGTTGCTTCATTCCCTCATTGCACCTAGTGCTACTTTAGTAAAAACAGCAGCTTTGGAAAACTGATACTGGAAAACGGGGGAATATAGAAACGCATTGAAGACACCCTATTCGAATCCCTACAGAGTTCTAGCAAAGACTGAAACCAGACTCAAAAACCTGAGATTATTACCTAACTCCGAGAACTGCAAACGAAGAGCTCACCATGTCTCAAGGGTGCAAGAAATAGGTGGGTATTCCGCTGGAGTGCCGGGCCCTCAGGGTTCCCGCTAGAAATGAGCTGTAAGGCCCATTCTAGCCCATTCTTCCTAACCTACTTGGCATTGGGTCCATCTACTATGTTGCTATACGAGGGGTCTCCTCGGTGCGATCCATCGTCAGTTGCAAGCGAGTAAATTCAGGAAGATGACTTCCTACCAAGATGACAGTTATTTTAAAAGATAAAAGCAGAATTACATGAAATTTAAAATAAAGAATCTCTGGCAAACATATTTATACCTTTCTAACTGGGGACTGTTTGTACAGAACCTCGAAAACTTGCTGAGAGCATCCAGAGTCTAAAGATAGGAGACTCTACCACTTTCAGGTGTACCATTTTCTGAACGAATGAGGTGGTCGTAATTTGGCCTTGCTCGTTAGTAAACCCAGTAAAGATAGCAGCAATTGCAGCCTGGAAACTTCGACCAATGTTCACACACTGTGGTCAAATACTTCGCACTTATACGCAAATTAAATTATGTATTAGAGTTCTAGTTATAGAAATTATACAGAACTAGATATCAGTCATTTGCGGCCTGTATTTTCAACATTTATTTACACATTTTTATGTTAAAAATTATAGAAGCGTTAATGCGAGTGTAGCATACAATAGAGGCTATGCTTCCTTACTTGAAGCCTCCTTCCCTGCAATTCAAGTCATTCGTTAAGTTTTTTTAACATGTTGGGGGTAATACATTCATTTCATTCCATAATACTCTCCTCTTGATTACTGGAGAGTGTTTTGTATTGCTCAGAATATCTGACAGTACAAGAAAACCTGTGGATAGCCACTATGTCTTTACGAAGGGTATGTCCGGGATCCAGTCCAATCTAATCTTAAAGGTATGTCAGATTGTTTACCTTATTCTACCTTATTTTATTGGATGAATTCCTGGGCGAATTACCCCTTTCTTTCTTTCACGTTAGTTCTTCTGCTTATGAATTCCGCCGAAACGAGAAATCAACACCTACTTTCTTCAGGGCTCAGGTTTGTCATTCTCAAGAATGGATACAAAGTTACAACGTTGGTTTACTACATTATATACCAGAGTTATATCGCATACAAATTTGGTTTACTACATTATATAGCAAAGTTGGCAGGTATTCCATCTGCCATGCAGACTGGTTAATGATAGAGTTCATCATGAGGTAATCGCATATGTGAGGTTTTTCTATTCTATTATTAATATACATGAGCATTAAGTTAGCTACTTTTCATGAATATTTGATTTGTTTCAATGTTACGGTGTATCTTCTGGTCATCGTTTATGATGTTGATGTTTGAAAGTAATTTAATAAACCACTGATAACTAAAGTTATTGAAGCAATCAAGTGCTAAATGTTTACAATATGTTTTAATAAACCACTGATAACTAAAGTTATTGAAGCAATCAAGTGCTAAATGTTTACAATATGCATGTATTCCTACAGTACTTTTGTACCTTATTAATGATAGAGTTAATCATGATGTAATCGCATATTTGAAGATTTTCTATTCTATTATTACTATAATTGAGCATGTCGTTAGCTACTTTTCATGAATATTTGTTTTGGGTCAACGTTATGGTGTATCTTCTGGTCATCGTTTCTGATGTTAATGTTTGAAACTAATTTGATCGCGTGTTGCACATCCCATCTCCAACCATTTTCAATTATTGGTACACCACTCATACACAAACAACCTATTTCTATTTCACAAAGCTGATTATAAACTTGGTAAAAAGCCACGTGGTAATAACTGTTTTCCAGGGCTAGTGATGAGAAGAGCTCCTCTGACCTGTAGGGTTTGAATGGTTATATCTATTTTAATAATTTAAAATGTTTTAGATGAATAATAAGCACTATTTACTCCTATAATATCTTTTATAATTATTATTTTTTAAATAATAGATATATATTTTTTTATAAACAACCAATCATCTAATTATTTTATTTATATTAATTTTTAAATAAAATAATTTAATATTTAATTTAGAGAAAATTTTCAAAAAAATAAGAAATTAGAAAATAAAATATTAAATTTTAATAAAATCTTATATTTTATTTTTAAATTAAAAATATATATACTAAGATTTTATTTTTAAATTAAAAAACATATATTATAAGATGTGACAAATACATTATGTAAAATCGATTATTTGGAAGTTATAGATACTTTTAAAATAAAAATATAATTGAAATTTAAATACATAAATTTTTAATAATTTTTTATATTTCAAATAATTTCATCATCACATATCACTTTAACTTAATGAACTAAATATGAATATAATTGAAATTTATTTACATAATTTTTTAATGAAATTTTTATTTCGAATAATTCCATCTTCGCACATATCACTTTAACCTAATGAACTAAATGCAAGCACATATAACTTCAACCAAATAAACTAAATGCAAGCAATTCATATATGCAAATAAGTAGTTATATATATACCTTCACCTAACTCTTGTTTTATGTATCTATAAGATGAGATCATTTTGTAAAAATAAATTTGTATACATTGTTATTATTTTTTGTGTAAATATGCTTTACTTAACATTTTATATTTTTCAACCTAAACATTTTATGTAAATTTTAAGAAATATTAAAATTATGTTCTTAAATAATAATTCATACTTAGCAATCAATCTTCTATTTTCAATAAATTCCTGCCGGAATTTAGAGAAATTACACCGTACAAAGTTACCGTAAAAGCCTTCAAAAAGTCGCACTAAAGACTACTTAAATAACTATCGGTTCCCATATAGAAAGTAACCGTTTTACATTTGGCTTTAATCTTTCTAGTTGAAAAATATGATAAATCAAAATTTTCATGTAATTACAACACAAAAGGGTTTATATATAAAGGGAGTTTTAAGATAATATTTAAGATATATTTTTTGGGTAAATTGTGTTAACTTGACACAAAAGAAAACTTGTACATTGTCTTAAATATTGTCTTTAAGCTTGTGTCTCAAATTAAATTGTCTTATTTGGAATAACCTTAGGGGGGGAACACATCAGGTAGCCCCTTGTCTTGATCGATTCTTACTCTCAGAGGATCTGGTGAGTCTAGACATCCATTATGAAGCTTTAATTTTTCCTTCTTTAGGATCAGATCATTGGCCTATGAGTTTGCAATTTGATATTAAAGATGTTCCCAAAAACAAGCCTTTTCGATTTGAACTATTTTGGTTAAGAGATCCTACTTTCCTCGAAAAAGTTAAGCAATAGTGGCAATCGACACATATCCAAGGGAGAAATAGAATGCATACTTTTCAGTTACGTCTGAAACATTTAAAAACTAAAATAAAAATCTAGCCATTTTGGAAATATTCAGTCAACAATGAGTAATCTTCAAGATAAAATGAAATAGAATCAGCAGGAGATAATTTTACAGGGACGAATGACAATTCTTGCAGAACAAGAAGGAATCATTCTTAGTGAATTAGAAGAAAGGAGAAAACAGGAAGAGATATTATGGAAGCAGAAATCTCGAGTGCAATGGTTAAAAGAAGGGGAAAAAATACTACTTTCTTTCATAAATCCATAATTCAAAGAAGACAACACAATATGATATTCTCATTGAAAGACATGAATGTAAATAAAGTATATCAGCATAATGAAATGGAAGATATGTTAGTAAGACATTTTCAGGATATGGTAACTGAACCTATTAATATCAGAGAAGCTGATATTAGGCGAATCACCTCTCATATTCCCTTTATAGTTTCTAGGAAACAAAATTTAGCTTTAATGCGGAGTATTACCTTGGAGGAGGTTGAAGATGTAGTTAAAAATCTTCCTAAACAGAAAGCTCTAGGTCCAGATGGTTTTACATCTGAATTCTATCAGGCCACTTGGTCTTTCATGGGACAGGATATCTGGGAAATGGTAGAAGAGTCCAGGTGTACAAGGAATGTGTATCCAGCTTTGAATTCAACTCTAATCACTTTGATACCAAAGTAGTCTCAGACTGATATGCCTTCAGGCTTCCGTCCTATATCCTTGTGTAATGTTATTTATAAAATCCTTTCTACAATAATGGTTAACAGGTTGAAACCAATTCTCCTCAATATTATTTCTCCGGAGCAAACTGGATTTGTAAAAGGAAGGCAGAGATTGGATGGGATAGTTATGGTTCAATAAGCAATGCATTCTCTGAAAGAGAAGAAAGTCAAAGGTATGTTGATTAAGTTAGATCTTTCTAAAGCATATGATCGTTTAAACTGGTCTTACTTGAAGGAGGTTTTATTAGCTTTTGGTTTTGATGGATGATGGACGCAGTGGTTGTTGTCTTGCATTTCAACCCCTAATTACTCCATCCTTCTTAATGGAGCTCATAGTTAGCCTTTTAACGCAACTCAGGGTCTGCGTCAAGGTAATCCCATTTCCCCTTTTCTATTTATAATAGCTGCTGAGGGACTTGGCCGACTTATAAATGCTAAAATTGTAGATAATCGATTGAAAGGTTTGAATTTATGGGGCAACAATCTTACTCTCTCGCATCAACAATTCGTTGATGATATTATGCTCTTCTGTCAAGTTTCCTTAATAGAAGCAAAAGCTATTCTGGAAATCCTCAAAATTTTCATGCAAGCTTTAGGAACTATGATCAATAATAATAAATCTAATGTTTATTTTTTTAACACCACCAATGCAACCCAACGATTTATTTCAAGGACTTTGGGTTTCCAAATTGGAACCTTTCTAATGAAATACCTGGTTTTTCCATTGAATATTTCCTCTTTCACGACAGCAAGTTGGGAATATCTGCTTAATAGTCTCCGTAAACGCCTTTAGAACTGGGCTCTAAGAGCACTCAATGCCCCAAGTAGAGTCATTTTGCTTAGATCAATACTGCAAGAAATTCCTATTTATCAGCTATCGGGTAAAGCAACATCGAAAACAGTATGCAATAATATGGTTAGATTATTTAAAAAATTCTTATGGCAAGGAGCGCAAAATATGAGGAAATGGGCACTCTTATCATGGGAAAAACTTATAAAAACAAAAAAAACAGGGGACTAGGACTTCAGGATCCTTATATTCTAAATCAAGTCATGGGTGTAAATTTATGGTGGAGATGGGTGCAAGGAGGAATGGATCTTTGGAAACACATTTGGGAAACTAAATATGAAATGCCTACAACAAATGTTGGGAAGTTGAAAATAGATATCAACCCCAAAGGATCAAATATATGGAATTTAGCAGCTATGAATAGGGATCTAATCCGACAAAACAGTTTTTGGGAAGTTCGTGGAGGGCAAACAACACTTTTTTGGGAAGATTCTTGGCAGCAGAGAGAGAAAATGTTTAGTCTATTGGATTTGGGTGAAATATTTTTATTCACAAATCTACCAAATCAAATACTATTGCACAATTATTGGAATAGTCAGGAGGAAGGACAATGGCAAGTTTGGAAAAAAAGAGAACAATGGACTAATGCACCAGCAACAGCCCAATGGAATAATTTGGACAGAGAGATGAAAACTAGAACATTGGTAGCTACAGCTGGGGAGGAAATTCTACAATGGGGTTATAGAACAAAAGGTATGTTCACGATAAAATATTCCTACTACCTTAAATCAAATAATCATCAAGATATTGCAGTAACAATCTGGAATAAAATATGGAGTGCGAAGTTCTGGCCTAAAGTTGAGTATTTTATGTGGCTTTTAAGTCATAAGAAGACTTTAAATTGGGATCATTTGCAAAATAGAGGAGTTCAGGGTCCTTCTTTTTGTATTATGTGCAAACAGAATGAGGAAACTATTGAAAATTTATTTAATAATTGTTGTGTTTGTAATGAGATCTCGCAGCTCAATGAAACATTGTTTGGTCAGACAGATAGCGATAACACCACGTCAACACAACTATTTGCAACTGGAGAAAAGGAGGATATAAAAGTGAAGTGGTTAATCGGGCCTGCAGATTATCCATAGGATTTATCCTTTGGGGAATATGGAAAGAAATGAACCATACAATTTTTAAAGGAGAAGAGAGGCAAGTTCTCCAAACTTGGAAAGCAATTGTGGAAAATATTCAAGAAACCATAGTAGTTGAACGTTGGGTGGATGATGATTGGGTAGTTAATGCTAGGGAGGCTAGAATCTTAGCTAATCTAAATTTAAAGCCTAAAATGTTAGAGATATCATTATGGAAGATCAAAACTAACCTGCAGTCAACTCCATCAATTTTTAATCCACCACTGGAGGGCTTCTTGAAATTAAACTTTGATGGGGCTTCTAAAGGTAACCCTAGTTAGGCAGGGATTGGCGAAGTCTTTAGAAACTCTCTTGGAAAGGTTTGTAGAGTATATTCATTCCCAATGGGATTTGCCACTAATAATGAAGTATACTTAATGGCAGTGAATCAAGGTCTAGTTATAGCAATCTGGGAAGATTATCAAAGAATTGTAGTTGAAGGGGACTCTACAATGTGAGTCGAAATATTAAAAAAAATTCAGCAAGGAACTCAATGGGATAAAATTAGTAAAAGTTGGAGAATAGCCAGACTTATCGAAGAGATTGGCCAAATCCTTTTTCAAATAGGATACATTATCTCCAAACATGTACGTCATGAAGGCAATGAGGCAGCGGATTATTTGGTGAATTGGGCCTGTAAGAACACTGAGTGTCAACTTGATATTAATCACTCTCATCAAGCTTGGAATGTAGAACTTCACCCATTACAACTTCTTTTAGAAAGAGACAGATCTCATCCCCGATCGGGGTGCCAGGAAGAAAGGACAAGACATGAGGCTCCACGTGGTGGATGACCTCTACATTCCTTCAGTTCAAAGTTTAGGTGGCGGTCCTTCCCACTCTTGTAAATTAATACACATCCAAGGTGCTATCAATCTCATCTCGAATTTGTCAGGGGGTTTAATGAAGGTAATATGGCAGCGTGAAGACGATTATTATGAGCCTTCTCTCTTCGAAAGCTATAGTTAGCCACGACAGTGTTTATTCAGAAGTTCATTGAGACAGAAGTTTACTACAACGTTGGAGTAGGCTAGCAGCCGACATTGGAGGAACATAAATTGGTATGTCATGGAATTTTTTCCTTTCATCCTTCAACTCGACTTTCCTTTTCTGCCTCTGCAAATCATGAATGGTAGTCACCACTGCGTATCTGTTCATTCTCTAGTTTTTCTGGATTTCCAATGGGTTAATTCTGTGTTTATTTACTTATCTGGGTGGTATAGAGAAGAGGAGGTAGTCTCTCTAAAAATTGAACCACACTTTCGAAGTCCTTCTTTTTTTTGAACCTACTCTGTCAATGTATCACTGTTTTTTCCTATGGCCTTCATTGGCATCCTTGTAAGGATTGCTCAGACCTTTAATCTCTTCTTTACGCTAAATATGGTTGATAGGAGTTCCTACATGAAATCCTATGGTCTTAGCTTCTTTTTTGTAGGATTCTTCTAGGTTGGTATTTTGGAACATGTTCGTCTATGTGTGTCAAATTAATTTTATTTCCAGTATAGGGTCGGAAGCAATTTCCTGGGGGTTTTCATTTCACAACATCCTTTTCCCTGTATTTTGAATTACATTCAACATCAGTCTTACGTTTATGCTTGGTTGGAGCTGGCTACTATTGATAAATTCCATTCCTTTTACGTTTCTGTTGGGTATGAAGATATAACAGGGAGATTTAATGGGTATATTGATCTTTATAGATAGGGTAATGGTATCCTGTTTCTGAGTCATTCTTGTCAAGGGCATTTACATTTAAGTTTTTGGTGGAACCGTCTTTTGCATTTCTACAAATCTCCTATCTGCAAAAATCAAATTTTAAACAGGTGTAATACGGTTGTGTTAATTAAAAAATTTGACTGTTCTATAATCCTATGCACAAACACAAAGGTTCTGGGGATTTGGTTGATTTCGAAGGTGACCAACACAATTTTGTTTGGGCATATTACTGATTCCTTTCTACACATAGTGTTTCTTTCCAGATTTTGAGGCGTAAATTTTTGTTTGTTCATTATGGCTAAAGGGATAACTAGCCGAGTTAATCGCCCTAGACAAAGTACTCAAGCTGGAGGATGAAGTCAAAGGGGAAGGAAGACAAATGAGAAAGTATTGCGAGATATAGCTCAGGTGTATGAATCTGGGAACTTGGTTCAAATCAGAAATAAAATTCATGGTTGGGAACGACAAACTGATAGTGATGATGAAGATATGGAAGAAAATATTTCAAAAATGTACTTCATAACAGATCCGGGAAGCACCAGAGGTCGTGTATCCCTCTTCCAGCAAACAATGAAGATATAATGGAAAATGAAATGCCTTTTTGCAAAGGCAATGGCTAGCAAGGAAGAAAAGGATGTTAATTCTTCAATTCTATTTGAACTTCAGCAAATGAAACAAGACATGCATGAGATGTTTAAAGTTCAAATTCAAACAAATGACAGAATTGAAAAGAAAGAGCGACAACTTCAAAATATGCACGCCGTGAACAACTGCTGGGCACCGTTCCCAAAGACCCAGCACCAGTGGACTCTTCCGATGATATTTCTGCTTAAATGCCTAGTTTTTTTCTATGTTTTTGGTATATATTATTAATATTTTCTGTTTTAGTTGCAAATATTATGGACATACTAAAGTAATCAAGGCTATAAGTAGAAAAAAAAAGACAATTTATGTTTTGGTTAGCTTTTAACTCGTTACGGTGGGCAACAGACCTGGTTTCCTTCGGGCAGGTTGAGGTTACTGTAAATGATACAATTTTTATAGTAACTTGCCCTTTAAAAATATGAAAATAGAAAGGTACTACAAAATTTACAAAAAAATAAAAAATATTTTTTCTTAAAATTACATTGTTTTAAAATATTGTCTTTATAAAGGCCATATATAACACAAGCATTTTTGTCTCTCTATAGAAACTTTCATTTTTGTCTCTCTAGAAATAATTATTGCACTACAAGGGGGGTTTTAAGACAATTTTTGGGTATATAATCTTAACTTGAGACAAAAATAAACTTTTGTATTGTCTTGAATATTGTCTTTAAGTGGGTGTCTCAAATTATTGTGGTAAAAAATTGTCTCTATGAAGACAATAAATAACACAAGCATTATTGTTTCTTATTTCATTTTTGTCTCTCCAAAGACATTTTTTTTGTTTTTCTATCCAAATACGATGGTTGGAATTAAATACATATTGTCTTTATGGAGACAATGTCTTTAATTCTATCTATTGTCTCTCTAGACTCAATATAAAACAATGAATCCAGAAAAATATCTCACCATTAAAATAAATCAATATTTAAATATTTAAGTAAAATAAACTACAATATCATTGAATAATTCATGTTAGGGTATAGTGGAATCGAACCACCAACTTCCGACATGGCAAGTGCTATTCCATTGAGCTAGCACAATTAAATAATTATGTGAGGAGTTATGGCAGTCCTTGAAATTGTATATATAGACATTGATTTTTAAAAAATGCTCAACACATAATGACATGATCCTTGTAAAATATATAATTATGAAAACCCCTATTTTTAACTTAATAAAATAATAACTCAATGGATTTAGATCACTGTGACACATTTGTAGCTTTACTTGCACAAAAAGCTAATAATAAACAATAATCTGCAAACAAATTAATCTAGTCATACAGAGAAAATTAACTAGAATTAGCACAAGAAATACAACCACCACCTAAAGAGCTACACCAGCTTGCTAGTAAGCACTGCTGACACATATGATGTAGACAACAAACCATGACTGCATTTTCAACTCATTCAAGACAAAATGACACTCTCCTCTTTCACCATTACTAATTTCTTTGACCACTTTTTCAATGTAAGTTTTTTAACGTACAAAACTATAATATCCAATAACACACATTTGGCTTGCTAGAAGAAAATGCCTTACCCTCTTATATATAGCAGATGACTATTGTGTATCACAAAATGCATGCAATCTTATTCGATTTAGAACACTATTGTGTATCACCCCAACTGTTGATAACTTAGCAATTTGAACAAATTCTAACATATAACTATTCATAAGACAATTAAAAAAACTCTTAATCTTCTGGGCTTAACATATTATTTTTCAATAAAAATCATTCTACAAGGTACAATAAAAATCATTCTACAAAGGACATTCTAAAGTAGAACTTACCTTATGACAAGAAAAGGATGTTCATAATTGGCACAACCTGAAAAGAAATTCCATAATAGCTGCATAATTGTGAATAAATTTTCCTTGTTCAAAAAAATGATCAAACTGGACCTGTAAATAGAAATAAATACCATAGATTTTTAAGTGGAACCAAAATCACAACAAAAAAATGAATCAAAACTATTATTATATTTCCTTTCCATAGATCATAGAAATGTTTTCCTTAGATCTTCAATAAGAAGTTGTATAAAATTCGTTCTCAGCTTTAGTAAACTCACACTCAATCACTTGTACATCACTAAGAGGAAGAAAAACACTCAAAGGGATTGGACATTAAAATCCAGATGAAAGCCTAATTCTACATTCATACCTTCCCTCTTTCCATTATTGTATTTTTTCCTTATCAAAGTGAAGGGCCTCAAGTTAGCTTGAACTAATTTCAAGCCAAGTTCATCACATTCCTCAAAGGGTTTTTGAATTATTTTATGCCATGTGGACACCACAAGGGATAATACTCGAATTATGACATCCTATTATAATCTATAAAATTGAAGTTGTGAGATGAAATCAAAATTTCGAAACAGTAAATGAAAACCATGTGAGTTTTAGTTTTTATGAGCAATGCAACTCCTTAATGCATTTTAGCAATGGTGCATTTGCATTCCTTACTACATATTTGCAAAACCCTCGCTAGAGAAGTAACATACTAGACAAGATGGTAATAGTGAATTAATAATTTGTAGCAAGTTTTTGTAATAGTTTGTAATAGAGAATAGATCAGTAATCTAGTAACTAAATGAGTTGTTACCACCTTGTGCTAGCGATTTTAACATGTGTGGCTATGAAATTTGTAAAATAGCTCTTCTAAATTTCTCATGTCACTAGTTTTATGTTTTAACTCAAGCTGACAAGATTATTCTTGGTTGCCCATGCCAGTCTACTAATGAATCCGAGAAATGTGATATTCACGTCCACAATCTCAACTCATCATGAACCCTTCTGGTGCATATTCATAGTTTATAGTTTATACATCTACAAAATGTGCATCAATGATCAATCAAAAGACCATAAATCAAATGATCTTATTCAACTCAAAATACATTTGGATAATTCAAAATATATTGGCAGGGCTGAGATTGAGAGGTCTACTCTTAGATATATAATCGGTGATCCATCTGGAGTTGGTGACAGTCACCGCTCCATTTTGTTTCCATCTACCTTCCCTGGTGAAAAGAGTCTCCAATATGTCGAATATGGTCAACAAAATCTCACAAAAGGTGTTCCTCTTTTAAGCTTATTGTCATTCAACAAGCAAGATGCTCTAGTGCTCATATTGGGATCTATTGCAACAATTGTAAATGGGTGATCATTTCTTGCTTTTTATCTCTTGTTTTCAAGTATCATGGGTAGCTTCTATAAGCCTCTGCATAATATTTGTAAAGATATAATCCAGAGTTCAATGCCATCTTCAACAGAGCCATGGTGTCGGTGAAAAGGCCACTATGGCAGGGACCTTGGGTATTTATGATGGCTTCAAACACGTCAACACGCCGGTAGACGTGGGTGGAGGCCATGGGGATGCGTTGAGTCTCATACTTGATGCCTACCCTCATATCCGAGCCATCAACTTTGATCTTCCTCAAGTTATTGCTACTGCACCAACTCTCCCTAGTATTTAAAAATATACTGAAAGATGTGAAAAATATATTTCAATCTAATTTTTTTTTTATAAAATATGTAAAATCAATAATTTGAACTTTATAGACACTTTTAAAATAAAAATATAATTTAAATTTAAATAATAATTTTTATATTTCAAATAATTTTATTTTCACACATATCACTTCAACTTAATGAACTAAATACACTCAATTCATATATGGAAATAAGTAGTCACATACATACCACCACTCTTATTTTTATGTATCCGTTTAAAAAAACGCATTTTGTAAAATGAATTTGTATACATTTGATTATTTTCTATATACATTTTCTTAACTTTATATTTTTCTATTTTTCAACCTAACCTTTTCTGTGCATTCCAATAAGTTCAATATTTTAAATTTTACACAAATTTACAATAATGTTAAAAATATTATAAATAAACTTTCCTATTTTAAATTTTATAAATAAAGAAAATTAAAGAAACTAGGTTTTTCTGATCTCAGGAAATATTAATTTCAAAATCATAGGATAGAACGAACGAGGATCATTATAATCGAGTTTAACTTTTCGAATTTATTCATTGATTCAATTTGTTTAACTAAATCAATAAACATGATCATTGTATTCGAGAAATCTAAACAATGGTGAATTTTTATATTCGAGAAATCTAAACAATGGTGATTTTTTTCGAAACTACTATAAATGGAGCCATACATACCGCTTAGAAGTTTGTAATGGAGCTCAGTGCATAATTAGGTAAGAAGACCTATTTACACATTATTTCATATAATAATATGATTAACAAATAAGATAACATAAAGAAAAAAACGTGTATTATTAAATTATCATTTGGTATGATATGATGTTTATTATATATATTTTCTTAATTTATGTTATTATAATTATATATTTTAATATTAAATATTATATATAATTTTATTTTATTTTTAAATCTTTCAAAAAATATTATCCAATATTAATAAAGTTAGACATAATAATAATATATTAAAATATCATATTATCTTTTAATTAGAACATAATAATAATTAAATTTATTTAAGACTATCTCAAATTCAATAAAAAATTAATTAACAAAATAATTTATATAAATTTTTAAATTTTAAGGTTTTTAATGTAAGTATGAAAAATAAGTTCAAATTGTTTTTTTTTAATATTATAATATTTTAACACAATCTATACTAAAATATAAATATTTCAAGATAAAGTTTAAGATTATATTAAAATAATTATATTATTTAATTATGCATCATAAATTATATATATATATGAATGATGTCCAATGTTTATTGATATTTATGTCTCGTTAAATTTTAAAAACTAATGAGGTTATTAGAATTTTTTTAACATTTAATTTTATGTTTAAAAGTATTAATAGATGTGTTTTAATATGACTACAATTTTCCTAATTTGAAAGGTAAAGAAGGTTGGTAGTGATAAATATTTTAAAACTAAATGGGAATATAAGAATAAGATATGAGATATAAGAGAAGATTTTTTTTCATTTCGAGTCTAGATAAGTAAGTTTTTTAAATTTTATTTTCAAGATTGGAGTTCATCACTTCCTTATAATATTATAATTTTATTTATCTCTTTAACCTTTTATCACCCCAACATTTCTCCTAAAATTTTAATGCAATAATATTTTTCAATATTATTTTACAAAATAATATATTTCTTTATACTCCAATAATTTAATTGTCAATACTAACAATAATTGTCAAATTATTATTGAAAACAAAGATATATATAATCATACATATGAATACATAACATATCAATGCATTCTATTTTTATTGGTATAAAACCTGCAAATAATTTATAGGTTCATATTACAAGTTCTTAATTTATCAAATATGAATGCTTATGTTGACTTTTATGTAAATAATATAAGTAGGATATTAATATCTAAAACTAAATACATAATAATAATAATCTTTTAAAATAATCTTCAATATAAGTATCATATATATATATATATATATATATATATATATATATATATATATCAAATTTCTTCAAGTGCAAACATTTTTAGAGTGCAAAATACAATGTGTTATTTTTCATAGTTTAAATTGTATTTATGAATGTTAAATAGAGTATAAAAAATTTAACTATAAAAACTTATTTTTTTTCTATATATAGATATATATGAAGTTGATACCCACATAAATTAGTTAACATGGGTATTAGGTTATCTAAATCTATTGTTGAAATATTTTTGAAAAGTATAAGATTTAAACATCTTATTCACACATTTTTTTTACTTCCAATTACTTTACAACATATTCATTTTTTTTAAAATTATAGCCCACATTATTTTTCTATTTAGAACATAATGTTTAAATTTTATTTTTATTTTAAAGAGGCACAAAATTACACATCAGGCTCATTCTGCCTTCAATAATAATGCATGAGTAAATGTGTAAATATTTGAGTTACTTTGTGGAGTTACTTAAAAGGTCTGACGTAAGGAATTATTGAGCTGGTTGTTTAGTGGAATTACAATTAAAGCCTATGTTCTTAGTTTTAAAAACCATAGACCATCTCTGTTGGGACAAATTTGTTTAGGGTTGGACCTGGTAAGTTCAGCTCATAGAAATTGTTCTAGATGTGAAGATGGTTTGGGGGGGAGTTTCAGTATGATGTAGTGATTCTCACTAGTTGGGAGGAACATTTGGAGCCATGTAATTATGTGGCAAACTCAGCTTCTTGAGAGAACTTGGAAAATATAATTCCTACTTGTCTCAGTTGTGATTCTTTCCATGTAAAGGAGTTTGTTCCTATTCTCTATGAGTTGTTTAGATCTAGTTGCTTCCTAGATTGGTGCGTGGTTGAGATATTCTCTCAACCAAGTCATTATGTGTCTAATATTGTCTACGTATCATGAGGCAACACTAAATGTATTTATATGTAACATTATTTTATTAATTAATGTAGTGATCAATTTTTAAATTGGCATCAGAGCCCCAAAGGGCCTGGGCCTTGCCCCTTCTGGGCCGAGGTAAATAGATAGTTTGATGAATGCTTCTTTTTTCATATTGTTCAAGTCCTTGTGGATTTGATTCAAAGAAATAGGTTTGGGCTTGTCGACATAATTGATTTATAGTTGCAAATCCGAGGTGAAGCTTCCCGATAGGCGTTGATGATTTGACGAAGGTCTATTGCGACCAGTACGACCATCCATGGGAGTCGTTGTGGTGTGATATTATATTCACCTCTTAGAGCGAGTGTGAAGCTACTTGGTTGAATCATCAGTAGAAGCGCTAAGCTGCACATTGCAGGTTTGGAAGGACGGTGGTGTGGCAGCACACTGAGGGATTGTTGTAGTGATATATGTTCAATGAGAGAGTGTTTTGGTGTGATATGTGTTATCTCCATTTCTTTGTTAGTGATTGTCGTCGTTTGGAATGATCTTGAGGACGACTTTGAGGAGTAGGAGGAAGTAGGCTTATTACAGAGGAGCATATAAATTATTTTGTTTATAGAGTCAGAGTAAGAGCTTGGAGAAAGTGTGTCGATATGGAATGTGAGGGAATTTTATTTTCTTATAATTGAATGGCAGTGTGAAGGCAAAGATAAGCTCGATCCACATATTTTTCTCATTTCGTCATCATAAGTGACAGACTCTATTTTCGTGGAGCAACTATTGTAAAGAGGATATTGAAAGAGAATTCTAGATGAAGGACATGGGGCTCATGCATTATTTCCTTAGTTTGGAAATTTGGAAAGGAGATGGGGAAAATTTTGTCTCTAAGGGTAAGCATGCTAACAAGATACTAAAGAAGTTCCACATGGAGAGTAGAAAACCCATGGAGACTTCTCTAACAGGAAATTAGAGGAAGCAATATCACTACAAGGAAAAGACCCTCTAGCAGATGTTTTTGAGGAACCCCTTATAAAAATACCCCATACATCTGTTTCTAGCGGAGGTTACTAGAGGAGGTTGGCAAGCAGAGGGTTTTTTTATATGTTTTCCTCTCGGTGCGCTTATCATCCTAAACCACACCGGTGTGCTCGATAATAGAAAGCATTAGTACGCACAAAACATTGGCACACCAGACATCATGTGCTTCGTACACACCAACCCGGTGCATCGTATTACTGTAGAGCATTGGTGCTTTACAACTATTTCGCACCGGTGCATCATAAAACACTGCGCCAAAACAGAAACCGCCCAGTGCAGTATTGAGAAACAGCACCAGTGCGTCATAAAACACCGTGCCAAAATAGAAACCACCCGGTGCAATTGTAAGACACAGCATCGGTGCGCCTATAAAAATCCACACACCGGAACAGGGTTAAATAAAAAAAAATTACGGCAAAAAACTGCATTTTTCACTTTCCTCAGTGCTTCAGTGATCTCAAGCACCAGTGCAATTTATTCTTGTTTGAGCCACCCTGACATCGGTGCTCCCATTGCACACATTGCATGCACTGCTGCTGTGCATTGCCCACCAATCTCCAACTTGCATTTTGCAAAATGGTGGGCAAATTTTATTTTGCAAATTCTACAGCCAATATGCCTCGATGGAAAAATGTACAGGTATTTTTCTTGTTTTCTCCTTATTTAAGATTTTTAGCAGATTAGAATTTCAAATAACCTTAAAATTAACCATTTAAAAGAAAAAAAAATTCCACGTAGTGCGCATGAGCCATTCGGCTCGCACCGGTAAGCGGTGCTACCTGTAAAATTTACAAGCCACACCAAAATCGGTGCTAACGATATCCACACCATTCCCGGGGCAGTATCGAAAGGCGCACCGTGTTATTTTAAAATTAAAAAAAAAGAAGGGTGTGGTCTTTTAGCCGGCCGCACCGTTGACCATGTGGAATAGTGGCAACACGGTGCGTTGACTGAAATATCTGGCCCGATGTTTGTTAGTGCACCACATTTGACATTCTGATGGGGTCAATAGTGCATCCTGGTAAAATACTGCACCATTGACTATGGGTGGAAACGTGAACCTGGGTTACACTTTTGTGAGAATTGCGGGTTGAAATTTTTTTCGGCAATAGCTCGGCCGAAAATTTTATAGAGTTCGGCCGAACTTGTTTTTAAAGTTCGGTCGAACTCTCGATTCCGTTTAGACTGACGGCTTACTGATGGCGCGGGCAAACAAAATTTTTTCCGGAGATTGGAAAACCGGCAACTACAGTTCGACCGAACTTTTACATTTAAAATAGTTCGGCCGAACTATTTTCTATAAATAAATCGCCCGCGAAGTTATGTGGTTACCGATTTTATTGTTCCCGCGTTTTCTCTGTCGCTGTCTCCTCGTCGCCGCAGCTCCTCATCGCCGCGCTCCTCGTCGCTGCAGCTCCTCGTCGCCGCGCTCCTCGTCACCGCAGCTCCTCGTGTTTGCCACGGTCGCGCTCTTCGGTCATCGGGTATGGACGTGGAAAATCTGTTAATTAATTTTTGTATCTGTTTCCTTAAGTGTTGATTGGGAGGTCATGTTAAAAACCTTGTAAGACTATGCAAGTTGGGACCCTGTACAGAACACAAATTTTGAAAATTTTGAAGTGTTCTTTTGTGATTAGGATACTTTTATTTTCCTTTTGGGTTAAGGGACTTGTTGGGAAATATCGTTTATAGGTGGGGGACCTATCTTGTGGGTTATTTTATTGCAGAACCTCGTCCTTCTTTGAGGATCATTTTAATTCTATGGTCTGAGGTGAAGTGGCTCCAACAAGAGAGAAGTTTTGAGGCTTAATTACAGGCCTAGGCCCTCATCAGAATATCTACCTTGGACACCTCTGAAATGCAACCTTTTTTATAACATACCTGAAACAAAGTCATTACATGTTCACAGTAGAAATTTTTTAATGCTAGACCATTCGGCCTTCCTGGAAGAGGAGCTAGGACTGGTTAGAAGCTCTTCAAATCTGCGGCCTATATTCTAACCTAAGTCTGCAACTCTCGGCCCTCTAGGGCATAGACCTAGAACACACACAGTGCAGCCTAATTGATGACTATTATCTACTGATTAGGAATTGAAAAATAACCACATTGATTGTCCTAGTCTCTTTCTGAGGTCTGTTACATATGTTACCTTTAATCTATTTATATAGCATATAGGTCTAGTTTTAAGTCTGTCAGACTCTTGATAGCAAGGTTCTTCTCATTATAGGCTTCATTACATCTCTGAGTCATGATACGGTAATTGATGTTTATCATGCAATATACATGGTATAATAAAATTATTCATTACAATTTCTTTGTCTTGTGTAATACATTATCGATTACGTTTTTGTCTTGTTCCAATGCGATGATGCCTCCACCATAACTTTAGCTATGTATAAATCAGTAGGTATTCCTAAAACTTCAACAAAAGACTCTGATTTATGTCACCTTGTAGCATGTACATGCTCTATAGGTTATTAAATATTAAATACAAGCCTTCTATGCTTCTATCTCTCGACATGCTACGTATTTTCAGACTGAATGGTATTTTTCAGTGTATAATTAATCTTTGGTATAGGAAATGATAACATTATAGTTGTTGTATGAGAAAAATATTCTGATCATGCATGTTAAGGACAATGGATTGAATTTCTATAAAAATGCATTGCTCTAGCCTTTTCTTACTATTCTCTTGTATTACTCTACTCTGCTCTAGCGTTTTCTTACTCTTCTCATGTCTTACTCTACTCTACTCTAGCGTTTTCTTACTCTTCTCATGTCTTACTCTGCTTTTCCCTTGTCTTAATTTTTCATTTATATACTTATTTTTAATCTCTTTCTCACATATATACGTTAGTTAGTTAGTCCTTGTACAACTCATATTCAAAGTTAGACCTGACATGGGATCTCCTCCTAAAACTGCTAATGTTTAAATAGATCTAGGTTACAAGGATAGAGGGATAACCATAGAATAGAAGAATGTACATTATTATTACTATTTTACATGATATTGTTTAGTGATTCCACTAATCTTAGAAATGTTAATCTTTGAAGAAGATTTAGGCACTTTATAAAATTTTGATTTTAATTTGAAATATAAATATGCAATCACATTGTGTACCTGAATCTAATAGACAACCTTAATGATAATTCATTGAATAATATATATATATATATATATATATATATATATATATATATATATATATATATATATATATATATATATATATAATTTTAGAAATAAAACATATTATTTATCGGTAATTGGAATGAAATTACATCTTTCATGTGCAAAGAGAACTTCCCTGTAGTCCTACATTTTCCATAAAGTTGAAGGTCACCAAACAATTGCGGTCAATAATTTTTTGGTCCATTCCATACTCAAGTGCTAAAATCTCTAGCATTTCAAGTTTCTGGTCATCATAGCTATTAAGGAATGAAAAATGACACTAGTATTGATATATTGCTTCCATTATATCATTCTTTTTGAAGGTTGATTCCATCCTTGTTGAAGTATATTTGTCTAAATCCTTATCTACAAGGGCACATTGTGTATTGTGGTGCATGTTGTGTATCTCTTGTTGTGAATCTCAAGTTACTTTAAAAATTTGGTCACCTAGTATGCTTAATGAGCTTGGAATTACACTTTAGAAAGAATCCAATTACAATTGAGACTTAAGTTCTACCATCTTAAAATAAGAATTCACGACTTTGATAGCGAGATATGTTTCAGTTTTCCATTGTGTTTACATTTGTTTTTGTGTAGCACTTATATTGTTGACTATATCTTGGTTCCACAAAACAACAATGTTTTAGTTATTTGGTGACTCTTTATTTCCTTTATTTTGTTTTCTCAAGGAAGATATTTGGTGGTTATTTTTGCTTAATATTAAGCCTCTCATGCCTTCTGTAGACCTTTGGAACTTGAGTTTTTTGTTTAAGCTCTTGGGCACCTACAATCTTGCAATTGTGAATCTTCTCTATTTTCATCTTGCTTCTCTTCTAAGTACAAAATGGCCTTGAGAAATATACTTTGTTTCTCTGTTGTACACCTTACGAGTTCAAGTTTTCAGTTTTTTACATTATTTTCTATCCTTTAAGCTCTTGGACACCTAGAATCTTGTAATTGTGAATTTCTCGTGCTTTCATGTTGTAGCTTTTCTAAGGACAAACTCGACAAAGAAATATGCTTTGGTTCCTCGTTGGAGACCTTGGGAGCTAAATTATTTTTATTTTATTTTATTTTATTCCTTTTTCTTACACCTCTTGGACACCTAGAATTTCGCAATCGTGAATTTCCTTAACTTTCATCTTGCAGTTTTTCTAAGAAGTAGCACAAAGGACAACCAAATCATTTGGGTTATACGTAGATAAAATGTAACAACCTAACCCTTGCCATCAGTGGGGATTTGATTGGTTGGTAAATTGATGGTGCTTGTTGGTTTCCACATATGTGTTATTTCGTTATTGTTTAGATGGTTTCAAAGATGGATTATTAATTATTGTTTCATTAAATTGCAGAATATTCAAGACTTTATGTATATTTATACTGATATTAAAAGAAATATTTTTGGATAAATCTCTATTTCCCATAGTATCATAGATTTAAACCCCATAGTACATTGGAGTTAAAATAAATATATATAATTTTTGTTTTCACATTTAGCTATGATTATTTCACATCCAAATTCATATTTCAAGTAATATTTAATTTTTTTGAATTTATTACAAATCTAGCATACTGCAATGCTTTTCTTTGGAGAAACATTTGGGTCGATTTTGGTCAATTCTCTTTTGTTGGACATGTACTTGATGCTCATGTTTGAATGGTACATACTATAGAATGATATCTCCATGTTGGCTCTGGTTGAGTTGATATGTTTTCTGATTGATTGATGTACGATATTTTAAAGACATAAAAGGAAAGAAGATTGAAATGGTTTATGATTGTTTAATTAACTAACAGTTATTGCAATACATTATGAATAGATAATTGGGCGGAAACGTGAAGCATCAAAAAATTTAAAAGAATTTTTGAAAAAAAATTTACACCCCAAATCTTAAACTGTGTAAGAAAGAAACTTATAATTTCAATGTTCTTATTTAGAAATTTTCATTGAATGTTTAAAGTTCCATTTTCTTTTTCTTTCAACTATGTTGAATTTAGTTTTTAGTTATATTTTTAATGTTGGAGAAAATAACTATTTATTTCATGTGTAATTAGATTAGTGATTTCATGTGTTAGGGTTGTGGATTCAGGCATTGAAACAACAAACCATGATATTTCAAATTTAAAAATGATGGTTTGAGTCCTAGGTAGCTTATAATCCTACATGTTGTCAAAATAAGGATGCACTCCCATTTGATTCTCACGAATAGGTTGTAATCATGAGGCTCTCGCTCAAGAGTGGACCTTCGCAAAATCTTGTGACGTCTTGTCACAAACAAAACCATCAAACTGAAAACACATCATTTTTCTCCTTCAAAGAAGAAAAAAATTCACATCATGTGAATATGTCCATGTACTCTTACATATTGGTGTACAAAACCATCAACCAAACACAAGTTGACAAAACATGCCTCTTCAAACAACTGACTCTTAAGTCAAATAATAGAGCTCATGTACAAATTTCCATATTTGTTGCATTTAGGTGTGTCTAACATAACTCTACTTTCAACATCTTGCTTCATGCAACATGCACCATACTTTGAATTTGCAAAGAAATTCATGAAACATCAAAATACATGCTAGGTCTTAATTGGATAAGAAATCTAACCATCTGTCAGCAAACCATTTCAATGGTGCTTCTTTTTCTTTCAACTATGTTGAATTTAGTTTTTAGTTATATTTTTAATGTTGGAGAAAATAAATATTTATTTCATGTGTAATTAGATTAGTGATTTCATGTGTTAGGGTTGTGGATTCAGGCATTGAAACAACACCATTATATTTCAAATTTAAAAATGATGGTTTGAGTCTTAGGTAGCTTAGAATCCTACTTGTTTTCAAAATAAGGATGCACTCCCATTTGATTCTCACGGATAGGTTGTAATCATGAGGCTCTCACTCAAGAGTGGACCTTCGCAAAATCTTGTGACGTCTTGTCACAAACAAAACCATCAAACTGAAAACACATCATGCAAGAAACATAGCTCGCTGACATATCATTTTTCTCCTTCAAAGAAAAAAAAATTCACATCACGTGAATATGTCCATGTACTCTTACATATTGGTGTACAAAACCATCAACCAAACACAAGTTGACAAAACATGCCTCTTCAAACAACTGACTCTTAAGTCCAATAATAGAGCTCATGTACAAATTTCCATATTTGTTGCATTTAAGTGTGTCAACATAACTCTACTTTCAACATATTGCTTCATGCAACATGCAACATACTTTGAATTTGCAAAGAAATTCATGAAACATCAAAATACATGCTAGGCCTTAATTGGATAAGAAATCTAACCATATGTCATCAAACCATTTCAATGGCGCTTCTTTTAGTTGCACTTCATCATGTGAATCATCTTGACCCTCATCGATTATGAAATCCTCTTTTCCATTCTTCTTTTCATTTTTTATATCCCGTCTTGGATAACCATAATATCTTGAAATGGAGCTAGCCAACTCAAATATAGTATTTCAAATCCCTGGCTAAGTTAGATGAGGATTACATATGGTCTTGAATGAGCATTTGGACTCTTTAGATATGCGTACCAATTATGTTCATATAACACAACAAATAGATAATTTAATTTACAAATGTCACATAGAAGTCATATTTATCTCATGGGCCTTCAACTTAAATTATATAATCGTTTGACCCCCAGAAATGTCATTTAATACCTCAAAATGACTCCAAAAGATTTTAGACCTGAATTCTCCACCCCCCATTAAAATGACCCTACAAGTTGATTCTTTCAGTTTTTTCACTCTATAAGCATCAACGTACGATTATGCATGATGGAGAATCTCTAGCGCTTTCCCTTGTTAATTAATATATTTGATAATCTCAATATTGATTTAAAAGTATCAATAGTATTTCGACCATGAGATTTGAACAATGTGATGTCGTCGAAATACTATTGATACTTTTAAATAAACATTGAGATTATTAAATATATTAACAAGGGAAAGCGCTAAATATTCTCCATCATGCATAACCGTACGTTGGATTTGGTGATAATTGTCTCCATATTTTGGCTTTCTGACCCGCAAAACATAATTATTTTACAAGGGAGGGAAGGAGGGATGATCACATTGCCTTGCTTGATGACATGTCTATGAAGATTAACTACCTTGAACTATTTTTTTGCGTAGGGAAAGAGACACATTCCCATGTCTGAGCATGAAAACGTTCTTTGATATTGTTAATTCCTCTAGTGTTTACTTCTACAAGTTCTATAGGCAGAGTCTGTAAAGGGCCAGGTAGCCTCTGGATCTCATCTTTTATGAAAGGTGACATATCTAGTAAATGCCCCTGCAGTCAATCTCTGGAATGGATCTAAATATAAGTTCTTCATTTTAATATCTGTAAAACACAACAAATTTAAGGTAAACTATGTACATTTTCCATTCATCATGAACACAAACTTCACAAGCTTGAGGTAATGAACACGAAATAAAATTCCTTCTTGGAACAGCTTCATGTGCCTCCTTGGCTTTGGAGCATTTTCCATGTTCTCCATAACCAAGACCCAAATAATTAGGCCCTTCTTGAAGACCATTTGGCTCAACTATGCCTTGTACATGCTTGCCTTTAAAACCCTTTACTTTCATAGCACATTTTCATCAAAAATTTGGACCTTATTCCTCTAATGTCTCTCAAAAGCACGTACACATTCATTTTCAGAGGAAATTGAAGGCAGAAACCAATAGCTAATTATTCTAACTAACCTTGACTAAAATGAGCTAAATTGTACTTTGATACGAACTTGATTTAAATTGTCCACCCCACATTAGGCACCAATGATTATAACCTTTAATGGGCTAGCACTAGTTTGTAATCATCATCTCAAAATGACCTAGTAGATGAAAAATTACCATGTTTGTAATCATCGTTTCACACCATCTACATATGACCCTTCTACACATTATATGATTGAATTTATGGTAGGTCATCCCCTCTACCTAGACCATGATTGATTGTGACATTAGGTGAATAAAAGAAATTTGATAAGGAAGGGATCACTATAAGTTTGTCCTCCTCCACCCACTCCATATCCAGTGATTGCCTATTTTTTCTCTTCCAACATTTTATTTTGGAAATTCATTTTGGTAGTTAATTCTACTAATAGTCACAACACACCTGGAAGTCAAAGAAATTGTTATATACACTACTAAACTCAATTAAAATTGTTTGTTATTGGACTTTACAATAACAAACAACGTAGAGTTCATTAATGTAGTGTGGTGTGGCTATCGATAAAATTAGTTGTTAGTGAATTTCGAGAATAGAAAGTTGGAAGTGGAAAATTGAGAAATCACTAGCTATGGGGCGGATGGAGGAGGACAAACTAGAAACTATCCTCTTCTTATAAATTGTATTTTATTCACCTGTTGTCACAATCATTCATGGGATAGGTAGAGAGGATGACATGCCAAAAATTCATGCATATAATATGTAGAAGGGGTCATGTATGAGATGGTGTGAAGTGATGATGATTGACATGGTAATATAATATGTAGAAGGGGTCATGTATGAGATGGTGTGAAGTGATGATGATGGACATGGTAAATTTTCATGTGCCAAGTCATTTTTACATGATGATGACAAACCAATATTAGCCATTTTAAGGTTATAATCATTAACAAGAAATATGGGTAAGGAAATTCAAAGTGCCAAATTCTAAGGAACAAGCCATATTTGCTTCTCAAAAACTTTATTTGATATATTCTTAAAAAACCAAGTACAAATTGTAGTAATCCTAGAATCATGCTTTACATAAGGTAAAATTGGGGAACTCATGACTTGTACTATAGATAAAAAACATTTACCCTTACCAAAAAATATATGATAAAAATTGACAAACTGCATAAGCTTAAGCTTAAGGGGATATAATCCTTCTTGCCTTCCATATAGATAATGAAAATGATTGTTCCAAGTCTCCTGTTGCTTCTCATGTTATTTTATAAATCTTGATTGGAAAGAAAAATAGGAGGGCAGAAATGTAAGAAATATAGAACATACTGGATTTAACAGCCCCAAACTGGATTTTACTCTCAGGTACTGGAACCTCTACAAAGGTTCGACTTGGACACATAGTTTTTCCTTAGGTTTCTCCACTGGTTCTATGTTTCACACATGATCAATTATTGTTTTGAAAGTTGTGTTCTACATAATTTGTGTACACTAAATTACAAATTGATTTTTTTGAAATCTATTTTGTGAATGTCGACCAATAGATATATATCATGGAGGATGAAAGACGAAGATCATCCGAATCCCATATGGAGGTTCAGGGATCGGAGGATGTTCACGGTATTTAAATATAATCTTAAATCTCCATACATGTGTGTACATATGGAATTGATTTTTTTATTAACTTTGTGAGTGAAATTAGTTGTTAATAAGTTTGTATTTATTTTTGGAGACGGAGAGAGTTTCTATCCCATCCATGGAGCGTAGCCCAAGGTTCAGCCGGTCGGTATGAGTGGTAGCAGTTGCGGGATGGGGTGGTATTTATTTTGAAGGCCAATCTTGTTCTTGGTTCTCAGCAGGGTCACTCTGTGTACAGTTTCTCGGCTCAGCATCATTAGGTTGGTTTAGACGGGATCATGTTGGAGATGATGTTAACCAACAACATCAAGGTTGCCATCAATTTCAATATTTTTTTCATTAAATTTGTAAGACTTTTTTTACACGTGTTTTTTCTAATATACGAAATTTTATATATATTGATGCAGAGGCTGAAAATGTTAGAGCCAGTGGTCAAAAAAGACGCAGGGAAGTGCGCTACATTGAAGAAGAAGGCTGTCAACCTAGCACAACTTATCCGGCTGAGATTACTGATATACCATGGGAAACGAACATGGCAGAATGCACCTTACAAAGGTGTCAAAGCCTTCATGCAAAATTGCAAAGAGATCTCGAGGCTTTGTCTCTACCTGCTGAGAGTAGACAAAGCCTCGAAATAGTTACACATTCATTGAGTGAAATGGTAAAAGTGTACAAAAATTTGGGGCCAACGACTGATTCGTTTGTAGAACTGATGAGAAAGAGAAAATAAATAGTGATAGGTCCTGATAAATGGCAGGACATAAAACAAAAAGTTTCAAGAGATGATGGTAAGTCAATGTTTAATTATAAGGAAGGGCCAAAAAGAAAAATGTTGAAGGTGTAGTATTTCAAGCACCTAGACAAAGTAAAATATTTGTATGATCGACATCTTGCGGCCTTTGGAAGGCTTCCATGGAACGATGAGGTTCCTGTTTATTTTGCACAAATGTTTTATGCAGAATTTTTTTTGGGTATGAAACCCGACTACAATGACCTTCCTTTAGAATTTTTTGGCCTGGGGAGAGGTCGATTATATCAAATTAAGGGCGCTAAGCGAGATGTGTAGTTGCCTCGCCCTGAGCCACCATTGGTGAGTCGACCGTTTCGAGTCGAAACCCTGCGATCAGAGATGGATGCGACTTCTCAAATAAGTCATGAAGCAAGAGATGTTATGATCGACAATGTTCATAGCGGATTGAGTGGAGTCGATATTTGTGTAAATCGACAAAGAGCACGTGAAAATGCACGTGCCAATTTTGTTTATCGTACAGATGAGGAGTTTTACAACATGAATGTTGAAGATCTCCGAACATATGCAATAAATTGTCGCAATGGTCTGCAAGACCTAATTTTTCGTGAGGAAGAGGGCACCGGAACGGTATGTGTTAGTGACCTTAGGGTTTGAAATTATATTTACATATACATGTGTAAAATTTGTAATAAATACATGTGTATGTACATGTATACATTTATTTGTATGTGTACATTAATCTAACAAAAATGTATGATTATATGTTAAAACACCATTTGCAGTTCTCAGGCATGTTGCGTGGTGAAAATGTTAATATTACGTTTGGGACCTCTGGCTCAAACGATGCAAATGGGTCTGACCATCATGATATATTGGCACATGTATGTTAGTGTTTTTTAAGTGACTCTAAAATAAATAATTGTTGCCACACATGTACATGTGTATATATATAATTTGATAAAATGTTTTAATAGGTACCGATTCCGTCTGATGTTTTTGGGATGGCGGTACCTTCTTCTTCCTTAGGAGATATACCTTCTACTTCATTGGGAGATGTACAAGTATGGACAATTTTTCACGAGTTCAAAATTTATGTTACCTCAAAAAGTTCCATTAAAAATTGAGATATATATAGAGAGAGATCTATATTTTGAGTTATTTAAATTTTTTTGAATTTAGGTTCGTATAGAAGATTTTTTTAATCCGAGGACTCTAGCGACGGAGATAGGAACATCCACAGCATTTGAACAAGTTGTCTTTAGTTCTTTTTTTTAATATTATTGTTCAAATAAGTTTAAATATGTACACGTGCATTTTCATTTGAAAGTTTTTAATTTATATAAATTATTTATGTATATATATATTTATATTTAACTGTACATGTATATTGTACAGGGTACCACTGCAGATGTTTCTATGGCAGAACCTGTTCATCAAATGGAGAGGGAACCTTACGAGGTATTGCATGATTTTTTTGTTATATTTTGTTTTTTACATGAAGTTCTATATATATATATTCTCATTCATTTTTAAAACTTCAAATTTTAATGTTCAAGTACATGTGCATTGTGTATGTAGGTTTCCTATTCACAGGATAGGGCGCTACCCGAGACCCAGATGCTAGATCCTCCATTTGATGGACAAGATTTACAGTAGATTTGATTTCAAAATTTAGATGGTTTTAAAAAATTTTAAACTTGATACAGTTTGATACTCAAGTGAGATTTACAATTTTTGGACATATTTTATTACAATGTTATTATATAATTTGTTTTATTTAATTTTTGGATGGTTTTAGTACTTTTGGCATGTGAATGTGAAGTAATGTTGTGATCAGAATTACATTTGACATGTGATATTTAATGTTAAATGTTTTTGTTGGATAGTTGAATTATAATTGGCATGGCATCTGAAGTTTTTAAAACTACATGAATGATAGAATGTGAACCTACATTTGCACATGTGGTAAATTGAAATGTTACTTGTAACAAGATAATCCCCATTGATTTCATTACAGTATATGTTGATTTCTGATTTGATATAATTGCATGTATGATGGTACATTACTTGTAAAGTCATTGGATTAATAGTGTTCATTGATTTCAGTGTAAGCGCAAAAAAATTATTGACAATGTAGAACGATTTTTGTGTTATAATAATTAAACCTAATAATATTGGAGAGCAAGAGAGACTTGAGGTATGGTGTTTACTACAAGAGCTCGAGCTAAATATTTAAATGGTTTACCTATGTGTTGATTTCTGATTTGATATAATTGCATGTATGATGGTACATTACTTGTAAAGTCATTGGATTAATAGTGTTCATTGATTTCATTGTAAGCGCAAAAAATTATTGACAATGTAGAACAATTTTTGTGTTATAATAATTAAACCTAATAATATTGGAGAGCAAGAGAGACTTGAGGTATGGTGTTTACTACAAGAGTTCGAGGTAAATATTTAAATGGTTTATGATTTATGATTTATACTTTATTTTTAATATAATCGATACAGAAAGATGACAAAACTAATAAGGGTGACAATAAGAATAGAAGTTCAGAAACTAGTTTAAGATTGATCACAAGAATCTCGGTCCATCATTGGTATGGCTTGTGCTGCAACCATGAAGTCTCGTCCCAACACCATAGAATGATCATCCATGTCAATGACTCTTAAGTATATCTTTCCAAACCATGACCCTACTCTCACATGTGTGCCTTTCATGACACCAGTCACTGCTTTCATCCTCGAATTGACTGTCTTGAAAGCACTCAACTCTTTCTCAATGCTAGCCTTCCTCTTTCTAAGAGATGAAGCTGCCTTTCGACTTAGGAAGCTATGGGTAGCCCCCATGTCTATCAAAGCAAAGAAATTTTTCCTATGTACGGTTGTAGACACGAATCTCAAGTCCAAGGAACTTTCATCATCATTCCTCCTCCTTGTCTTGCGCCTTACTTCTGCAATCTTCTTCAACATTTCCTCTTCCAATATGTCTTTCGAACTAGCCCTTGGCTTAACAGTCCTTTTCACATATCTCTTCTCATGAAGCTCCATAGAACAATCCGATCCTGGGTCTACTTGAATTGGTTCAAGCTCTTTCCTTTTCGAATTCTGTCTAATTGCTCCAATACAACATATATTGACTCCTTCCAAATGAAGTGCACCAATCCTCATAGTGTGGTCATCGTCTTTTCCAAGTGTGCCAACACATGCATTTTCTTTCTTCAAACCAATAGGTTTCGGATCAAGAAAGTCCCTCTTGATCTTATCTTCCATGTTCTTGACTTTAGCCTGCAACGTGGTGCTTCTTTCCTTCAAGTGAGTCCTTTCCATAAAGAGTTCTTGAAGTCTTTGTTCACCTTGTCGTATCTCCATGTCAAGCTTTTCAATTTCAGCAGTTTGTCCAGATAGTCCATCCTTGGAAAGTCTTGGGTGAAAAACCAAGTAGGTTGAACCAACTTTGGTCTAGTGCATTGGAATTCATTAAAGAATTGATCATTGGCACTGCTTCAAGCTAGGAGTGAGCATCGTCACCAACCTACATTGAATATTTTACACTCCCTAGGGTGAATGATACTTTAAATTGATTGATAGTCTAAGACTTTCGAATTTTTCCGAATGCCAAATGGTCTTACAAAGTTAGTATTTATAATATCCTAGTAGGTCATTCGGTGACAACTTTTACCGGAAACTTGAAACAACTTTGGCATGTGATATTTAATTTGTTAAATGTTTTTGTTGTATAGTTGAATTATAATTGGCATGGCATGTGAAGTTTTTAAAACTCGAGTTTTGGATGGTTTCAATCTACATTTTGCATGTGATATTTAATGAACTTTAAATGTTTAATGTTTTAATGTTGCACAATATATAATCAAAAGGGTTTTAAAACTTAAAGTTTTGGATGGTTTCAAACTACATTTGCACATATGGTAAATTGAAATTATGTTACTTGTAACAAGACAATCCCCATTGATTTCATTGTATATGTTGATTTCTAATTTGATATAATTCCATGTATGATGGTACATTACTTGTAAAGACATTGGATTAATAGTGTTCATTGATTTTAGTGTAAGCGCAAAAAATTATTGACAATGTAGAACGATTTTTGTGTTATAATAATTACACCTAATAATATTGGAGAGCAAGAGAGATAAGGTATGGTGTTTACTACAAGAGTTCGAGCAGGTCATTCGGTGACAACTTTTACCGGAAACTTGAAACAAAGAGAATCTATCTTTGGCTAGGACATCATGTAAGATGCCTGACATAAACAGTAAAATTGTACTTAAAAGCTGAGATTCGAGCAAGTGGGGACAACCACTTGTTATCTCGTCCCTTGGAGGCTAGGCCATATGGGGACCGAATCTGACCTTACAAAATAAAGTGAAATAATTTGTACCATATGGTCGGAGAACATATATAAGAACAATTAATTTCATTCTAGAATATATATATATATATATATATATATATATATATATATATATATATATATATATATATATATATATATATATATCCAATACATATAACATTTTTAATCAATGCACATGTATAGAAAAGCTACTGGGTTATTTTAGAGCTTATGCTTGTACCCAATAATTTATAACTTCTTGCAACACAATTAACATAAGCTCAATTTTAGTTGATACTGAAGTTCTAAAATATTTAATCAAAAGATAATAATTGTTGGACACTTCACTCAAAAATTCTAATGGATTTACACTTAATAATCGATTCATGATAAGCTTTGACATTTCTTCTTAATTTTTTGATTTTTCTTCGTTGAGCTTCTATCAACCACATAAAATGCTGCCCTGATGACTATCTGACAACTTATGAATTAATTCATAGTCTTATTAATAAAATCTCCACTTTGAGTTTGTTTAATAACCTTTCAGTATAATAGACCCTTTGTCATACTGAAATCCGTGATCATTATAGTCTTGTAATAATTTCATTTTTTGTTCAGTGCAACGCATCAAATAATACTTTACATTTTCATCGTTGTCAATAGGTGCAATTACAGCAAAAACATCTCCTGCACAATAAAATAAATTTAACATTTAATTATGCATATTTAAATTTATTTGTAGATCTTTAAATCATTAGAAAGTAATTCAAATGTTACCTTCTCTAACAAGATTAGAAACTCGATCACCATCGGATGATATTGTAGTTTCCTCTGATTGCATTTCTTCAAACATTGCAACAGACATTTTTCCCTTTGTATTTAGCTCTGTATGTTTCCAATCGTTCCGATACATTTTGTTTTCACGGACGTCATTGGATTTTGTGTTGTCTATGCAAACATCACAAAAACAAGAATATTTTCTTTTATCCAATGCAAACACATTTGTGGACAACTTTGTTTGAATTGAATGAAATTTTCGAGTCCCTTTTATTGTTTCAACGTCATTTCCAATTGATCTATTTACGTCTCCGATTCCAATATGCCAGAAAAACCTTTATATGGAAAATTAGAAAAAGAATTTGTAAATATGATATCAAAATACAATTAAAAATAATCGTTGCATGATAAATGTACAATGTTTAAAATTAGATTTCCAATATAAATTAAATTGAATGTACCTTCGCACTTCTCTTGATGGGTTTTTCTCATGGCTTAGAGCAGCGATGCACCATTGAACAACTTCTTCAACGTTCACAAGTCGGCGTGCAGAGTGGTTCATTTGATATCTTCGAAGTACTCGTTTTATGCATGCTCTTGCACCGTCATGTTCTCCTTTTCCATGGCCAGTCTCAAAGAAATTCCAACAATGTTTAATGCAGGTTTTCTTATGAAGACAACACAACCAAAAAAATGATCGTGTAGATTTGAATTGACCTGCGCATCCGTCTGACCATATCCAATGTTCATTGAATTTTATTCCACGATTTTTCAATGAATCATAAATTCTTCCAAAAAAATGTTGTACAAAACATGTATCATGTGTACGATCATCACTAATATAAGAGTGATATTCTTTAATGATATGTCAATTTTCACTCGTGCTTTCTATATGATCGACATTTTGTTCAGCATGTCTATATAGAATATGGACGAGCATGGAGACTAGGTCAGAGTCATAGTATTCACTCTGAATTTCTTTTTGTGGAACAAATGTGTAGTTTTCTGCAAAATCAATCACTGACAAAATGGTCCCTGGTGGAAAAACTTCACGAGATTTTTTGAATTGCAAGTCTTGCCATCGAGCTCTATGGGAATGCTCGGTGTATTTGTAAATTTCTGCCTCAAACTTTCTCAAAAAGTGTATCAAAAAAATTTCGTCTTCTCGTAATTCGATTCTTTTAACACTATCTGCACCTTGAATCGATGTACCGATATATTCATATCTCTTCCATTTCACTTTCATATTGGACAATGATTGATCATTTATATCAATACGATATTTGTTTTGAAATTTAGTCAAATTTCCACAATCATCGCATTTTTTACCACCAACACATTCTTTTTGTAAAATAGTTCATCGCTTTCTCTTTCACATAGAATTTGAGATATGAATTAACGGATAGTGGAAGGAGGAGGTGAATCCTTCCATAATGTTCTACCGAAATCAAGGAATGTGTCATAATATAACTCAAATTCCACATGATAATGGCAATAACAAGTGTCGCGTACGGTGATAGGTTTTACATACCATGGTTTTTGTTGAAAAAAAGCACTGAGTGAAACTTGAATTTGATGATTCTCTTCTTTGAACTTGTTGAATAACTCTATTTGAGTGGTTTCCAAGAGATGTTTTTCATGTTCTTCGTATTGATTTTGTGCTATTCTTCTTCGCATCACATGTCTTGCAGTCGGTGAAACACGCGAATTGTTCTTCCAATATTCATATATTATTTTTTTAACATCTTCTCCAAGTCTATCTTTGTATGGTTGCCTACAAATAGCTCTCCAACAAGCGAGTTCATCATTTACATCTATTTGCAGTCGAAATTTTCGATGTTTGTGCAGAGATTTTCATGAGGTTCCCAGTGCTCGTGCCATAGATGTTAGATTCAAACGATTCTCTTGAGTACTTGATGAAACCATTGCCATTTGTATTCCTCTACGTATATTTGAAACATCTTTATCTCTAGATCTCTTAACTGACTCTATAGCACTTCTCATATTTTTTATCACCTCTTCTTTCATTTTTTTTATCTTTGGTTGATTTTCAAATACCCAATAGTGTCGTCGCTTCTTTTAATTTCCTTGATGATAGGAGACCTTTCAACATTTGAGCTTGAACTGTCACTTGCTCATTTTTGAAATGCTTTTCAAAAATTATATCGACACGATATCGTATAACATGGTCAGGTTTTTTATCTCCATATGTGTGAGTGTCGACATTTTCTAACATCTCATTATGGATAGTGATTTCATCTGTACATATTCAAAAAAATAGTACATATTCAATAAATAACTAAATTAATAAATATGTCAATAAATATTAGGAAAATTTTAAATATATCAATAGATCATAATATTTACATTTACATACCCGATGGAATTTCTTCTTGAGGTTGATTTTCTTCTTCAATATTTTGAGGAGTATCTCTATCTGTTTACATTAAACAAAATATTTTTCAAACTAGTTCATCAAATAAAAATTAAGCTTCACATTTTACATTGGGAAAACTTTAAAAATATATTAATAGATCATAATATTTACATTTACATACCTGCTTCAATTTCTGCTTGAGGTTGATTTTCTTCTTCAATATTTTGAGGAATATCTCTGTCTGTTTACATCAAACAAAATATTTTTCAAACTAGTTCATCAAATAATAATTAAGCTTCACATTTTACATTGGGAAAATTTTAAATATATATCAATAGATCATGTAATATTTACATTTACATACATGCTTCAATTTCTGCTTGAGGTTGATTTTCCTCTTCAATATTTGAGAGGGCTTCTAACTTTCTTTTGTGATATTGTCTCGTCTCTTCTCTACATTCCTTAGGGTCTTTTTTTCGATCATATTTTCTCACACAAGTTCTTTGATTTCCCATGATAATAGGGTATGAGGTTCAAAAAATTTCCTTCAAAAAATTAGACAATAACTCAATTACAAAAAATATCACAAAAGATTTAATTTAAAAAAATATTTTGTAAAAAATACGTAATCCAATCCAAAACACACTTTAAAAAACACAAAACACGTACATACCTCCAAGAAAAATCACACCGCCTCCAAGAAATGTCTTCCAAAAAAATTCTTTAAATCCAAAATTTGAAGAAAAGTTTTTGAACAAAGAAGCTCAAAAGATTTATTTCAACACAAAACACGTACATACCTCCAAGAAAAATCACGCCGCCTCCAAAAAATGTCTTCCAGAAAAGTTCTTTAAACCCAAACTTTGAAGAAATTTTTTTGAACTCAAACCAAGTTGTAAAATGAAATGAGTGTAATTAGTCAGGAAGTTGGTGCGCTGACACAACCATACGTGTCGGGGCGTAGATTTTAGTCAGCACACCGCACTCCTAACACCATACATAGTCAACGGTGCTTTACAAATTTTTAGGTGCACCACATACAGTGAGTTTACTGTCATATGGGGCACTGCCCCTGATGCATGACAAACAAACGACGCATCGAAACTAGTGCATGACTGTTTTTTGTGGTGCACCGACTGGTTTGTTTTTTTTTTTCCCAAAAAAAATTTATATATGTATATTCCTAAATACATTTCTCATTTAATTAAAAAAAAAATTATTTAATATGTCAATCATTCATAGAGAAGAGGGGGAACAACAGCAACAACAGACGGAGCAATATGACATTGTTCACCTATGGGAGGCACGAGAGAGGGAGAGAGATGCGTACCCTCGCCCTATTACAACAACTACCCAGGGGATCCTAAGGTAGGTAGGCCTCCTCGAGTTCTATGAGGAGGCTACTTCCCTAAAGGCCCATGGTGTGTTTTTGAGACATATTATCCGCAGGTGGAATGCCCACCGACAGGATTTCCAGGTTGGTCCTAACCAGTGGTACACACCCACTAAGGAGGATATATATTTCATTACAGGGCTATTGAGGAGATTGGTGGATTTTCCCTCATTCCCAGAGGTTCCAGCTAGTTGTGTAGCAGGGAGTCAGTTACTATACTTCCAGAGATACATTGGAGCATCAATACTCTCTCCTGCAGATTTTCAGGTCACTGGAGGTCAGTTACGTATTGGTGCATTTGGTAGTGAGGAGGTGCAGTGCCTCTCACTTCTTATTTCGACCATTTCACACAACACTAGTGACGAGAAACAAGTTAGTTGCTCACTTCTATATTATGTTGATTCTTTAGTACGAGAGCCACGACTTGTCAAGTGGTCTACCATTTTTTTGCATCAGTTCTATACAACCTTAGATAGATGTCATGCTCATGCACAAGAGAGGGTCAACTTCCCTTTTTCTTCAGAGCTTTTTTGTTTATTTTTTGAGAGAATTCCAGAGACGAAGCCTACTTTTGTTTGACAGCCTCATAGGCTGATGGTCGAGGCACATATGCACATGTGGGGGCAGATGATGCCCAAGAGGGGCAAGACTATGTTTCCAGTGAGGATATCGCATGATGCACTGGAGTTGCTAGCCAGTGATGACGAGCTACATCCCTTCATTATGGTCCCCTGTCCTTATGTTAGATTGGATTGGTGAGGGTGTGCCAACATCCTCTTCATAGATGATGAGCCGCCATATGATAGAGGTAATATTACTATTTTATTTAAATTTATTCTAGCATGTTATTTAACTTGTTTTTATTAAATTGTGTAATGAAATTGTCTAATTATTGTTGTGGACTTGTATATATTTTGCATACATTGGCTCTTTTGATGGCGATGACATTCCGGCACCATCACATGATCCAGGTGTGGATCCTAATGATGATGACGACATTCCATATGCCAAGGATTATCAGGAGGCCAACCATGCAAAGAGACTTGCTCCTGCTGGTGCGCCGGTACCGCCTTTTGCTAGGCACGGTCGACTTGATACTAGATACAGGATGGAGTTGGGAGACCAACTCACTGCATTGATGGTTGAGGCCGGCATCAGGCCCAATCATTACAGAGACATACAGGCTGATGGTAGGCTATTAGAGATCTAGAGAGGCATGTCACGTGACATGTACATCCTGATGCGACATGTCATAGGAGCTACGACCTCAGTTACACGGCTGAGGAGGACTATTGTACGTTATAGGCATGGTCGAGATGCAGCATGTGATCGATAGTCTGTGAACAATGACTTTATCATCTTATGATCGTTCACCCCGCACCGTGCCAGATGAGAAACCCCCACTAGCATCTAGCAGCAGTCATCATAGAGATGAGGTTGGACCATCAGCCACGTCAAGTCAGTAGCCTGTAGCATCCATCAATACTCATGATCATGAGCAGGCTAGACCATCAACTGTCGAGGCTGCACCATTGACTGAGCGTTGTACCACCGGCTGATCCATGGCATTTATATTACAGTTGTATATTTTTAACATTATTCATTTATATATATATATATATAGATATGGTCCATGTATTTTATGTTCATGTTGCAGTTGTTCTTCATTTAAATGTTGGTGACCATCATGATGTGTATATTGTTAGGTCATGTTAGATATGCTCATTTAATGTTCAACTTGCAGATAGATATGTATGTGATAGCATGAGTTATTTGACATGAGATGTGTATTTGATGTTTGTGTTGTGATGATGTTATACAATGCTAATTGTGTTTTGTTAGATGATCATGATCACGATGATGTTAGCGAATTTGAATGTGTTTTTTAGTCGAATATGATGTTTCTACGATGGTTATCATGATCGTGATATTTATGAATTAATTTAATATTAAATGACCATGATATTTATTAAATATTATGTCTTGTAGTTGAAATTTAAATTTTAATTGTATGTAAAATTGTATTTGTATTTGTAATTGTAATTTTAACTGTAATTATATGTAAAATATTTAATGTAAAATTTTAATTAATTGTAATTGTAATATTTAATTTATTGTGAAATGATTGTAATTGTAATTTTAACTGTAATTGTATATATGACAAATTGTAAAATTGTAATTGTAATTATAATTGTATGTAAAATTCTAAAATTGTAATTGTATTTGTAATTGTAATTGTATGTAGAATATTTGTAAAATTGTAATTGGAATTGTAAATGTAATTCTAATTCTAATTCTAATTGTATGTAAAATATTTGTAAAATTTTAATTGTATTACTTTGAAATGATTGTAATTGTAAAATTGTAATTGTTATTGTAATTGTATGTAAAATTAAAATTGTAATTGTAATTCTAATCGTAATTGTATGTGAAATTGTAAAATTGTAATTTTAATTGTAATTATAATTCTAATTGTAATTTTAATTGTAGTTTTATGTAAAATATTTGTAAAATTTTAATTGTATTAATGTGAAATTATTTTATTAAAATTTTTAAATGTGTAAATTTGTAAATAATTGTAAAATAATAAATCTAGAATAATATGAATTTTTGTAACATAATAAAGTTTAGAAAATAATGCAAATAAATTCATGTACTTTATAATTATCATTATTTTATTATGATCTCACATACAAAAAAAAGAACTTTATACAATACACCATTTCTAGCAGAGATTCTTGGTTTTTGTCCGGTGCGCTTATCATCATAACACGCACTGGTGCGTCTTAGTACTAAGGAGCACCGCTTCTGCACAACTCTTCCGCATCGGTGCGTCATAAAACACCGCGCCAAAACATAAACCTCGATCTTACGAAACCGCATCAGTGCGCCTATAAAACCCCGCGCACCGGAACATGGTTATTTTGTAAAGTGCAGTATTGGAGCAGCGGAGGGTTCGAATCGTAGGCAAGAATTTTTCTAAGGAGATAAGGGTTTGAAAAGACAAAAATTCGAACAAAGATGCTTACAGGGATGCAAACGGCTACAGAGCTCGATAGAGTACAAAAGGAGAAAAGATTTATGAAAAATATGAGAATTGTGATCGAGAAAGCTTGGTTGATATTAACAAAGAGCATTCGGTTGAGGTCGATGATAGGGTTAAGAGGTCCCATGATGGAGAAACGGAGAGCAGAGTTGATGGCAGAGAAATACATGTCGACGCTCTGGTGACTAGCAAGGTGAAACGGTCCTTCGAAAGCAAGGAGTCCTATTCGCTAAGGGATGTCAGAGAGAGATCAATTGAGTCTCTTGAACGGGCTAAGAGATCACATGAAGGTAACGATTATCATTCTTACAAGGATGCAAGGGAAATATTGGACAATAGAGAAATATCAATTGAGGCAATCAATAAAGCCAACAGGCACCATGAAGGGAAGGATTCTCATTCTCTTAAGGACAACAGAGAAAGATCAATTGACATTGTTGATCGGGCTTGTAGGTCCCATGAAGGGAAAGATTCTCCAGAATGCATTTAAAAGCAACTAGGAGTATTTTCCAAGCTTTGGTTGGCTTACATAAACTTTTACCGACAAAGCTGACGTCACATAAAATCACATCTTCCGCTTTCAATTGAACCTGAATGGCATCTCTAACTTGTCTGAGTTGTGGTCCTATGCATAACGAGGAATATCACATGGAAGGTACCCAAAAATCCAAATTTTTGAAAGTATAAGTGAATTAGCACTTATCAAAGAACGAAATGCTGAACAAAATGCGAATGAGATATAATTAAGGATTCCCTGGTTCCACTTGTTATTGAAAATGATGCTCTCTCTGGATGAAATCGGTAAAAAGTCTGCTTATATTATAAATGGAAATCGAGTGACCATTTCTATGGGAAGAAAAGCATAGATACCTGGAGCTACCATATTTCCACCTACAAATCAGTTTCCCATTGGAAAAGCTATTATAATAGCCCATTTTGCAATGTCTTTCCTCTGCTCAACCCTATACTCATTTTCTATGGGAAACCGTTGCCTCCACGTGTAATAACTGCATCGTATAGTTGAAAATTAGTCTTCTTCTGCAAACAAATGCAGAATGAAGGACTCGTTGTCGTTTCTCCCAGAACATTCAACGCTAGTTTCTCGTAAAACAAAGATTGTATAAATTTTGTTAAGATCAAGATAGAAAGCATAAAGGAGAAAAGAGGAAATTGGATGCCAAGATGGAGGAGGAACTTACAAATGAGCAAGCAGATCATGCGTCAGCAAGCAGATGATGGGGCACCTTTTCTTGTTGCGGGTTATGGAAAGGTTCAATTTTATTTTATTTTATTTTATTTTATTTATTTTTTTTTTTTTTTTTTGTTTTTTATTTTTTGTTTTTTATTTTTTTTTTTAATTTTTTTTTAATTTTTTTTTCTGAAAAAAGAAGAGGTGTAGTTTTGAAAAGAAATAGCCCAAATATTTTCACAACAAAATGTACGTTTCCAACATGTCTAATTTTGGTGTACACACGTAAAAGTAATTTCGATGCCTCAATCACAAATCAGTGCTAATGTACAGATAACTACACCAATGCATTCTAGTTACTACACATCTGTGTGTGTTAGTTACTACGCACTAGTGTCGTGTTACCAATGGACGCACCGATGTATTTTAATTACTACGCACCGGTGCCATGTTACCAATGGACGCATTGGTGCAGTGCTATTAAGCGACGCACCGGCGACGAATAAACGCAAATAAAAAGTGTGAACCTCTATTTTCTTTAAGTGAAACAAAAAGAAACAAATTGAAAAATGGGTAGAAAAATATTTTCAAAAATCTAATTTCATAAAACAATTCTTTAAATACTAAACACTTTTCATTATTTCACTATTTTTGCTAAAATTTTCAGCCAGAGATTTGCAGGAGACATACCTGGATCAAGAGAGCACGAGAGCACTGTGGAGCAGTGAAGTATGTTCGAGCAAAAGTATTCATACAATCAGAATCCAAATCTCTGGTGATTCAAACCTCGTAGCATAGAATTTCAAACGATCTCGTGATTAAATTTGATTATTCTTTTTACTTTTTTTGCAGTTTTTTTATTTTTTCTACAGTTTTATCCATTCTTACCCTAAACCCTTCATTTTTTTTGCTTTTACCATTTCTTATTCCTTTTTCTGTGATTTCAGAATTAAAGCTTTTCATTTTAGATTGACATCCAACCCACGTGACGACTTGCATAATCGGATCCCAATCCATGTTTCCCATTGCGTGAATTTTTTAAAAAAATGGATTATTTTTATCAGTGCGTCCTGCGTAACCAAGTGCACCGATGCGTTGTATTATACAGCGCTCCACCCAAGTACTGTGTAATAAAAAAATTAAAAATATTATTTTAAAATCAGTGTGCCATATCTAAAATATTACGAGTGTTATCACTCATATTTTCCTTGAAGTTGTTAGAAAAGGAAACTTGTCTGAGGTAACCACAAACCAACCTTCAGATACAGAATCTAGCCAATCTGTATCCAAAGAGGGCTCTCTCTTTAAAATTTAGCTTTGTTCTTAGAAAATATTAGGCTAGTTATAAGTCCAGGAGTTTTTTTTTGAATTTTAATGGTGGAATCTGCCAACTGAGGGCAAGATTGAGTATTTCAGGCCATTGGGCTATGGAGTCGAAAGGATGGCTTTACTGGATTAAGTTTTTACACTAAATATGGCTTTGCAGGGCAAGATAGCCAAAACAAAGAACAATTTTGGATATTAAAGTGAATGGAATGGATTTTTTTAAATAGATGAAAGGTAATTAAGAATATTTCAACATGTTTAAACGAGGGAAAGTGAGTGATTACCAGTAAAGAGCAATTAAGAATTCTTTACTAAGTAATCAAATGCTTAAACCAGAGAAACAAGAGCAATTAAGAATTCATTGTTTATAACCAGTTTAGAAGAAAACATTTAGAATAATAACAATTGAAATCAGAGTACACTTAAGCAATTTATGATTTAATCATTTTTGTTAATTATTCAGAAATGAAACATGGTGATGTAGTAAACATATATAAAACTTAAAACACAGGATAGAAATTACTTATTGAATTGTAGTCTGACACATGAATCCTGCAAAAAGTCTTGAGCTTCAATTCATCATCCAGCAAGCCACAAAGAAATTTCTCCAAAAGCACTTTATTCCAAAAATCAATGTTACAGCAAAGTAGAAGAATCCACCCTCAATACTTCCAAGAGTGAAGTATTTATACAAATTCTAAACTAAAATATCTTGAAAAAATATCAAGATTAGTTCACAAATCTCTCCAACTATTTTACATAAATAGAACTTAAGTAAAGGACACTCAAACTAATGCATCTATTTGGCACTATTTTGTATGGATAGGTGATGAAAAAGAGTATAATTTTAATTTGATCCAACTCTTAGTTGATGATGAGGCATCCAAGTCACTAACTGCTTCCTTTCTTTGTGCAATTCTGCTCCAACAATTTTGCAAATTTGGGGTCCAATGAGACCTTTTTATTTCTCAATCCATAATAGATATGTAAAATGTGAACGAGATTATTGTAGATTCATATGTTGGTGAGATAAACCTCTTTCAGTTTCCTAAAATTCCTCTCCAGCTGTGCACAATAGGCTCTGCAAAAATATGTGTAAAGTAGAGTTTTACAGAGTTTGAAAAATAGCCTGTAAAGATGTGCATGTATCGCTCAATCTGAAATCAATGTGCAAACACTGAGATAGGTTGTTATATATGGGTCTCTTAGGAACAAAAACCTCCTTCAGTTTTGTAAGATGTATTTCTTATTGGCCACAATCGTCTTTGCAAAATGATGACTTAACAAGAATTTTCTGCAAAAAGTGCTTTCCAACATTGTTTAATATTTCCAAAACCATAACAGCTGTTAGAAAAGTGAGAGATTTTTTTGTAGATGGTCCTCTTAAGAACATAAACCTCCTTCATTTTTTCAAAATTCATCTTGGATTGATCAAAATAGTGTCTGCAAAACAATGACTAAAACATGCAATTTCTGCAAAAATATTCCTTCTTGTTGTGTTTTTCATCTTTTCACTTTTTTGTTCTTTTGACTATTTTAATTTCACTTTAGACAAACTTCAATGTTGGTGAAAGTATTTTTATTTCCTCTTTTTACCATTTTACTGCCTCTGTAATTAATTTTACTGTTTACCTTTGACTGCTCTGTATCTTCATTTTAACTTTCATTCTGATTTTTACCTGATACACTTTAACCACTGATACTCTTTAGCTGTTATGCTTTCTAACCTCTGTTTGAATAGATTTGATAACACTCTTGGAGTAAACAAGTCTTATGACTAGTATTAAGACTATTTATCCAAGGATGTGGTCTTCTGATCACCTGTAAAACAAAACAAATTGTTAAGAAAGCATTGGTTTGCAGGGGAGGTCGAAAATGTTTCATTTGATTTTGAGAGGTCTGTGGAGTGAATCTAGAATGATTTTTGGGAGGTAAACCATGCTCGAATTGGTTAACAGAGGCTTCAGGTAGCGCAACTGGGTTACAAAGGGTTTTACTGCATGGGAGTCTGGTCGTTCACTGTGAATGAAAAAATGAAAAATGCAGGCTTATATCGTTTTATTCACTAAGTCAATGGGTGGCGGAATTTTTTATTATTTTATTGGATGACGTCAGCATGGTACAGTGGATATGTCACGAGCGGAAAGGTGGTAAGCGGTTTCTATCGCACCGCTTATGAGGGAAGGCGGTTTTAGGCGGAAGGGCAGCGATGCGATACAATGACTGACACGTAGCACGACACTGTTTGAAAACTGTTTGGCCATCGTGCGTTATCTTTCGTACGTGGATGTCCAGCGAAATGGATGAGGGCCGTAGATCTTTGATGGGGCGATCGGACAGTCGACGGGACAGGGAGATGGCGGAGTTTTAATGACGCAGACCCAATGTAATTATTCGTTAAATAAACTCATTGGGCATGATCTGATTAGCGGGTTGAATTCATTAATTAATCGTGAGGATTAATTAATCTCTTTTGTATGTTCGGAGATGAAAAATGCGCAGGGATGGATTATTTTCAAAGTTTGGTTTTAATAAAACTTTGGGTTTATTTTTTGTTTTAAACATATATACATATGTTTAAACGTTTTTCATATATTTTATTATATGATAATTAAATCAATGTGATTTTCTTACCATAGGGGGTGGGAATAGAATTAATGTTATATTTTAGCCAAAAGGAGGTATATTGTGGGTTTTTTATTTGAATAAGTAGGAGTTAAATAATTTTGGCTAAAAAGTCATAATATAAGGGTTTCGGGGATATTACTATAAAAGGATTTATATATAATAGGAAAAGGTGATTTTCATAGGGAGTTAATATATAAATTAGAGTTAA
Source organism: Pinus albicaulis (assembly GCA_034641835.2). Lineage (NCBI taxonomy): Eukaryota > Viridiplantae > Streptophyta > Pinopsida > Pinales > Pinaceae > Pinus > Pinus albicaulis. The sequence goes on from JAXQQM020090944.1 coordinate 90,244, forward strand.
TATGACAAAGGGACAATGTAAACTCAAAATACTTAAATATAACCAAGAAAGTGAAGATTCAAAAGTAAATGACATTATTATACTTTCATCACTTAGACTTAGAATAAAAGTGATTTTGAGGGCTTTTCATGAAATATTGAAGGATTTTCCTAAGTAAAATGGGATTTTACTTAGGAAAAGATTTTGAGAAGTGAATGAATGTGATAATAGATGATTTCAAGTACTTAGGTCTTTTCAATTATTGGGCCGAGGGTCCGGTCCCTCCAAAAGTCAAGGAAATGCCTTGAGCCCCTTTAATCTTCAAATACCTTAGTGCTTAGGGAAATTAGTGAAATGTTTAGGGAAAATGAGAGGGGAAGTTAATAATTTGACTTTGCTTTGCTGTGAACTTTTCCAATGTAGTATCTGCCTTTGTACTTGTGATGAAAGTAGAATTGAACACATTTAGAATCATCATTCATCACTTTGTAATTCTGCAACAACATCTACCTACCCTACTTACTTACTCTACCATTTTCTCTTCTTTATTAAGGTGCACTTAGACTGGCAAACCCTTATCAATCTTCTTTTTCTTTTACATGGCAAACCTATCTAGGTCTACACTTATTACATCCAAGGGCTCAGATTAAACTGTTGAGCACATTTTATTAACTCTACCTATCTACTTATCTTACTTATCTACAAATTAGTGTTGGCCAGATATTTATTCTCTATTCTACAACATGAAATTGAAAAATGAACTAGCCAAGCTTAAACAGTTTGACTATTCATGAATTGCGGCATAAAAAACAAGTTGCACACAATTCGTTTATTACATCAGAGAAATAAGCAGTGGCATTTAGACTTGCACACTTTCCTTGGCCTTTTCTTCTTTGGGGTTCATTTTCTTTCACTTTTTTTTGGCCATTTTTATTTTTTCACCCTTTGATTTTTCTTTTAGGGTATACCCTCTTTACAATTTTTAAATTTTTTGATTTTTTGATTTTTTTGAAAATATGAACACCTTTGCAATAGAAAAAGGTTTGTTTCTCTGCATAATTCATCACAATCAATCTGAAAAATAACCTATTAGTATAAATTATATGCAGCTCCCACTTAGGATAGCTTTCTGGTGAAAAGTCAAGCAAAAAAGTTATACTATCCATTGACCTTGGTGAAGCAGTAAATGTCTTCTGTCTTCTGCAAACTGAAATCTAATCTGAAACTAAAACAACACACAAAAATTTTCAAACCAACTTAATGAAAAAATAGCTGAAAATTGAAAACTAAAAAAAAAAAATGCTCAAAATTCTGAGCTTATTAGCACTCATCTACCTACTCAATCTATTGTTCAACTGCTAGTTAGGTAAAATGAAATAGCCAATGCAACCATTCAAGCATTATGTACTTTGATAGATTTTGTTGCATTTTCTTGTTGATTATCAAAATTGTACTTCTGCAACCTATTAGAAACTTGTCAACAAATGAGAGGATAAGAAAACACTTGATTTCCTTTGTTGACTCTAGAAATTGTACAAAAGGATCTTCCAAAATATATACACTGATGTTTAACTGATCTGAACAACTGTACATTTGTTCTGGATGGCCTCCATACCATGAATATGAAATGTTATTTTCATCTTTATCTCCCTGTAAACTTTCAGATAAGATTTGTGATGATATTCCTACTGATTGTAATGTTTGAGTATTGAATCCTTTATCATCTTGATTCTGAAAATCATAGTTAGTTAATAGATGAATGCTTTGAATGCCTTCAATATTCAACATATCTGCTATTGGATCCTGAAAATCTTGGGAAAATTGCTGGAACCTATGACATATAAAATTCCATGGGACTTCATAAACTTCAACAAGTTTCCCATTCTTTTCTTTAAATATATTATACCACATTTCCTTTAAAATTTGAAATGGTTCAAAAAATAGTGGTATGGAACTTTCTTGTGTCATTTGATCATTTATTTCAATGGGAACTGATAACTGCAATTGTGAAACTGAAAAATCTTGATCAATAGTTTCATTATCTTCTTTGTTGTCAATCACAATTCCTAAAGATTGCTGATTATTGATGGCATGATAGTTGTATCTAATGAACTGAAATGAAGCAAAACAAAGAGGTAAATAATCTTCACTTATTTCCACATTTTCTGCTCTTTCTTCCTCATTCTCATGGTTGATCTGTACTTGCTGACCACTGTCTTCAATCTGCTGAAACTGAGTTTCTTCATCCCACAAACTAGCTTCTGATTGCTCTGTAAAGTTAGCTTGAGTTTGGAGAACATAAATATCATCATAATTATCATATTTAGGCAAATCATCAAAATAAGGAATGTCATCAAACATACACATTATATCAACAAATTCTTCTTCCTCATATTGATTTGTAAATTCATATTCTGATCTATGATAATTGGAATTAGCAGGAATTTGTTCATGGCTATCAACCTCTTCTATTTCTTCATGGTGATTTTGAATAAAAAATTCATCTTTCATAGTAATCTCCTGTGTTCTTTCATCTAGTTTTCTTACAAAAGGTTGAGTTTTACCTCTGCAATGTTTTTATTTTCCTCTTCTTCTGCTTTCAACTTTTCCTGTTTGATTTGGAGATTAACTTCCACGTCAACTGCAATGTTCTACATCTGTACAAGTGTTTTTGGATCTATTTCTCTTAATCAAAATTCTATTTTTGGATCAAAGGCACTTGGATAATGCAAGAGAGCTGAATCATGAGGAGGTCTAATATTTTCTGGCATTGAATAATAAACTTAATTAAATCTATCAGAAAATTGTTGTATTGTTTCATTTGAATGTCTTTTTAATTGATTATATTCTTCCATGATCACAAAATGATTAACTTTGATTATCCATCTATCAAGGAAAATTTTGATAAACTGTTGGAAATTTGAGATGCTAGCATTAGGCAGATTTTTGAACCAACTCTTTATTCTATTTTGCAAAGAGAGAGCAAAAAGTCTGATTTTAACATCATCTTCATCAATCTCAAATAAATCCAAATAATTCTCAAAGCCTTGAATATGTTTTTGGGCAGTGATACCATTCTCTCCATCAAATCTAGGAAGATACTTGTAGTGTTTTTTAGGAAAAACATGGAGTATAGGAGGTAAAATAAGGGGCTTATATCTATCTGGAACTTTATATGGCACAGGAATATGTACAGGGATTGTAATATTAGTCTTGATTATTTGAGGATTCTTAATTTGAAAATGATCATCATTAGATTCATAAGAAAGCTGCTCAAAGAGATTAGGAGAATTATTACTTACAATCTTTAAAGGAAAATAACTAAAAACTAATCTAAGATCTTCTATAAAATACAATATACATTGAAAAACTTTCTTAATGAGAAAGAACATAATGTTTTGGATTAAGATCCAAGTTGAAAGCCTGATATTTCCATATTGTTCTTTGAGGTTCATTCCTCCAGTGGAGTCTTAGTAATGAAATTGAGTTTGGAGTCGCCAGGTAAATGATTTTAACCTTTGTGTGTCTGATCCCTGTCCACCATCATAGATCAGATATAAACCTGTAAAACAATTTTGAAGAAAAATTTAGTTCTTCAGGAAACCAAACTTTGAGTATTTTATGATTATTTTGTTTTTTAATGAATTTTCAAAACAACTTCTATAATTTCTTTAAGGTTGAATCATTGATTTAAATTTTAAATTTATTGAACTGAAAACTAGTGAATGTTTGAGCAAAGTTGGTTATAAGCTGGGCAAATCGTAGGCGGCATTTATTTACTATGAAATTGTAGAGCAAAAGCAGTTCAAAGGCTACCTGGCTAACTTCAGGCTCTGTCTGTAGTTTATAAAATAAACAGCAGCAATCAAAATATTCAGGTCCCCAGTGGAGTCGCCACTATGTTATCACTCAGATTTTCCTTGAAGTTGTAGAAAAGAGGAAAGGGGTCCGAGGTAACCACAAACCAATATTTTAGGTACAGAATCTAGCCAATCTGTACCCAGAGAGGGCTCTCTCTGTATAATTTAGCTTTGTTTTTAGAAGATATTAGGCTAGTTATAAATTTCAGGGGTTTTATTTGAATTTGAATGGTGGAATCCGCCAACTGAGGGCAAGATTGAGTATTTCAGGCCATTGGGCTATGGAGTCGAAAGGATGTCTTTACTGGATTAAGTTTTTACACTAAAGATGGCTTTGCAGGGCAAGATAGCCAAAACAAAGAACAATTTTGGATATTAAAGTGAATGGAATGGATTTTTCTAAATTGATGAAAGGAAATTAAGAATCTTTCAACATGTTTAAATGAGGGAAAGTAAGTGATTACCAATAAAGAGAAATTAAGAATTCTTTACTAAGTAGTCAAATGCTTAAACCAGAGAAACAAGAGGAATTAAGAATTCATTGTTTATAACCAGTTTAGAAGAAAACATTTAGAATAATAACAATTGAAATCAGAGTGCACTTAAGCAATTTCTGATTTAATTCTTTTTGTTAATTATTCAGAAATGAAACACGGTGATGTAGTAAACATATATAAAACTTAAAACACAGGATAGAAATGACTTATTGAACTGTAGTCTGACACATGAATTCTGCAAAAAGTCTTGAGCTTCAATTAAAAAATATCAGACAAACACAAATTTTTAAAAAACATATTCAAAATCATGTACAACAAGTAGAAGAGATCCACCCTCAATGCCTTCCAAGTGAAGTATTTATACAAATTAAACTAAATGTCTTGAAAAAATATCAAGATTAGTTCACAAATCTCTCCAACTATTTTACATAAATAGAACTTAAGTAAAGGACACTCAAACTAATGCATCTATTTGGCACTATTTTGTATGGATAGGTGATGAAAAAGAGGAGAATTCAAATTTTATCCAACTCTTAGTTGATGATGAGGCATCCAAGTCACTAACTGCTTCCTTTCTTTGTGCAATTCTGCTCCAACAATTTTGCAAATTTGGGGTGAAATGAGACCTTTGTATTTCTCAATCTGTAATACATATGTAAAAAGTGAAAGAGGTTATTGTAGATTAATATGTTGGTGAGATAAACCTCTTTCAGTTTCATAAAATTCCTCTACAGCTGGGCACAATAGGCTCTGCAAAAATATGTGTAAAATAGAGTTTTACAGAGTTTGAAAAATAGCCTCTAACGATGTGCATGTATCTCTCAATATGAAATCACTGTGCAAAAAATAAGATAGTTTTTTGTAGATAGATCTCTCAGCAACAAAAATCTCCTTTATTTTTTTAAGATGTATTTTGTATTGGCCACAATCGTCTCTGCAAAATGATGACTTAACAGGAATTTTCTGCAAAAAGTGCTTTCCAACATTGTTTAATATTTCCAAAACCATAACAGCTGTTAGAAAGTGAGAGAGGTTTTTGTATATGGTCCTCTTAAAAACATAAACCTCATTCATTTTTGAAAAATTAATCTTATATTGATCACAATAGTGTCTGCAAAACAATGACTAAAACATGCAATTTCTGCAAAAATATTCCTTCTTGTTGTGTTTTTCATCTTTTCACTTTTTTGTTCTTTTGACTATTTTACTTTCACTTTAGACAAAATTCAATGTTGGTGAAAGTATTTTCATTTCATATTTTTACCATTTTACTGTTTCTGTAATTAATTTTACTGTTTACCTTTGACTGCTCTGTAACTTCATTTTAACTTTCATTCTGACTTTTACCTAATACACTTTAACCACTGATACTCTTTAGCTGTTATGCTTTCTAACCTCTGTTTGAATAGATTTGATAACACTCTTGGAGTAAACAAGTCTTATGACTAGTATTAAGACTGTTTAACCAATGATGTGGTCTTCTGATCACCTGTAAAATAAAACAAATTGTTAAGAAAGCATTGGTTTGCAGGGGAGGTCAAAAATGTTTCATTTGATTTTGAGATGTCTATGGAGTGAATCTAGAATGATTTTTGGGAGGTAAACCATGCTCTAATTGGTTAACAGAGGCTTCAGGTAGCGCAGCTGGGTTACAAAGGGTTTTACTGCATGGGAGTCTGGTTGTTCACTGTGCACGATATAATAAAAAAACGCAAGTTCTTTTTGTTTTATTTACAAATTCAAAGGGTGGCGGGTTTTAATTAATGACGTCAGCATGTACGACATATGAGTCACGGGGGGGAGGTGGTAAGTGGTTTCTATCGAACCGCTTATGAGGGAAGGCGGTTTTAGGCGGAAGGGCAGCGATGCGATACAACGACTGACACGTAGCACGACACTGTTTGAAAACCGTTTGGCCATCACGCGTTATCTTTCGTACACGGATGGCCAGCGAAATGGATGAGGGCCATAGATATTTGACGGGGCGTTCGGACGGTCGACGGGACAGGGAGATGGTGGAGTTTTAATGACGCGGGCCCAATGTAATTATTCGTTAAATAAACTCATCGAGCGAGATCTGATTGGTGGGTTGAATTCATTAATTAATCCTGAGGATTAATTAATCTCATTTTTATGGTCAGAGATGAAAAATGCGCGGGGATGGATTATTTTCAAAGTTTGGTTTTAATTAAACTTTGGGTTTATTTTTTGTTTTAAACATATATACATTTGTTTAAACGTTTTTCATATATTTTATTATATGATAATTAAATCAATGTGATTTTCTTACCATATGGGGGCACGAATAGAATTAATGTTATATTTTAGCCAAAACGAGGTATATTGTGGGTTTTTGATTTGAATAAATAGGAGTTAAATACTTTTGGCTAAAAAGTCATAATATAAGGGTTTTGGGGATATTACTATAAAATGATTTATATATAATAGGAAAAGGTGATTTTCATAGGGAGTTAATATATAAATTAGAGTTACTATGACAAAGGGACAACGTAAACTCAAAATACTTAAATATAACCAAGAAAGCGAAGATTCAAAAGTAAATGGCATTATTATACTTTCATCACTTAGACTTAGAATAAAAGTGATTTTGAGGGTTTTTCATGAAATATTGAAGGATTTTCCTAAGGAAAAGATTTTTGAAAGATGAATGAATGTGATAATGGATGATTTCAAGTACTTAGGTCTTTTCAATTATTGGGCCGAGGGTCCGGTCCCTCCAAAAGTCAAGGAAATGCCTTGAGCCCCTCTAATCTTCAAATACCTTAGCACTTAGGGGAAATTAGTGAAATGTTTAGGGAAAATGAGAGGGGAAATTAATAATTTGACTTTTCTTTGCTGTGAAATTTTCCAATGTAGTATCTTCCTTTGTACTAGTGATGAAAGTAGAATTGAACAGATTTAGAATCATCATTCATCACTTTGTAATTCTGCAACAACATCTACTTACCCTAATTACTTTACCCTACCATTTTCTCTTCTTTATTAAGGTGCACTTAGACTTGCAAGCCCTTATCAATCTTTTTTTTTCTTTTACATGGCAAACCTATCTAAGTCTCCACTTATTACATCAAAGGGCTCAGATTAAACTGTTGAGCACCTTTTATTAAATCTACCTATCTACTTATCTGCCAAGATTAAACTGTTTGGCCAGATATTTATTCTCTATTCTACAACATGAAATTGAAAAATGAATTAGCCAAGCTTATACAAGGTGCACACAATTCGTTTATTACATCAGAGCAATAAGCAGTGGCATTTATACTTGCACACTTTCCTTGGCCTTTTCTTGTTTGGGGTTCATTTTCTTTCACTTTTTTTTTGGCCATTTTTATTTTTTCACCCTTTGGTTTTTCTTTTAGGGTATATCCTCTTTACAATTTTTTGAATTTTTTGATTTTTTGATTTTTTTTGAAAATATAGAACACCTTTGCAACAAGAAAAAGGTTTGAACATATTGCATAGTTCATCAAGTCAATCATGAAAATGACACCTATTGGTATAGGAGTCTAACAACGAGGATAGCACCGTACAGTCCATTACACTTTTGTGCAGTGTGTTTATAATACCCCCACTCACCGTATTGTCTATTATATTATTTTCACAGTACATTTATAATACCCCCACACACCGACTTCGATGCATACAACATGAAAGACACACTGATTTCTTGAGATTTATTTTTACCTGAAAATTTGACAACTTATTTATAAATATATTAAGGAATGATATGGTACAGGTTTCAGATTGATGAAGAAATGAATAACAAGAGATCAAATAAGGAAAATACTGATAACACAGCAAGAAGAGCAAAAAAGGCAAGTTTTTTGTAGATTCTTTATAAAAGTTATAATTTTTTAACTATATGAAATTTTAAGTAATATGTATTGTTTGTTGTTTATCATGCAGAGCCACAAAATGACGAAGTTCAATAAGATTATTTCTAAACTAGGACCAGAAGAGCTTAAAAGCTTGATGGAAAACTTGCAAAAGGATGAATCAAGTGAATGAAAAAATACTATCGATCCAATATGAGTTTCTTTTTTTAATTTTCATTAATAATATACTCAAAATTATTATATAACATGTATCAAACAATCTATTAATTCACATCTGTTTAAAACTCTACAGGGACCAACAACTCAGAAAAGGAATGTTGTTCTAAGAAAAGGAAAAAAATAGAACATGCAAATGAAAATGAATTTCTCCTTAGCTCATCTAGATGGTGTTGGAGGTTAACGAAAGGGGGGAAAACTTTTTCAAAATTTTTAGGATCTAGTGGAATGAATGTATAGATGTTCTTTCCACTTACAATACAAAAGCCAATCCAATGATTCCAATAACCAAATTTTATCTAAACTACAGGAAGAGTTTCCAGAGAATTGGTCAATGAGATATGTCAGACTTTTAATAGCAAAAACGTACCAAAAAAAAAGAAGGAATGAAAAAATAATTTTCATTTAAATGTTTGTCTAGAATTATTTATAAATATCACTTTTGTTATATTTACTTTTCATATATCAATATAAAAATAAAATAGTTTATTGTCATGTTACATTTTTAGGAAGATTATGAAAATCTCAAAAGATGAACGAGATGATATCAGAAATATGCCAGTAGGAATGTCCAAAAAGGTGTAGAAGTAGATGGTCAAAGAAATGGACAAAATTGCATTGCAAGAAGAGCCATATCAACAATAGCGTGCTTCAAATGTAATATGTAATCATTGAATTTTTCGATCATTAGGTACAATAAATAAACAATTTAGAATTAAATATTAATTTTCAATAATTGTCTTACAGAAAAGAAAAGAAAATGGAACCCATTCAACACATAAAATAGGACGACAAGGAAGAAAAAGGTTGATATCTAAGTTTGTGAGTAACAACTTAACTAGATTTCATTTTTGTATTTTTTAAGTTGTTTTACAAAAATCATCATTGAATGTCTTCAAACAGGTGCTAACATACAAAGAAGAACCATCAAATGAATTGATTGAAATTGGGTTAAATATGGGTTGTGAGTATATGTTGGCATATCAGAAATTAATTGTGGAATTTGTAAGCATCTATCGATCTTGTTTTACTTAGCTCTGTCCATAATTAATAGAACAAAAAAATCTTTTATATTAAATATATGATTTGTTATGGGGTATAAAACTTGTAGGAAACAAAGTATGGAGCTATGCCAGCAGATGAAATTTTGAAAGATGGCATGGTACATGGTTTTGAAATAATGTGTATATTTTATGAGTCAATTGTTGCTAGGGTACGTCATTTTTATTTTCGATTTACATTGATGTATATTATTTTATGTTGCAATTTTCATTATTCTCACCAATGTATATACACTCATTTCAAGTTATTTTATGTTTGCAGATGGAAGGTGAAGAAGAAGAAAACAATCAACACTCTGAACAAAACATTCCTGAAAATAACCCAAGTCATGGAAGTAGCTCTAGCAGTGACAACAGTTCAAGCGAAGAATGATGATCACTATGTTTGGATATAAAAGCAAGGCGTTGTATTTTTTGAAATATTTGTCTGTGAAATCAGACATTTTGTTTAATGTAATGGACATAGTGTCCCAATTGAAAGACAAAGGGATACCAATAATTGTCCCATTTTGTACGACAAAGACTGTCTTATTCATATATATGTGTGTGTGTGTGTGTTTTAATTTCTTCTATTGCGTTCTCCATAGTCACTATTGTGTTATCCATTGTCGTTCTCAAATGCACTAATAAAAATTTAATTCATATGAATATTGTTATAAGATGCGTCTAATTTTGATGAATAATGAATTTAGAAAAATCAAAATAATTGCACTGTCACAGGTCGATGTTTCTAAAAAATACAAAATGAACATCGGTGTGTTTGTATACTGCAGCGCACTAGTGTGTTTCTACGACCTATGGGCACCGCACAAATACCAAAACCAATTAAAAATCCTGGTGCATTTGTGCGATACAATGTACCGGTTTTTTTATGTGAGACTATGCACCGATGAATTTGTACGACGTATGGGCACCATACAAATACCAATACCAATTATAAATATCGGTGTGTTTTTCTGATACTGCGCACCAGTGCATTTCTATAATTCTACACACCGGTGCATTGAGACGACCTATGGGCACCACACAAATCCCAAGACCAATTAGTACGGCCCCGTGCGTTGTATCACCAACATTGTGGCTGGTGCAATTTTATACCTTGACGGCCCGGTGCAGGAACCTTCGGCCACCTTGAGGCCACCGTCTAGATGACACGCACCGGTGCGTTGCAACCTTAATAGCACACTGATGAAAAAAACATCCGTAATAACCTTCGACCACCCAGTTTTTTCGCTGTGTTGAATTTTCGTTAAAAGCTCTGCTAAAACCTCCGTAACCATAAATAAATGTAAAAAATGTTTTTTTGACAATTTTGGTCAATTTAATAACACTAAGAGCCTCCTTTATAACCTCCGCTAGAGGGTCTTTTCCTTGTAGTGTATGCTACTTCAGGTGAGGTAGTAGAGGCTACCATTTATAGGTAGCTTGTGGGTTCACTTATGTATTTGGTAAACACACAACCAAACATGTGTTATGTAGTTAGCCAACTTACTCAAGCAACGGTTAAACCAACCATACTCTATTGAAAGGCAGTAAAGCATGTGTTGAGATACCTCAGAGACACTACTCAGTTTGGTCTTTGTTATAGACAGACATAGGGAATGAAGCTGAAAGGCTTCACATATGGATATTGGGTAGGGAGGCCATCAACGAGGAAGAGCACATCAGGAGGAGTTTTTAGTGTATGGTTACCAAGGGTTTCTTGGTACAACTTGAAGTAGAGATATGTTACAGTCAACTCAGTAGAAGCAGAGTACATGACTGCAAGTTAAGTAGCATGTGAGGCTATCTGGATGAGAAATATTATTGTTGGGTTATTTTGTCAGCAGATGGAACCTACTGTGATTTAATGTGACAATCATAGTTGTATCAAACTCTTTGAGAATCCAGTATTTATTGATCGATTCAGTAATATCCACATCCGATGTCACCATCTACGAGATTGTGTGTAGAGGCGGATCATATTTTTGCATTAAATTCCTATAGAGGAATATGATGCAGATATTTTGACAAAGGATTTGTCAAGAGGAAAATTTGAATTCCGTAGAGGCAGGATCAAGGTATCATATAATCCCTTTCTTACTAAGAGGGAGTGTTAAAAATGCGATAAGAAAATCTAGTTTTGACTTTACCTTGGAAAAACTAGATTAAAATTCGAATTTCAATTTTAGTGAAATACTCAGAGGTAGTTAAATGAGGTGATATGGAACTTATTCCTTAATTAACTCAGTTAATTCAAGTATGAAACACTTGAATTCGGTTTGGTATGATTCATTGCTAATTTGTAAGAATATATTTCAATTAAAAAGCACCACTCTTATTTTTATGTATCCATTTAAAAAAAGCATTTTGTAAAATGAATTTGTATACATTTTATTATTTTCTATATAAATTTTCTTAAATTTATATTTTTCTATTTTTCAACCTAACATTTTGTGTGCATTCCAATAAGTTCAATCTTTCAAAATCATAAAATATTTCGAAATCATAAGATAGAACGAACGAGGATCATTATAATCGAGTTTAACTTTTCGAATTTATTCATTGATTCAATTTCTTTAACTAAATCGATAAACATGATCATTGTATTCGAGAAATCTAAACGATGGTGAATTTTTATATTCGAGAAATCTAAACAATGGTGATTTTTTTCGAAACTACTATAAATGGAGCCATACATACCGCTTAGAAGTTTGTAATGGAGCTCAGTGCATAATTAGGTAAGAAGTCCTATTTACACAGTGTTTCATATAATAATATTATTAACAAATAAGATTACATAAAGAAAAAAAAGTGTATTATTAAATTATCATTTGGTATGATATGATGTTTATTATATATATATATATATATATATATATATATATATATATATATATATATATTATAATTATATATTTTAATAGTAAATATTATATATAATTTTATTTTATTTTTAAATCTTTCAAAATATATTATTCAATATTAATAAAGTTAGATATAATAATAATATATTAAAATATCATATTATTTTTTAACTAGATCGTAACAATAATCAAATTTATTTAAAACTACCTCAAATTCAATAAAAAAATAATTAACAAAATAATTTGTATAAATTTTTAAATTTTAAATTTTTTAATGTAAGTATGAAAAATAAGTTCAAATTGTTTTTTTTTAATAATATAATCTTTTAACACATTCTATACTAAAATATAAATATTTCAAGATAAAGTTTAAGATTATATTAAAATAATTATATTATTTAATTATGCATCATAAATTATATATCTATATATATATGAATGATGTCCAATGTTTATTGATATTTATGTCTTGTTAAATCTTAAAAACTGATGAGGTTATTAGAATTTTTTTAACATTTAATTTTATGTTTAAAAGTATTAATAGAAGTGTTTTAATATGACTATAATTTTCCTAATTTGAAAGGTGAAAAAGGTTGGTAGTGTGATAAATATTTTAAAACTAAATGGAATATAAGAATAAGATATGAGATATAAGAGAAGATTTTTTTTCATTTCGAGTCTAGATAAGTAAGTTTTTTAAATTTTATTTTCAAGATTGGAGTTCATCACCTCCTTATAATATTATAATTTTATTTATCTCTTTAACCTTTTATCACCCCAACATTTCTCCTAAAATTTTAATGCAATAATATTTTTCAATATTATTTTACAAAATAATATATTTCTTTATACTCCAACAATTTAATTGTCAATACTAGCTATAATTGTCAAATTATTATTGAAAACAAAGATATATAGAATCATACATATGAATACATAACATATCAATGCATTCTATTTTTATTGGTATAAAACCTGCAAATAAATATAGGTTCATATTACAAGTTCTTAATTTATGAAATATGAATGCTTATTTTGACTTTTATGTAAATAATATAAGTAGGATATTAAAATAATCTACAACATTATATTGCATCAAGCATGTGTGTGTGTGTGTGTGTGTGTGTGTGTGTGTGTGTGTATATATATATCAAATTTCTTAAGTGCAAACATTTTTAGAGTGCAAAATACAATGTGTTATTTTTCATAGTTTAAATTGTATTTATGAATGTTAAATAGAGTATAAAAAATTTAACTATTAAAACATAATTTCTTTTTCTTATATATAGAAATATATGAAGTTGATACCCACATAAATTAGTTAACATGGGTATTCAAATAGTTTATCTAAATCTATTGTTGAAATATTTTTGAAAAGTATAAGATTTAAACATCTTATTCACACATTTTTTTTACTTCCAATTACTTTACAACATCTTCATTTTTTTTTAAATTATAGCCCACATTATTTTTCTATTTAGAACATAATGTTTAAATTTTATTTTTATTTTAAAGAGGCACAAAATTACACATCAGGCTCATTCTGCCTTCAATAATAATGCATGAGTAAATGTGTAAATATTTGAGTTACTTTGTGGAGTTACTGAAAAGGTCTGACGTAAGGAATTATTGAGCTGGTTGTTTAGTGGAATTACAATTAAAGCCTATGTTCTTAGTTTTAAAAACCATAGACCATCTCTGTTGAGACAAATTTGCTTAGGGTTGGACTTGGCAAGTTCAGCTCATAGAAATTGTTCTGGATGTGAAGATGGTTTGGGGGGGAGTTTCAGTATGATGTAGTGATTCTCACTAGTTGGGAGGAACATTTGGAGCCATGTAATTATGTGGCAAACTCAGCTTCTTGAGAGAACTTGGAAAATATAATTCCTACTTGTCTCAGTTTTGATTCTTTCCATGTAAAGGAGTTTGTTCCTATTCTCTATGAGTTGTTTAGATCTAGTTGATTCCTAGATTGGTGCGTGGTTGAGATATTCTCTCAACCAAGTCATTATGTGTCTAATATTGTCTACGTATCATGAGGCAACACTACATGTATTTATATGTAACATTATTTGATTAATTAATGTAGTGATCAATTTTTAAATTGGCATCAGAGCCCGAAAGGGCCTGGGCCTTGCCCCTTCTGGGCCGAGGTAAATAGATAGTTTGATGAATGCTTATTTTTTCATATTGTTCAAGTCCTTGTGGATTTGATTCAAAGAAATAGGTTTGGGCTTGTCGACATAATTGATTTATAGTTTCAAAGCTGAGGTGAAGCTTCCCGCTAGGCGTTGATGATTTGACGAAGGTCTATTGCGACCAGTATGACCATCCATGGGAGTCATTGTGGTGTGATATTATATTCACCTCTTAGAGCGAGTGTGAAGCTACTTGGTTGAATCATCAGTAGAAGCGCTAAGCTGCACATTGCAGGTTTGGAAGGACGGTGGTGTGGCTGCACACTGAGGGATTGTTGTAGTGATATATGTTCAATGAGAGAGTGTTTTGGTGTGATATGTGTTATCTCCATTTCTTTGTTAGTGATTTTCGTCGTTTGGAATGATCTTGAGGATGACTTTGAGGAGTAGGAGGAAGTAGGCTTATTACAGAGAAGCATATAAATTATTTTGTTTATAGAGTCAGAGTAAGAGCTTGGAGAAAGTGTGTCGATATGGAATGTGAGGGAATTTTATTTTCTTATAATTGAATGGTAGTGTGAAGGCAAAGATAAGCTCGATCCACATATTTTTCTCATTTCGTCATCATAAGTGACAAACTATATTTTTGTGGAGTCAACTATTGTAAAGAGGATATTGAAAGAGAATTCTAGATGAAGGACATGGGGCTCATGCATTATTTCCTTGGTTTGGAAATTTGGAAAGGAGATGGGGAAAAGTTTGTCTCTAAGGGTAAGCATGCTAACAAGATACTAAAGAAGTTCCACATGGAGAGTAGAAAACCCATGGAGACTTCTCTAACAGGCAATTAGAGGAAGTAATATCACTACAAGGAAAAGACCCTCTAGCGGATGTTTTTGAGGAACCCCTTATAAAAATACCCCATACATCTGTTTCTAGTGGAGGTTACTAGAGGAGGTTGGCAAGCAGAGGGTTTTTTTAGATGTTTTCCTCTCGGTGCGCTTATCATCCTAAACCACACCGGTGTGCTCGATAATAGAAAGCATCAGTGCACACAAAACATTGGCACACCGGACATCGTGTGCTTCGTACACACCAACCCGGTGCATCGTATTACTATAGAGCATTGGTGCTTTACAACTATTTCACACCGGTGCATCATAAAACACTGCGCCAAAACAGAAACCGCCCAGTGCAGTATTAAGAAACCGCACCAGTGCGTCATAAAACACCGTGCCAAAATAGAAACCACCCGGTGTAGTTGTAAGACACAGCATTGGTGCGCCTATAAAACTCCACGCACCGGAACAGGGTTAAATAAAAAAAAATTACGGCCAAAAACTACATTTTTCACTTTCCTCAGTGCTTCAGTGATCTCAAGCACCAGTGCAATTTATCCTTGTTTGAGCCACCTTGACATCGGTGCTCCCATTGCACACATTGCATGCACTGCTGCTGTGCATTGCCCACCAATCTCCAACTTGCATTTTGCAAAATGGTGGGCAAATTTTCTTTCGCAAATTCTACAGCTAATATGCCTCGATGGCAAAATGTACAAGTATTTTTCTTGTTTTTTCCATATTTAAGCTTTTTAGCAGATTAGAATTTCAAATAACCTTAAAATTAACCATTTAAAAGAAAAAAAAAATCCACGTAGTGCGCATGAGCCATTCGGCTCGCACCGGTAAGCGGTGCTACCTGTAAAATTTACAAGCCACACCAAAATCGGTGCTAACGATATCCACACCATTCCTAGGGCAGTATCGAAAGGCGCACCGCGTTATTTTAAAATTAAAAAAAAAAGAACGGTGTGGTCTTTTAGCTGGCCGCACCGTTGACCATCTGGAATAGTGGCAACACGGTGCGTTGACTGAAATATCTGGCCCGATGTTTGTTAGTGCACCACATTTGACATTCTGATGGGGTCAACAGTGCATCTTAGTAAAATACTCCACCATTGACTATGGGCGGAAACGTGAACCTGGGTTACACTTTTGTGAGAATTGCGGGTTGAAATTTTTTTCGGCAATAGTTCGGCCGAAAATTTTATAGAGTTCGGCCGAACTATGAAATAGTTTGGCCGAACTTGTTTTTAAAGTTCGGTCGAACTCTCGATTCCGTTTAGACTGACGACTTACTGACGGCGCGGGCAAACAGAATTTTTGCCAGAGATTGGAAAACCAGAAACTACAGTTCGGCCGAACTTTTACATTTAAAATAGTTCAGCTGAACTATTTTCTATAAATAAATCGCCCGCAAAGTTATGTGGTTACCGATTTTATTGTTCCCGCGTTTTCTCTGTCGCTGTCTCCTCATCGCCGCAGCTCCTCGTCACCGCGCTCCTCGCCGCCGCAGCTCCTCGTGTTTGCCACGGTCACACTCTTCGGTCATCAGGTATGGACGTGGAAAATCTGTTAATTAATTTTTGTATCTCTTTCCTTAAGTGTTTATTGGGACGTCATGTTAAAAACCTTGTAAGACTATGCGAGTTGGGACCCTTTACAGAATGCAAATTTTGAAAATTTTGAAGTGTTCTTTTGTGATTAGGATACTTTTATTTTCCTTTTGGGTTAAGGAACTTGTTGGGAAATACCGTTTATAGGTGGGGGACCTATCTTGTGGGTTATTTTATTGCAGAACCTCGTCCTTCTTTGAGGATCATTTTAATTCTATGGTCTGAGGTGAAGTGGCTCCAATAAGAGCGAAGTTTTGAGGCTTAATTACAGGCCTAGGCCCTCATCAAAATATCTAACTTGGACACCTCTGAAATGCAACCTTTTTTATAACATACCTGAAACAAAGTCATTACATGTGCACAGTAGAACGTTTTTAATACTAGACCATTCGGCCTTCCTTGAAGAGGAGCTAGGACTGGTTAGAAGCTCTTCAAATCTGCGGCCTATATTCTAACTTAAGTCTGCAACTCTCAGTCCTCTAGGGCACAGACCTAGAACACACACAGTGCAGCCTAATTGATGACCATTATCTACTGATTAGGAATTGAAAAATAACCACATTGATTGTCCTAATCTCTTTCTGAGGTCTGTTACATATGCTACCTTTAATCTCTGTTATATAGCATATAGGTCTCAAGTTTAGGTCATCAGAACTCTTGAAGTGGCAAGGTTTCTTCTCATTATAGGCTTCATTACATCTACAGTCATGATACAGTAATTGATGTTTATGCTGGAAGACTATCTGTGCTGTGTAATACATTATTTTTTCTGTTCCTGTGCTGTGTAATACATTATCTGTTCTGTTTCTGTGCTGTTCCAATGCGGGTAATTTTTTCCTCCCTGCAACTTTAAAAGCTACATAGCGCAAATAAGTAGAGACATTTCCTAAAACTTCAACAAAAGGCTATCTGAAGTTTATGTCACACTGTAGCATGTACATGCTCTATAGGTTGACCAAAATATGTCAATACAAAAGCCTTCCTATGCTTCTATCTCTCTCGACATGCTACATATGCATACTTTTCAATTTGAGATGGTATTTTTCAGTGTATAATTAATCTTTTGTATAAGAAATGATAACATTATAGTTGTTGTATGAGAAAAATATTCTGATCATGCATGTTAAGGACAATGGATTGACTTTCTATAAAAATGCACTGCTCTGGCCTTTTCTTACTCTTCTCTTGTATTACTCTACTCTGCTCTAGCGTTTCTTACTCTTCTCATGCCTTACTCTACTTTGCTCTAGCGTTTTCTTACTCTTCTCATGTCTTACTCTGCTTTTCCCTTGTCTTAATTTTTCATTTATATACTTCTTGTTAATCTCTTTCTCACATATGTACGTTAGTTAGTTAGTCCTTGTACAACTCATATTCAAAGTTAGACCTTACATGGGATCTCCTCCTAAAACTGCTAATGTTTAAATAGATCTAGGTTACAAGGATAGAGGGATAACCATAGAATAGAAGCATGTACACTATTCTATTGTTATATTTTTATGATGTTGTTTAGTGATTCCACTAATCTTAGAAATGTTAATCTTTGAGGAAGATTTAGGCACTTTATAAAATTTTGATTTTAATTTGAAATATAAATATGCAATCACATTGTCTATACTTTTGAATCCTATTGACCAACCTTGTGGTCATTCATTGGACATATATATATATATATATATATATATATATATATATATATATATATATTATTTTTATTTTTTTAATTTCAGAAATAAAACATATTATATATATTTTATTTTTATTTTTTTAATTTCAGAAATAAAACATATTATTTATCGGTAATTGGAATGAAATTACATCTTTCATGTGCAAAGAGAACTTCCCTGTAGTCCTACATTTTCCATAAAGTTGAAGGTCACCAAACAATTGCGGTCAATAATTTTTTGGTCCATTCCATACTCAAGTGCTAAAATCTCTAGCATTTCAAGTTTCTCGTCATCATAGCTATTAAGGAATGAAAAAGGACACTAGTATTGATATATTTCTTCCATTATATCATTCTTTTTGAAGGTTGATTCCATCCTTGTTGAAGTATATTTGTCTAAATCCTTATCTACAAGGGCACATTGTGTATTGTGGTGCATGTTGTGTATCTCTTGTTGTGAATCTCAAGTTACTTTAAAAATTTGGTCACCTAGTATGCTTAATGAGCTTGGAATTACACTTTAGAAAGAATACAATTACAATTGAGAATTAAGTTCTACCATCTTAAAATAAGAATTCACGAATTTGATAGCGAGATATGTTTCAGTTTTCCATTGTGTTTACATTTGTTTTTGTGTAGCACTTATATTGTTGACTATATCTTGGTTCCACAAAACAACAATGTTTTAGTTATTTGGTGACTCTTTATTTTCTTTATTTTGTTTTCTCAAGGAAGATATTTGGTGGTTATTTTTGCTTAATATTAAGCCTCTCATGCCTTCTGTAGACCTTCGGAACTTGAGTTTTTTGTTTAAGCTCTTGGACACCTACAATCTTGCAATTGTGAATCTTCTCTATTTTCATCTTGCTTCTCTTCTAAGTACAAAATGGCCTTGAGAAATATACTTTGTTTCCCTGTTGTACACCTTACGAGTTCAATTTTTCAGTTTTTTACATTATTTTTTATCCTTTAAGCTCTTGGACACCTAGAATCTTGTAATTGTGAATTTCTCGTGCTTTCATGTTGTAGCTTTTCTAAGGACAAACTTGACAAAGAAATGCTTTGGTTCCTCGTTGGAGACCTTGGGAGCTAAATTATTTTTATTTTATTTTATTTTATTCCGTTTTCTTACACCTCTTGGACACCTAGAATTTTGCAATCATGAATTTCCTTAACTTTCATCTTGCAGTTTTTCTAAGAAGTAGCACAAAGGACAACCAAATCATTTGGGTTATACGTAGATAAAATGTAACAACCTAACCCTTGCCATCAGTGGGGATTTGGTTGGTTGGTAAATTGATGGTGCTTGTTGGTTTCCACATATGTGTTATTTCCTTATTATTTAGATGGTTTCAAAGATGGATTATTAATTATTGTTTCATTAAATTGCAGAATATTCAAGACTTTATGTATATTTATACTGATATTGAAAGAAATATTTTTTGGATAGATCTCTATTTCCCATAGTATCATAGATTTAAACCCCATAGTACATTGGAGTTAAAACAAATATATATAATTTTTGTTTTCACATTTAGCTATGATTATTTCACATCCAAATTCATATTTCAAGTAATATTTAATTTTTTTGAATTTATTACAAATCTAGCATACTGCAATGCTTTTCTTTGGAGAAACATTTGGGTCGATTTTGGTCAATTCTCTTTTGTTGGAAATGTACTTGATGCTCATGTTTGAATGGTACATACTATAGAATGATATCTCCATGTTGGCTCTGGTTGAGTTGATATGTTTTCTGATTGATTGATGTATGATATTTTAAAGTTTTTTTTCCTTATCTTGATATTTTAAAGACATAAAAGGAAAGAAGATTGAAATGGTTTATGATTGTTTAATTAACTAATAGTTATTGCAATACATTAGGAATATATAATTGGGCATAAACGTGAAGCATCAAAAAGTTTAAAAGAATTTTTGAAAAAAAATTTACACCCCAAATCTTAAACTGTGTAAGAAAGAAACTTATAATTTCAATGTTCTTATTTAGAAATTTTCATTGAATGTTTAAAGTTCCATTTTCTTTTTCTTTCAACTATGTTGAATTTATTTTTTAGTTATATTTTTAATGTTGGAGAAAATAACTATTTATTTCATGTGTAATTAGATTAGTGATTTCATGTGTTAGGGTTGTGGATTCAGGCATTGAGACAACACACCATGATATTTCAAATTTAAAAATGATGGTTTGAGTCCTAGGTAGCTTAGAATCCTACTTGTTTTCAAAATAAGGATGCACTCCCATTTGATTCTCATGAATAGGTTGTAATCATGAGGCTCTCGCTCAAGAGTGGACCTTCGCAAAATCTTGTGACGTCCTGTCACAAACAAAACCATCAAACTGAAAACACATCATTTTTCTCCTTCAAAGAAAAAAAATTCACATCATGTGAATATCTCCATGTACTCTTACATATTGGTGTACAAAACCATCAACCAAACACAAGCCGACAAAACATGCCTCTTTAAACAACTGACTCTTAAGTCAAATAATAGAGCTCATGTACAAATTTCCATATTTGTTGCATTTAAGTGTGTCTAACATAACTCTACTTTCAACATCTTGCTTCATGCAACATGCACCATACTTTGAATTTGCAAAGAAATTCATGAAACATCAAAATACATGCTAGGCCTTAATTGGATAAGAAATATAACCATCTGTCAGCAAACCATTTCAATGGCGCTTCTTTTTCTTTCAAATATGTTGAATTTAGTTTTTAGTTATATTTTTAATGTTGGAGAAAATAACTATTTATTTCATGTTTAATTAGATTAGTGATTTCATGTGTTAGGGTTGTGGATTCAGGCATTGAAACAACACACCATGATATTTCAAATTTAAAAATGATGGTTTGAGTCCTAGGTAGCTTAGAATCCTACTTGTTTTCAAAATAAGGATGCACTCCCATTTGATTCTCATGAATAGGTTGTAATCATGAGGCTCTCACTCAAGAGTGGACCTTCGCAAAATCTTGTGACGTCTTGTCACAAACAAAACCATCAAACTGAAAACACATCATGCAAGAAACATAGCTCGCTGACATATCATTTTTCTCCTTCAAAGAAAAAAAAATTCACATCATGTGAATATGTCCATGTACTCTTACATATTGGTGTACAAAACTATCAACCAAACACAAGTTGACAAACCATGCCTTTTCAAACAACTGACTCTTAAGTCAAATAATAGAGCTCATGTACAAATTTCCATATTTGTTGTATTTAAGTGTGTCAACATAACTCTACTTTCAACATATTGCTTCATGCAACATGCAACATACTTTGAATTTGCAAAGAAATTCATGAAACATCAAAATACATGCTAGGCCTTAATTGGATAAGAAATCTAACCATCTGTCAGCAAACCATTTCAATGGCGATTCTTTTAGTTGCACTTCATCATGTGAATCATCTTGACCCTCATCGATTATGAAATCCTCTTTTCCATTCTTCTTTTCATTTTTTATATCCCCTCTTGGATAACCATAATATCTTGAAATGGAGCTAGCCAACTCAAATATAGTACTGCAAATCCCTGGCTAAGTTAGATGAGGATTACATATGGTCTTGAATGAGCATTTGGACTCTTTAGATATGCGTACCAATTATGTTCATATAACACAACAAATAGATGATTTAATTTACAAATGTCACATAGAATTCATATTTATCTCATGGGCCTTCAACTTAAATTATATAATCGTTTGACCCCCAGAAATGTCATTTAATACCTCAAAATGACTCCAAAAGGTTTTAGACATGAATTCTCCACCCCCCATTAAAATGACCCTACAAGTTGATTCTTTCAGTTTTTTCACTCTATAAGCATCAACGTACGATTATGCATGATGGAGAATCTCTAGCGCTTTCCCTTGTTAATATATTTGATAATCTCAATATTTATTTAAAAGTATCAATAGTATTTCAACCATGAGATTTGAACAATGTGATGTCGTCGAAATACTATTGATACTTTTAAATAAATATTGAGATTATTAAACATATTAACAAGGTAAAGCGCTAAAGATTCTCCATCATGCATAATCCTACGTTGGATTTGGTGATAATTGTCTCCATATTTTGGCTTTCTGACCCGCAAAACATAATTATTTTACAAGGGAGGGAAGGAAGGATGATCAAATTGACTTGCTTGATGACATGTCTATGAAGATTAACTACCTTGAACTATTTTTTTGTGTAGGGAAAGAGACACATTCCCATGTCTGAGCATGAAAACGTTCTTTGATATTGTTAATTCCTCTAGTGTTTACTTCTACAAGTTCTATAGGCAGAGTCTGTAAAGGGCCAGGTAGCCTCTGGATCTCATCTTTTATGAAAGGTGACATATCTAGTAAATGCCCCCGCAGTCAATCTCTGGAATGGATCTAAATAGAATTTCTTCATTTTAATATCCGTAAAACACAACAACTTTAAGGTAAACTATGTACATGTTCCATTCATCATGAACACAAACTTCACAAGCTTGAGGTAATGAACACGAAATAAAATTCCTTCTTGGAATAGCTTCATGTGCCTCCTTGGCTTTGGAGCATTTTCCATGTTTTCCATAACCAAGACCCAAATAATTAGGCCCTTCTTGAAGAACATTTGGCTCAACTATGCCTTGTACATGCTTGCCTTTAAAACCCTCTACTTTCATAGCACATTTTCATCAAAATTTGGACCTTATTCCTCTAATGTCTCTCAAAAGCATGTACACATTCATTTTCAGAGGAAATTGAAGGCAGAAACCAATAGCTAATTCTTCTAACTAACCTTGACTAAAATGAGCTAAATTGTACTTTGATACGAACTTGATTTAAATTGTCCACCCCACATTAGGCACCAATGATTATAACCTTTAATGGGTTAGCACTGGTTTGTAATCATCATCTCAAAATGACCTAGTAGATGAAAAATTACCATGTTTGTAATCATCATTTCACACCATCTACATATGACCCTTCTACACATTATATGATTGAATTTATGGTAGGTCATCTCCTCTACCTAGACCATGATTGATAGTGACATTAGGTGAATAAAGGAAATTTGATAAGGAAGGGATCACTATAAGTTTGTCCTCCTCCACCCATTCCATATCCAGTGATTGCCTATTTTTTCTCTTCCAACATTTTATTTTGGAAATTCATTTTGGTAGTTAATTCTACTAATAGTCACAACACACCTGGAAGTCAAAGAAATTGTTATATACACTACTAAACTCAATTAACATTGTTTGTTATTGGACTTTATAATAACAAACAACGTATAGTTCATTAATGTAGTGTGGTGTGGCTATCGATAAAATTAGTTGCTAATGAATTTCGAGAATAGAAAGTTGGAAGTGGAAAATTGAGAAATCACTAGCTATGGGGCGGATGGAGGAGGACAAACTAGAAACTATCCTCTGCTTATAAATTGTATTCTATTCACCTGTTGTCACAATCATTCATGGGATAGGTAGAGAGGATGACATGCCAAAAATTCATGCATATAATATGTAGAAGGGGTCATGTATGAGATAGTGTGAAGTGATGATGATTGACATGGTAAATTTTCATCTGCCAGGTCATTTTGAGATGATGATGACAAACCAATACTAGCCATTTTAAGGTTATAATCATTAACAAGAAATATGGGGAAGGAAATTCAAATGTCTCATCACGGAAATTATAAAAATTGTAAGGATGGGGTTATAAGCGTTATGGAAATTCTAAGTGCCAAATACTAAGGAACAAGCCATATTTTCTTCTCAAAAACTTTATTTGATATATTCTTAAAAAACCAAGTAAAAATTGTAGTAATCCTAGAATCATGCTTTACATAAGGTAAAATTGGGGAACTCATGACTTGTACTATAGATAAAAAAACATTTACCCTTACCAAAAAATATATGATAAAAATTGACAAACTACATAAGCTTAAGCTTAAGGGGATATAATCCTTCTTGCCTTCCATATATATAATGAAAATGATTGTTCCAAGTCTCATGTTGCTTCTCATGTTATTTTATAAACCTTGATTGGAAAGAAAAATAGGAGGGCAGAAATGTAAGAAATATAGAACATACAGGATTTAACAGCCCCAAACTGGATTTTACTCTCAGGTACTGGAACCTCTACAAAGGTTCGACTTGGAAACATAGTTTTTCCTTAGGTTTCTCCACTGGTTCTATGTTTCACACATGATCAATTATTGTTTTGAAAGTTGTGTTCTACATAATTTGTGTACAATAAATTACAAATTGATTTTTTGAAATCTATTTTGTGAATGTCGACCAATAGATATATATCATGGAGGATGAAAGACGAAGATCAGCCGAATCCCATATGGAGGTTCAGGGATCGGAGGATGTTCACAGTATTTAAATATAATCTTAAATCTCCATACATGTGTGTACATATGGAATTGATTTTTTTATTAACTTTGTGAGTGAAATTACTTGTTAATAAGTTTCATATTTTAATTTTTAGGAGGCAAGAGGAGAAGGGTTTCTACTCCATCCATGGAGCGTGGCCAAGGTTCAACCGGTCGAGGTATGAGTGGTAGCAGGTTGCGGGAAGGGGGTGATATTTATTCCCCCGAAGGCCAATCAACGGCTGCTGGTTTTCAACAGGGTCACTGTGGGTTTGGTTCTCAGCAGCGTGATTCTGGGGTTGGTTCTCAGCAGGATCATGTTGGAGATGATGTTAACCAACAACATCAAGGTTGCCATCAATTTCAATATTTTTTCATTAAATTTGTACAAGTTTTTTTACACGTGTTTTTTATAATATACGAAATTATATATATATTGATGCGGAGGCTGAAAATGTTCGAGTCAATGGTCAAAAAAGATGCAGGGCAGCACGCTACATTGAAGAAGAAGGCTGTCAACCCAGCACAACTTCTCCAGCTGAGATTAATGATATACCATGGGAAACGAACATGGCGGAATGCACCTTACAAAGGTGTCAAAGCCTTCATGCAAAATTGCAAAGAGATCTTGAGGCTTTGTCTCTACCTGCTGAGAGTAGACAAAGCCTCGAAATAGTTACACATTCATTGAGTGAAATGGTAAAAGTGTACAAAAATTTGGGGCCAACGACTGATTCGTTTGTAGAACTGATGAGAAAGAGAAAAGAAACAGTAATAGGTCCCGATAAATGGTAGGACATAAAACAAAAAGTTTCAAGAGATGATGCTAAGTCAATGTTTAATTATAAGGAAGGGCCAAAAAGAAAAATGTTGAAGGTGCAGTATTTCAAGCACCCAGACAAAGCAAAATATTTGTATGATCGACATCTTGCGGCCTTTGGAAGGCTTCCATGGAACGATGAGGTTCCTGTTTATTTTTCACAAATGTTTTATGCAGAATTTTTTTTGGTTATGAAACCCGACTACAATGACCTTCCTTCAGAATTTTTTGGCCCGGGGAGAGGTCGATTATATCAATGTAAGGGCACTAAGCGAGATGTGGAGTTGCCTCACCCTGAGCCGCCATTGGTGAGTCGACCGTTTCGAGTCGAAACCCTGCGATCAGAGATGGATGCGACTTCTCAAATAAGTCGTGAAGCAAGAGATGTTATGATCGACAATGTTCATAGCGGATTGAGTGGAGTCGATCTTTGTTTAAATCGATAAAGAGCACGTGAAAATGCACGTGCCAATTTTGTTTATCGTACAGATGAGGAGATTTACAACATGAATGTTGAAGATCTCCGAACATATGCAATAAATTGTCGCAATGGTCTGCAAGACCTAATTTTTCGTGAGGAAGAGGGCACCGAAACGGTATGTGTTAGTGACCTTAGGGTTTGAAATTATATTTACATATACATGTGTAGAATTTGTAATAAATACATGTGTATGTACATGTATACATTTATTTGTATGTGTACATTAATCTAACAAAAATGTATGATTATATGTTAAAACACCATTTGCAGTTCTCAGGCATGTTGCGTGATGAAAATGTTAATATTACGTTCGGGACCTCTGGCTCAAACGATGCAGATGGGTCTGACCATCATGATATGTTGGCACATGTATGTTAGTGTTTTTTAAGTGACTATAAAATAAATAATTGTTGCCACACATGTACATGTATGTATATATATAATTTGATAAAATGTTTTAACAGGTACCGATTCCGTCTGATGTTTTTGGGATGGCGGTACCTTCTTCTTCCTTAGGAGATATACCTTCTACTTCATTGGGAGATGTAAAAGTATGGACAATTTTTCAGAAGTTCAAAATTTATGTTACCTCAAAAAGTTCCATTAAAAATTGAGATATATAGAGAGAGAGATCTATATTTTGAGTTATTTAAAATTTTTTGAATTTAGGTTCGTATAGAAGATTTTTTTAATCCGAGGACTCTAGCGACGGAGATAGGAACATCCACAGCATTTGAACAAGTTGTCTTTAGTTATTTTTTTTAATATTATTGTTCAAATAAGTTTATATATGTACACGTGCATTTTCATTTGAAAGTTTTTAATTTATATAAATTATTTATGTATATATATATATTTATATTTAACTGTACATGTATATTGTACAGGTTACCACTGGAGATGTTTCTATGGCAGATCCCGTTCATCAAATGGAGAGGCAACCTTACGAGGTATTGCGTGATTTTTTTGTTATATTTTGTTTTTTACATGAAGTTCTAGATATATATATATTCTCATTCATTTTTAAAACTTCAAATTTTAATGTTCAAGTACATGTGCATTGTGTATGATGGTTTCCTATTCACAGGATAGGGCGACTCGAGACCCAGACGCTAGAGATCCTCCTTTTGATGGACAAGATTTACAGATTTGATTTCAAAATTTAGATGGTTTTAAAATTTGTTAAACTTGATATAGTTTGATACTCAAGTGAGATTTACAATTTTTGGACATATTTTATTACAATGAACTATTATATAATTTGTTTTATTTATTTTTTGGATGGTTTGAGTACTTTTGGCATGTGAATGTGAAGTAATGTTGTCATCTGAATTACATTTGACATATGATATTTAATGTTAAATGTTTTTGTTGGATAGTTGAATTATAATTGGCATGGCATCTGAGTTTTTAAAACTACATGAATGATAGAATGTGAACCTACATTTGCACATGTGGTAAATTGAAATGTTACTTGTAACAAGACAATCCCCATTGATTTCATTACAGTATATGTTGATTTCTGATTTGATATAATTGCATGTATGATAATACATTACTTGTAAAGTCATTGGATTAATAGTGTTCATTGATTTCATTGTAAGAGCAAAAAATTATTGACAAT
The DNA here is from genome assembly GCA_034641835.2 of Pinus albicaulis. Lineage (NCBI taxonomy): Eukaryota > Viridiplantae > Streptophyta > Pinopsida > Pinales > Pinaceae > Pinus > Pinus albicaulis. Next base: position 118,125 of record JAXQQM020090944.1, read on the forward strand.
GTAGAATGATTTTTGTGTTATAATAATTAAACCTAATAATATTGGAGAGCAAGAGAGACTTGAGGTATGGTGTTTACTACAAGAGTTCGAGCTAAATACTTAAATGGTTTACCTATGTGTTGATTTCTGATTTGATATAATTGCATGTATGATGGTACATTACTTGTAAAGTCATTGGATTAATAGTGTTCATTGATTTCAGTGTAAGCGCAAAAAATTATTGACAATGTAGAACTATTTTTGTGTTATAATAATTAAACCTAATAATATTGGAGAGCAAGAGAGACTTGAGGTATGGTGTTTACTACAAGAGTTCGAGCTCAATATTTAAATGGTTTGTACCTATGTGTTGATTTCTGATTTGATATAATTGCATGTATGATGGTACATTACTTGTAAAGTCATTGGATTAATAGTGTTCATTGATTTCAGTGTAAGCGCAAAAAATTATTAACAATGTAGAACGATTTTGGTGTTATAATAATTAAACCTAATAATATTGGAGAGCAAGAGAGACTTGAGTTATGGTGTTTACTACAAGAGTTCGAGCTAAATATTTAAATGGTTTATGATTTATGATTTATACTTTCTTTTTAATATAATCGATACAGAAAGATGACAAAACTAATAAGGGTGACAATAAGAATAGAAGTTCAGAAAATAGTTTAAGATTGATCACAAGAATTAAGAGAATGTCTTGGTCCATCATTGGTATGGCTTGTACTGCAACCATGAAATCTCGTCCCAACACCATAGAATGATCATCCATGTCAATGACTCTTAAGTCTATCTTTCCAAACCATGACCCTACTCTCACATGTGTGCCTTTCATGACACCAGTCACTGCTTTCATCCTCGAATTGACTGTCTTGAAAGCACTCAACTCTTTCTCGATGCTAGCCTTCCTCTTTCTAAGAGATGAAGCTGCCTTTCGACTTAGGAAGCTATGGGTAGCCCTCGTGTCTATCAAAGCAGAGAACTTTTTCCCATGTACGGTTGTAGACATGAATCTCAAGTCCAAGGAACTTTCATCATCATTCCTTCTCCTTGTCTTGCGCCTTACTTCCACAATCTTCTTCAAAATTTCCTCTTCCAATATGTCTTTCGAACTAGCCCTTGGCTTAACAGTCCTTTTCACATATCTCTTCTCATGAAGCTCCATAGAACAATCCGATCCTGGGTCTGCTTGAATTGGTTCAAGCTCTTTCCTTTTCAAATTCTGTCTAATTGCTCCAATACGACATATATTGACTCCTTCCAAACGAAGTGCACCAATCCTCATAGTGTGGTCGTCTTCTTTTCCAAGTGTGCCAACACATGCATTTTCTTTCTTCAAACTAATAGGTTTTAGATCAAGAAAGTCCCTCTTGATCTTATCTTCCATGTTCTTGACTTTAGCCTGCAACGTGGTGCTTCTTTTCTTCAAGTGAGCCCTTTCCATAAAGAGTTCCTGAAGTCTTTGTTCACCTTGTCATATCTCCATGTCAAGCTTTTCAATTTTAGCAGTTTGTCTAGAAAGTCCATCCTTGGAATTTCTTGGGTGAAAAACCAAGTAGGTTGAACCAACTTTGGTCTAGTGCATTGGAATTCATTAAAGAATTGGTCATTGGCGCTGCTTCAAGCTAGGAGTGAGCATCGTCACCAACCTACATTGAATATTTTACACTCGCTAGGGTGAATGATACTTTAAATTGATTGGCAGTCTAAGACTTTCGAATTTTTCCGAATGCCAAATGATCTTACAAAGTTAGTATTTATAATATCCTAGTAGGTCATTCGGTGACAACTTTTGTAAAATGGTGGGAAAATTTTCTTTTGCAAATTCTACAGCCAATATGCCTCGATGGCAAAATGTATAGGTATTTTTCTTGTTTTTTCCATATTTAAGCTTTTTAGCAGATTAGAATTTCAAATAACCTTAAAATTAACCATTTAAAAGAAAAAAAAAATTCCACGTAGTGCGCATGAGCCATTTGGCTCGCACCGGTAAGCGGTGCTGCCTACAAAATTTACAAGCCACACCAAAATCGGTGCTAACGATATCCACACAATTTCCAAGGCGGAATCGAAAGGCACACTGCGTTATTTCAAAATTAAAAAAAATAACGGTGTGGTCTTTTAGCCGGCCGCACCATTGACCATGTGGAATAGCAGCAACGCGGTGTATTTACTGAAATATCTGCCCAGATGTTTGTTAGTGCACCACATTCGGCATTCTGATAGGGTCAATAGTGCATCCTGGTAAAATACTGCACCATTGACTATGTAATTAGTCAGGAAGTGGGTGCGCTGACACAACTATACGTGTCAGGGCATATATTTTAGTCAGCGCACCGCACTCCTAACACCATACATAGTCAACGGTGCTTTGCAAATTTTCAGGTGCACTGCATACAGTGAGTTTACTGTCATATGGGGCACCGCCCCTGATGCATGACAAACAAACGACGCACTGAAACCAGTGCATGACTGTTTTTTGTGGCGCACCGACTGGTTTGTTTTTTTTTTCCCAAAAAAAAAATTATATATGTATATTCCTAAATACATGTCTCATTTAATTAAAAAAAAAATTAATATGTTAATCATTCATAGAGAAGAGGGGGAACAACAGTGACATTGTTCACCTGTGGGAGGCACGACAGAGGGAGAGAGATGCGTACCCTCGCCCTATTACAACAACTACCCAGGGGATCCTAAGGTAGGTAGGCCACCTCGAGTTCTATGAGGAGACTATTTCCCTAAAGGCCCATGGTGTGTTTTTGAGACATATTATCCGCAGGTGGAATGCCCATCGACAGGCTTTCCAGGTTGGTCCTAACTAGTGGTACACACCCACTGAGGAGGATGTATATTTCATTACAGGGCTATTGAGGAGAGAGGTGGATTTTCCCTCGTTCTCAGAGGTTCCAGCTAGTTGTGTAACAGGGAGTCAGTTACTATACTCCCAGAGATACATTGGAGCATCAATACTATCTCCTGCAGATTTTCAGGTCGTTGGAGGTCAGTTATGTATTGGTGCATTTGGTAGTGAGGAGGTGCAGTGCCTCTCACTTCTCATTTCAACCATTTCACACAACAACAGTGACGAGAAACGCATTAGTTACTCACTTCTATATTATCTTCATTCTTTAGTACAAGAGCCACGACTTGTCAGGTGGTCTGCCATTTTTTTGCAGCAGTTCTATACAACTTTAGATAGATGTCATGCTCATGCACAAGGGAGGGTCAACTTCCCTTTTTCTTCAAAGAATTTTTGTTTATTTTTTGAGAGGTTTCCAGAGACGAAGTCTACTTTTGTTTGACAGCCTCGTAGGCCGATGGTCGAGGCACATATGCACATGTGGGGGCAGATGATGCCCAAGAGGGGCGAGACTATGTTTCCAGAGAGGATATCGCATGACGCACTGGAGTTGCTAGCCAGTGATGACGAGCTACATCCCTTCATTATGGTCCCCTGTCCTTATGTTAAATTGGATTGGTGAGGGTGTTCCAACATCCTCTTCATAGATGATGAGCTGCCAGATGATAGAGGTAATATTACTGTTTTATTTAAATTTATTCTAACATGTTCTTTAACTTGTTTTTATTAAATTGTGTAATGAAATTGTCTAATTATTGTTGTGGACTTGTATATATTTTGCATACATTGGCTCTTTTGATGGCGATGACATGCTGGCACCACCAAATGATCTAGGTGTGGATCCTAATGACGATGAGGGCATGCTAGATGTCGAGGATCATTAGGAGGCCAACCGTACAGAGAGACTTGCTCCTGTTGGTGCGCCGATACCGCCTTTTGCTAGGCACGGTCGACTTGATACTAGATACGGGATGGAGCTGGGTAACCAACTCACTGCATTGATGGTTGAGGTCGGCATCAGGCCCACTCATTACAGAGACATACATGCCGATGGTAGGCTATTAGAGATGTGGAGAGGCATGTCGCGTGACATGTACATCCTGATGCGGCATGTCGTAGGAGCTACGACCTCAGTTAGACGGTTGAGGAGGACTGTTGCACGTTATAGGCATGGTCGAGATGCAGCACGTGATCGATAGTCTGCGAGCAGCAACTTTATCATCTCATGATCGTTCACCTCACGTCGTGCCAGATGAGCAACCCCCACTAGCATCTAGCAGTAGTCATTATAGAGATGAGGTTGGACCATCAGCCACATCCAGTCAGTAGCCTGTAGCATCCATCAGTATTCATGATCAAGAGTAGGCTGGACCATCGACTGTCAAGGCTACACCATTGACTGAGCATTGTACCACCGGCTGATCCATGACATTTATATTACAGTTGTATATTTTTAACATTATATATATATATATATATATATATATATATATATATATATGGTCCATGTATTTTATGTTCATGTTGCAGTTGTACTTCATTTAAATGTTGGTGATCATCATGATGTGTATATTGTTAGGTCGTGTTAGATATGCTCATTTAATGTTCAACTTGCAGATAGATATGTATGTGATAGCATGAGTTATTTGACATGAGATGTGTATTTGATGTTTGTGTTGTGATGATGTTATACAATGCTAGTTGTGTTTTGTTAGATGATCATGATCACGATGATGTTAGCGAATTTGAATGTGTTTTTTAGTCGAATATGATGTTTCTACGATGGTTATCATGATCGTGATGTTTATTAATTAATTTAATATTAAATGACCATGATATTTATTAAATATTATGTCGTGATTGTAGTTGAAATTTAAATTTTAATTGTATGTAAAATTGTATTTGTATTTGTAATTGTAATTTTAACTGTAATTGTATGTAAAATTTTTAATGTAAATTTTTAATTAATTGTAATTGTAATATTTAATTTATTGTGAAATGATTGTAATGGTATATATGACAAATTGTAAAATTGTAATTGTAATTCTAATTGTACGTAAAATTCTAAAATTGTAATTGTAATTGTATGTAAAATATTTGTAAAATTGTAATTGGAATTGTAAATGTAATTATAATTATAATTCTAATTGTATGTAAAATAGCTGTAAAATTTTAATTGTATTACTATGAAATGATTGTAATTGTAAAATTTTAATTGTAATTGTAATTCTAATCGTAATTGTATGTGAAATTGTAAAATTGTAATTGTAATTGTAATTATAATTCTAATTATAATTTTAATTGTAATTTTATGTAAAATATTTGTAAAATTTTAATTTTATTAATGTGAAATTATTTTATTAAAAATTTTAAATGTGTAAATTTGTAAATAATTGTAAAATAATAAATCTAGAATAATATGAATTTTTGTAACATAATAAAGTTTAGAAAATAATGCAAATAAATTCATGCACTTTAGAATTATCATTATTTTATTATGATCTCACATAAAAAAAAAGAACTTTATACAATACACCATTTCTAGTAGAGATTCTTGGTTTTTCGTCTGGTGCGCTTATCACGGGTGTGTCTTAGTACTAAGACGCACCACTACTTCAAAACTCTTCCACATCGGTGCATCATAAAACACTATGCCAAAACATAAAACTTGATCTTACGAAACTGCACCGGTGCGCCTATAAAACCCTGCGCACCGGAACAAGGTTATTCTGTCAAGTGCAGTATTGGAGCAACGGAGGGTTTGAATCGCAGGCAAGAATTTTTCTAAGGAGATAAGGGTTTGAAAAGACAAAAAATGGAACAAAGATGCTTACAGGGATGCAAATGGCTACAAAGCTCAATAGAGTACGAAAGGAGAAAATATTTATGAAAAATATGAGAAGGGTGATTGAGAAATCTTGGTTGAGATTGACAGAGAGCATTCGGTTGAGGCTGACGATAGGGTTAAGAGGTCCCATGATGGAAAAAGGGAGAGCAGAGTTGATGGCAGAGAAATACATGTCGACGCTCTAGTGACTAGCAAGGTGAAACGGTCCTTCGAAAGCAAGGAGTCCTATTCGCTAAGGGATGTCAGAGAGAGATCAATTGAGTCTCTTGAACGGGCTAAGAGATCACATGAAGGTAACGATTCTCATTCTTACAAGGATGCAAGGGAAATATTGGACAGTAGAGAAATATCAATTGAGGTAGTCGATAAATCCAAGAGGCACCATGAAGGGAAGGATTCTCATTCTCTTAAGGACAACAGAGAAAGATCAATTCACATTGTTGATCGGGCTTGTAGGTCCCATGAAGGGAAATATTCTCTAGAATGCATTTAAAAGCAACTGGGAGTATTGTCCGGGCTTTGGTTGGCTTAGATAAACTTTACCGACAAAGCTAACATCGCATAAAATCACATCTTCGGCTTTCAATTGAACCTGAATGGCATCTCTAACTTGTTTGAGTTGTGGTCCTGTCCATAACGAGGAATATCACATGGAAGGTAGGCAAAAATCCAAATTTTTGAAAGTATAGGTGAATTAGCACTTATCAGAGAATGAAATGGCGAACAAAATGTGAACGAGATATAATTAAGGATTCCTTGGTTCCACTTGTTATTGAAAATGATGCTCTCTCTGGATGAAATCGGTAAAAATTCTGCTTATGTTATAAATGGAAATCCAGTGACCATTTCTATGGGAAGAAAAACATAGATACCTGTTGCTACCATATTTCCACCTACAAATCAGTTTCCCATTGGAAAAGCTATTGTAATAGCCCATTTTGCAATGTCTTTCCTATACTCAACCCTATACTCATTTTCTATGGGAAACCGTTGCCTCCACATGTAATAACTGCATCGTATAGTCGAAAATCAGTCTTCTTCTGCTAACAAATGCAGAATGAAGGACTCGTTGTCATTTCTCCCAGAACATTCAACGCTAGTTTCTCTTAAAACAAAGATTGTATAAATTTTGTTAAGATCAAGATAGAAAGCACAAAGGAGAAAAGAGGAAATTGAATGCCAAGATGGAGGAGGAACTTACAAATGAGCTAGCAGATCATGGGTCAGCAAGCAGATCATGGGGCACCTTTTCTTGTTGCAGGTTATGGAAAGGTTCAATTTTATTTTTTTATTTTTTATTTTATTTAATTTATTTAATTTTTAATTTATTTAATTTATTTAATTTTTAATTTTAATTTTTAATTTTTATTTTTATTTTTTCTGAAAGAAGAAGAGGTGTATTTTTGAAAAGAAATAGCCCAAATATTTTCACAACAAAATGTACATTTCCAACATGTCTAATTTTGGTGTACAGACGTAAAAGTAATTTCGATGCCTCAATCGCAGATCGGTGCTAATGTACAGATAACAACACCAATGCGTTCTAGTTACTACACATCTGTGCGTTTTAGTTACTACACACTAGTGTCGTGTTACCAATGGATGCACCGGTGTGTTTTAATTACTACGCACCGGTGCTGTGTTACCAATGGACGCACCGGTGCGGTGCTATTAAGTGATGCACCGACAACGAATAAATGCAAATAAAAAATGTGCACCTCTATTTTCTTTAAGTGAAACAAAAAGCAACAAATTGAAAAATGGGTAGAAAAATATTTTCAAAAATGTAATTTCATAAAACAATTCTTTAAATACTAAACACTTTTCATTATTTCACTATTTTTGCTAAAATTTTCAGCGAGAGATTTGCAGGAGACATACCTGGATGAAGAGAGCACGAGAGCATTGTGGAGCATCGAAATACGTTTGAACAGAAGTATTCATACAATCAGAATCCAAATCTCTGGTGATTCAAACCTCGTAGCATAGAATTTCAAACAATCTCGTGATTAAATTTGATTTTTTTTTTTACTTTTTTCTGCATTTTTTTTATTTTTTCTATAGTTTTATCCATTTTTACTCTAAACCCTTCAATTTTTTGTTTCTACCATTTCTTCTCCTTGTTTCTATGATTTCAGAATTAGGGCTTTTCATTTTAGATTGACATCCAACCCACGGGACGACTTGCATAGTCAGATCCCAATCCATGTTTCCCATTGCGTGAATTTTTGAAAAAAATGGATTATTTTTATCAGTGCGTCCTGCGTAACTGAGTGCACCGATGTGTTGTATTATACAGCGTTCCGCCCAAGTACTGTGTAATAAAAAATTTAAAAACATTTTTTTAAAATCAGTATGCCATATCTAAAATAACGCACCAGTGCACTATGTTACGAGGATAGCACCGTACGGTCCATTACACTTTTGTGCAGTGTGTTTATAATACCCCCGCTCACCATACTATCTATTATATTATTTTCGCAGTACATTTATAATACCCCCACACACCGACTTCGATGCATACAACATGAAAGACGCACTGATTTCTTGAGAATTTTTTTTTACCTGAAAATTTGACAATTTATTTATAAATATATTAAGGAATGATATGGTACAGGTTTCAGATTGATAAAGAAATGACTGACAAGAGATCAAATAAGTAAAATACTGATAACACATCAAGAAGAGCAAAAAAGGCAAGTTCTTTATAGATTCTTTACAAAAGTTATTATTTTTTAACTATATCAAAATTTTAAATAATATTTATTGTTTGTTGTTTATCATGTAGAGCCACAAAATGACGAAGCTCAATAAGATTATTTCTGATCTAGGACCAGAAGAGCTTAAAATCTTGATGGAAAAATTGCAAAAGGATGAATCAGGTGAATGAAAAAAATACTATCGATCCAATATGAGTTTCTTTTTTTAATTTTCATTAATAATATACTCAAAATTATTATATAACATGTATCAAACAATCTATTGATTCACATCTGTTTAAAGCTCTATAGTGACCAACAACTCAGAAAAGGAGTGTTGTTCTAAGAAAAGGAAAAAATTAGAACATGCAAATGAAAATGAATTTCTCCTTAGCTCATCTAGAGTGGTGTTGGAGGTTAACGAAAGGGGGAAAAACTTTTACAAAATTTTTAGGATCTAGTGGAATGAATTATAGACATTCTTTCCACTTACAATACAACAACAAATCCAATGATTCCAAGAACCAAATTTTATCTAAACTACAGGAAGAGTTTCCAGAGAATTGGTCAATGAGACATGTCAAACTTTTAATAGCAAAAACGTACAACAACAAAAAAGAAGGAATGGAAAAGTAATTTTCATTTAAATTTTTGTCTAGAATTATTTATAAATATCACTTTTATTATATTTACTTTTCATATATCAATATAAAAATTAAATAGTTTATTGTTGTAGGTTTTAACCCTGAACAGAAATTATCTACACACGAATCTTATAACCGAAAATAAACAATAGCGAGAGCATAAAACTTAAAACAGATAAACACAGAGATTTTCCCCTGGATCCCAAATCGGGACGACCAACTTGATTTTTCATTATATTCCTTTTAGTGTTACAACACATATATATACATGCCGAAGCATACATAAACCCCAATCCATAAACCCTGGATTAGAACATAACCGTATTTCCCTTGACCGAATCTACAAAAATACCAGGGGCCGAATACCATCGTACCCCAAAACCATGTGCAAAACCATGCACAAAACCATGGACGTGGACTACCCGCCAGAAATTAAGGACCAAAATTTTCACGTGCGGCGTCGTCCCCGATCTTCGACGTGGCTACCGCCCTCAGATACGCTCCCTTAGCCTCGTTTAGTCGTGGAAAGAATATAACACATACCCAACAATTGTGATGTTACATTTTCAGGAAGATTATGAAAATCTCAAAATATGAACGAGATGATATCAGAAATATGTCAGTAGGAATGTCCAAAAAGGTGTACAAGTAGATGGTCAAAGAAATGGACAAAATTGCATCGCAGGAGGAGCCATCTCAACAACAACGTGCTTCAAATGTAATATGTAATCATTTAATTTTTCGATCATTAGGTACAATAAATAAACAATTTATCATTAAATATTATTTTTCAAGTATTTTCTTGCAGAAAAGAAAAGAAAATGGAACCCACTCAACACGTAAAACAAGAAGAGAAGGAAGAAAATGGGTTATATCTAAGTTTGTGAGTAATTGTTACTTCCTTATAACAACTTAACTAGATTTAATTTTTTTATTTTTTAAGTTGTTTGAAAAAATTCATCATTGAATGTCTTCAAATAGGTGCTAGCATACAAAGAAGAACCATGAGATGAATTGATTGAAATTGGGTTAAATATGGGTTGTGAGTATATGTTGGCATATCAGAAATTAATTTTGGAATTTGTAAGCATCTATCGATCTTGTTTTACTTAGCTCCGTCTATAATTAATAGAACAAAAACATCTTTTCTATTAAATATATGATTTGTTATGGGGTATAAAACTTGCGGGAAACAAAGTATGGAACTGTACCAACAGATTAAATTTTGAAAGATGGCATGGTACATGGTTTTGAAAAAATGTGTATAGTTTATGAGTCAATTGTTGCTATGGTGCGTCATTTTTCTTTTCGATTTACATTAATGTATATTATTTAATATTGGAATTTTCATTATTCTCACCAATGTATATACACTCATTTCAGTTTATTTTTATATTTGTAGATGGAAAGTGAAGAAGAATAAAACAATCAACGTCGTGAACACAACATTCCTAAAAATAACCCAAGTTATGGAAGTAGCTCTAGTAGTGACATCAGTTCAAGTGAAGAATGATGATCACTATGTAATTTGGATATCAAAGCAAGGCGTTTTATTTTTTGACATATGTCTGTGAAATCAGACATTTTGTTTAATGTAATGGACATAGTGTCCCAATTGAAAGACAAAGGGATACTAATAACTGTCCCATTTTGTATGACAAAGACTGTCTTATTGATATATATGTGTGTGTGTGTGTGTGTGTGTGTATGTGTTTGTTTTAATTTATTCTATTGCGTTCTCCATTGTCGTTCTCAAATGCACTAATAAAAATTTAATTCATATGAATATTGTTATAAGATGTGTCTACTTTTGATGAATATTGAATTTAGAAAAATCAAAATAATTGCATTGTCACAGGTCGATGCTTCTAAAAAATACAAAATTAACATCGGTGTGTTTGTATGCTGCAACGCACCACCGTGTTTCTACGACCTATGGGCACCACAAAAATACCAAAACCAATTAAAAATCTCGGTGCGTTTGTGCGATACAATGTACCGGTTCTTTTATGTGAGACTATGCACCGATGAATTTGTACGACGTATGGGCACTGTACAAATACCAATACCAATTATAAATATTGATGCGTTTTTCTGATACTGCGCACCAATTCGTTTCTATAATTCTACACATCGGTGCATTGAGATGACCTATGGGCACTGCCAAATCCCAAGACCAATTAGTACGGCCCCGTGCGTTGTATCACCAACACTGCGCCTGGTGCGATTTTATACCCTGACGGCCTGGTGCAGGAACCTTCGACCGCCTTGAGGCCACTATCTAGATGACACACACTGGTGCGTTGCAACCTTAATAGCACACTGATGAAAAAAACATCGGTAATAACCTTCGACCGCCCAGTTTTTTAGCTGTCTTGAATTTCCGTTAAAAGCTCTGCTAAAACCTCCGTAACCATAAATAAATGTTGTAAATTTTTTTTTTTTTTACAATTTTGGCCAATTTAATAACACTAAAAGCCTCCTTTATAACCTTCGCTAGAGGGTCTTTTCCTTGTAGTGTATGCTACTTTAGGTGAGGTAGTAGAGGCTACCATTTATAGGTAGCTTGTGGGTTCACTTATGTATTTGGTAAACACACAACCAAACATGTGTTATGCAGTTAGCCAACTTACTGAAGCAATGGTTAAACCAACCATACTCTATTGAAAGGCAGTAAAGCATGTGTTGAGATACCTCAGAGGCACTACTAAGTTTGGTCTTTATTATAGACAGACATAGGGAATGAAGCTGAAAGGCTTCACATATGGATATTGGGTAGGGAGGAAATCAACGAGGAAGTGCACATCAGGATGAGTTTTTAGTGTTGGGTTACCAAGGGTTTCTTGGTACAACTTGAAGTAGAGATATGTTACAGTCGACTCAGTAGAAGCAGAGTACATGACAACAAGTTAAGTAGCATGTGAGGCTATCTGGATGAGAAATATTATTGTTAGGTTATTTTGTCAGCATATGGAGCCTACTGTGATTTAATGTGACAATCATAGTTGTATCAAACTCTTTGAGAATCCAGTATTTAATGATCTATTCAATAATATCCACATCTGATGTCACCATATACGAGATTGTGTGTAGAGGCGGATCATATTGTTGCATTACATTCCTATAGAGGAACATGATGTAGATATTTTGACAAAGGATTTGTCAAGAGGAAAATTTGAATTCCATAGAGGCAGGATCAAGGTATCATATAATCCCTTTCTTACTGAGAGGGAGTGTTAAAAATGCAATAAGAAAATCCAGTTTTGACTTTACCTTGGAAAAACTAGATTAAAATTCGAATTTCAATTTCAGTGAAATACTCATAGCTAGTTAAATGAGGTGATATGGAACTTATCACTCAGTTAACTCAGTTAATTCAAGTACAAGACACATGAGTTTGGTTTGGTATGATTCATTGCTAATTTGTAAGAATATATTTCAATTAATTTGAGTTATTTTGAGTTTAACTAGTTCTAACTGATTAAGAACTAATGGAAGGTACAATATTGGGTGTGTTCACTTGTGATGAACTAATTAACTCATTAATCATCCCAGAATAATTGATGCATACAAGAAATTCAAGTTACCTAGTTGAGATTGGAGTTCAAGGGAAGTGTAGTATCAGTTGTAAATTATTCCATGTTGTATAGGTGGTGCATGTAGTTAGAGAAGGTTCTAAATGAATTGCACAAATCCCAATGAGCAATTTCCCTAAATAATAGGGGATAATTCCTTATTAAACATCGAAAGGAAATAGGATCTTGGGAAAGCAGGAATTTGGTTAAGTATTGACCATAGTCATATTGTGAGGCAATGAGATAGATTATACTAGTGCATAGGTTTCTTAGGCTTGCAAACGCATTGTATTTCTTCTCTATTTTCTGATTAATCAATACAGATAGGAAGGGGTTTTTGATTAGTTTATTTTCCCTAGATAAATCCATGTGCAATGTGTGATTAAATCTTGTGTCATGTTTATGTTGTGATTTTGTGATCGTTAATTATTTTCCACAATTGAGTAGAGTAGATTCAAGTCTTTTGATTTAGTAAATTTCATAAGCAATTTTGAATCTACAAGGAATTCCTACACATACGGCCTCATTCTGGAAACTATAATAATGCTAAATGAAAAATTACAATCGAAGGTTTTACCCATTTCGAATATTGGCACAATAGAGAAAGAAAATAATCTTTATAATAAAAAAAAAATACAAATCCTATAGGGTTAAAAAAAACCACATGGAAGAAGGTTCAGAATACGAGTACATAGTTTCAAAGAAATGTTAATATAAGTAATATATATGAGAGTAACCCATACCAAGGCCAAAGGCCATAATAAAATATCAACTAAAAGTTTAATTAATCACATACATTATACAAAGACATACATTACAACCTAATTTTAATTTAGTTCCCAACCAACAAGGGTTTCAAGGGTTGTTTGGCCAATAACATAAAAGCCCACTATAACTTATACAAAGGTTTGGACTCCATAGAGTAAGGAAAATGTGTCGAGGACATGTAATAATGCATGGCTACCCAATATGGTGACCTATGCTAAGTAAAAATAAGAATTAAAAGAAGAACATGGAACCCTAAGAAAAGAGAAGGTAGCACATGCCTTTGTAAACGAATATAGTTGAATGCGAACTTGAAAGTGTAAAATAAGAGGAAAAATTAGCAAATTTATTGGGTGGAGGGTTACAAACTTAAAATATTTCAAGGAAAAAAATACCTGTATACAAGCATGAAATGCATTCATAAATCCTCACATCCTTTGTAGAAAGAAATAGATTGCACAACTGTAAACATTGGAGAATGTTACTCAAAACCAATTGAAAAGAAATATTTTCATACAAATACATATGTAGACATGGAAGCGAAATGTTGTAGTTTTGCTATCCTCCCACACCATAACTCACCAGGAAGGGTATCTAAAGTAAACAAAACTCCATATTGTGTGCAAAATTTAGAGATTCAATCTGACGAGAGGTGTAGAGGACGTTATAGAGATTGTTGGGTCTCGTAATTGTCACATTTTCATCATGTTTATCCTCACCATTTCTCACATTCCATCACCTCATTTAACCATTCATCACACCATTTTCATGGATTCACATCAATATTTTCCAATTTATTTATTTTTAATATTATAAGATAATGTGTGATTAATTATTGGAAAATTGACATATTTCACTAATATCTTAAATGTGGATGAGCTTTGTAAATGTGTAGGATTATTTGGAAGAATTATTCAAAATACTCTTGAATATTTCCTCCACTATTTCAATAATTAAAAGGATAATTGTTCAAGACTATTCTAAGGAGAAAATCATGGAGATTCCAAGGAAGAGATTATAGAGATTTCAAAGAGAAGATCATGGAAGATTCCAAGGAGAAGATCATGGAGATTTTGATAATATATCTTATCCAAGATTTGTGAGATATGAGTGAGGATTTAAAGGGATCATATTTTGTAATTATAGGGGTATTGTTTGAGAGAAAAATGGAATTGTAATTATGAGTTGCTTATCTTGTTTCCAAAGCACTCATGTATAAATAGGAGTGCTCTTTCTCCAAGTGAGGAGATGTAAGATAGAATGGAATAGAATAGAGTAGAGTAGAAGGAAGGAGATTCTTATTCTCTAAAGTTAATTTTCTGAAGCATATTGTGAAGTTTTAAAACTCTGTTTTCATTCCTTTTTAATGAAGAAATGCCTTGAAGATTTGATGCGTAGCTGACTATTCGTATGAAGCTTTGAGACCACCTGTTTGTGGAGGGCCCCTGCAAATAGTGAAGGTTTTTCATTTCATGTTTTTAATGTAGTTTTTATGTTTTCATTTTATCATTTGTTGTAGTTGTTTCTAAATTCCATTTTTCTATTTGATGTAGATACTTTCATAAGTCTTCTTTTATCATTTTAATTAGATTAATCAATCTTTCATTTCGAATTGTCAAATTGCAGAAGATTCATAGTTTTACTTCTAGAGCAGCAGTGATTTATTTTAGAGTAGTTTTACAAGTTCATGAGTGGTTTATTTTAAGTGCATAGTGATTTCTTTACAAGTTTCATTGCCATAATATTTCATTTATCAATTAGTTGTAATTTAAATTTATTAATTTCATTAGGAACATAAGAATAAAAACATTCTTAGAAGTAATCTCTAAAAATCCAATCATCATGTCAATAAACTAATTGAATAAAAGAGGCTTCTAGCATATATTGTGCACTTGCACTTCATCAGTTTACTAGCCTTGGTCAATAATTTATGTAATCAATTTAGGACACTAAATTGACCAAATATTTTGGCACCGTTACCGGGGAAGTGTAAATAGGAGCCTTTTTCTTTTCATTAAAAAAAAAAACTTCAATCACCTACCACACCCACTATATCACGAGGTAGAAGAAGAGGTCACAAAGGAGGTTGAAGAAATGGATGGAGACGATGTCAATGAGGAAGATCCTTTTGGATTTTCCATTCAAGAAACTGATATCAGCGTTCAAATGAAGAACATACCTCCATCCGTACTTCCTAACTTCAAAGGTATGAGATCAGAAGACCCGAAAACCTTTCTTTTTGAATTTGAAATAATTTGTAGATCTTATGGCTACTCATTGCACATTCAAAAATTGAATTTGTTTCCGGCAACATTGAAGGATAGATCTCTTAGATGGTTCATGACTTTAGGAACAAATTCTATAAGGACATGGGATGATATGAAAAGAGTATTTTTGGAAAAATATAAAGATTATTGCATGCACCATGACCTTAGAAATGAAGTCTTTAAGATGAACCAAAAAGAGGATGAAAGCCTAGAAGATTTAGTGGAGAGATTTAATTATAATATCAAAAGATCTAAATTGCATAATTTAAGATCCGACACATTAAAAAATCTCCTACTAAATGCTATAAACAATGAATGGATTGATCTTATTAATCTGGTGGGAAAAGGAGATGTCTATCAATTGTCATTTCAAGAGATTTGTGAATTGTGCAAGAACATATCAAGAGGAAAAGCAAAGTATATAAGATCCCCTCAAGATCCATTTATGGCAAGAGTAAGTAAGTCGGCACCAGGATTGGTAAGTCAAATTGAACCTAACAATTTGATAAACTTTCTTGGTAATTCAAATGAACAAACTGACATGCTAAGAATGCAAAACAAGCAAAAAGTTGCTTCATTTATATTTTTCTCTAAATGTAGAAAGAAACATGCTTTACATGAATGTCCACTTGATAACATTAAAATTTGTGAAATTTGTGCAGGATCACATACTACTAAAGATTGCCCATCATTACTAGTGTTGAAGGCAGTTTACCAGAAGGATAATGGAGCAAATCAAGCACAAGATCAACTTTGTTATGTAGCTCCAAGAGGACTATGGCAACCTCGTCAACCCAATATGATGCAATATCCTTATGCACAGTTTCAAGCTTATGCACAACAATCTCAAGGTAATTGGAAAACACCCTTGCCTTGGCAACCTTGGGCATCCTAATCCCAACTTCAAATCCAACCTTGGAAACCTTGGCCATCTCAATTCCAACCTCAAAAACAATCTTGGCAACAAAGTTGGCAAAGGCCCTACAAAGGAAATCCACTATATCCTCAATATTTCGCTCTCTATCCTCAATATCATCATCAATATTATCCATACCATTCACCTCCACCACAACATCAATATCATCCTAATTCGACCTCAATTCAACCTTTCCCATTACCATCCACACAAGCACCCCAAAGATCCATTCCCACTTCACTACCTGCACAATGATTTCATATCCCCAACAATAAAATACCTCAATCAACTTACAAATATGAGATATTGCAAAATGATTCACTAGATACCATTGAAGAACAACAACCAGAAGAAGAAGATTCAGATAAGGTCCAAGAATCATGGATGTCTATCGATAAAGAGAAGTTATTGTAACTAGAGATTGAAAAGTTTCATGCCTGCATATCACCTGCATATCACCGGATTCTCTAAATGAAGATCATATCTCTGAAGACTTGCATGACATGATAACATGAAGCCAAGGAATACAAGATTACATTGAATCTTGGTTCAGGAGAGTCATCAGATCCCAATTCTCAATTCTTCAGTATCTTCTGACATCATCTCAATCAAGGCAATTGGTCTCTCATATACTGGTACATATCAAAGAATATATTTCAAACATGCATGAGTTTATCTCTCACCTTGTTATGCAAATGGATGCATTGGAAATTTTCCTATACTTGAAAGGAAAATTTATTTTTTTGCAATAGAGTAGGTAGGATATTATTTTCTGCAGTTTTGAATAAGCATGCTCTCCTTCTGCGTTTTTATATGATCTTGAGGATCAGAAAGTAGGTTGTTAATAAACATTTTCAAGAATGAATAAACTAAGAGTTTGCAATATGCTTGATCAAAAACATCTTTCAATATGCAAATAACTTTGTGTCGATTTGTAAAATCTATATATATATATATATATATATACAATTTCTAAATTTAGAAGAAGTTTAGTTTCTTTCTGAATTTTAGTTTTTAATTTCATTTTTTTTTAAGATTAAAAAAAAATAAAAATTGAAAACTAACATTTTTAGATAAGATTCAATTTTATTTTAGATTAAAAAAAAAAAAAAAACAAACTCATTTAAATAAATAAAAAAATTCACAATAAAACAAGACATTAATTAATCAATTAATTAATTAAAAAAAAAATTGAAATACAAATCATGCAAAATAATGCATAACATAATAAAACAAATAAAAAAAAATTAAAAACAAAACAGAAACCACGATTAACAACAAATTAACAAAAAGAAAATTTAAATTTAAAAAAAAAAAAACAACAACAACAAACCAACCAACTAAATATAACGTCCAACAATTAAAAAAAAAATTAAACAACAAACAAAACGAAATCATTTAAAAAAAAATGAAAACAAAACAATAAAAATCTTAATAAATTAAAAACAAAACAAAAACACAATTAAAAAAATTAAAATTAAAAACAATAAAATATAAAACAGCCAACCAACGCACTAAAAAAATACACAAAAACAAAACATAAAACAAATAAAAAAAATGCATCATATAAAAATGGCCGAGAGGAGAAAAACGAAAAACGCACTGCAAATTGCAGGCCCGAGACTGCAGATTCTCCAACGCCATTCCGGCAACGACCTCAACCCATAGAAGAATGCTAAAATAAATGAGTAAACACTGATTTTCTTGTTGGGTTGCAGAACAATATTTGCAATTTGTATCCATTGTTGCTGTGGAAAATATGGGAGGCGCTGGCAAAACAACGATGGGAGCTTGAGCTCAAGAATTTAAGAGTGGACCTCGATGTGTGCATTTACCCCATCCAAACTACGCCTAAATTGCTCGATCAACTCCACGCCTAAATTGCTGGATAACGTTGACACAATTGCTGTCATCAATAACTACAAAGTGCGGAGGAGATGACAATTCGATTCTGCAGTTATTGTTCCAAAAAAAATGAAGGAGGCAGTTATTCCCTTGCCTCGGGAATTAGAAACGAATCGCAATTTAATGAATTTCCTGAAAACATGGGATGCCAACCAGTTTGTTCAATCACAGACAATCGAAGTAATTGAAGACCCAATAATCAAACAAGGCAATCGGATCTGATTCCGCTAAGATATTTGATAACGATTTTTGAGGAAGCAGCTGGCAGCTACATCTCGCATTTCTCTGCGTCTTCCACTGCGTCAGGTTCGCCTATTCAATTGCCACCGTTTGCATTCAGTTCCAGATCCAAATCTTCAGTTGAAAATTTAATGATACCGAGGGTTTCTGGTCCATTGCAATTTGTTTTCAAATTTCTCAATTATCGTGCTCTGCCTCTAACAATTCCTCGGTCGTTCGTACTGAGGCAACTTGCCAATAGTAGAAGCTATGGAGGTTGAACGAAATTTGCTAATCATGTTATAAATCTGACCACCGGAGTCACCAAGGGGTATAGGTACAAGATGAGGTTTGTTTATGCCCATTCACAAATACAGCGAGAGCTCGAATTTTGAAGACAGGAGGCCAGTGCTTAAGCTTTGATCATTTTGCACTTCGTTCACCACTGAAACAGAACAGAGTTTTGTTGCGTGGCTTGAACCTTTGATCATCTTCTCTTCTGTGGCTTGAAACCCGAGTTCTTCTCCAAATTCTCTATATCAATCTCAAAAGAAAATCACCAAGCAAATACTTCGTCAGTCATGCAAGCCCAGCAGCACGTCATGGGTTCGAAAGTTCTGGTGGATGAATCTGACAAAAGTTCAAGAATGTCCGGTTGTAGTGAAATTTACTGCTGACTGGTGTGTGCCTTGAAATATAAGGAGGGGTTCTTTGCAAATCTGGTTATTTCTGATTAGTCGATGTGGACGAAATAAAAAAGGAAGAAGAAGAAGTTAAAGTGATGCCCAAATTCATATTAAGTTGACAGAATAGTAGGAGCCAACGCCGATCAGCTGCAGAAAACAGTGGCCATTTTTGCACAGTTATCTCATGCGCGACATTTACAAATTTCAATTTGAAATCGCTGTTAACATCTAGAAAAATCGGTTCCTTGGGTCTATCGCTATTGATTGGTGCAAGAACATTCGTTGTGGTGGAAGCACACGGAGGTTGCAGGGCCGCAGAGCGTGGGAGCTGCAAATAAAATGAGGCAGATGACGTAGTAGTAGGTCTTTGATTTACCAAAAATTCAAAGGAGAAAAGGTTAAAGCAAGCATTTGGCATTTGTGTGTTTGGTATTTTATGATTGGCAGGGTTTGTTTATTTTTATTTTTAACGTTGGGATCATTTAAAAAAATATATAAATAAAAAAATAAAAAAATTGTTTATTTATTTATTTATTATTTAAAAAAAAAAAAAACTCAACTTAAAAAGTAAATTACATTTTTTAATTTGTTGTTTAAAAAAAAATAAAAATATGAATTTCATTTCTCTTTTAAATTTGGTTATTTAAAAAAAAAACAAAACAAATCAACATAATTAAAATAAAATAAAAATATATTTTTGTTTTGTTTGTTGGTTTAAAAAATAAAAATAAAATCAATCTAAATAATAAAAAAAAATTATTATTTTTATAACAAAAATTTAAAAAATCAACAAAAATTAAAAAAATTTGTTTTTAGATTTTTTGTTTAAAAAAAAAAAAATTAAAAAAAAAAGATATTCACTTATATTTTCACTTTTTTTCATGGAGCTTTTGCTTCCCTCTTGGAGACCTTGCTCATCCCTTTTGTTTTCTAGGATTTGTGGGTCTATCTTGTTTGCAACTTTGCTTTATTTTGTAGGTCTAGGAGTGAAGTAACTTGATGACTCCCATGGATTCTATTACAACATCCAACACCTCAAGCTAAGACTATTTTTACATGAGAATTCACATTCTCCACCATTTTCTTAGAGTCGTCCCCATGCTTTTTTTGAGATAATAATGAGGAGTTCCCATTCAATGAGGTAAAATTCAAATTATTTCCATTAACCCTTTGTTCATGGTTTAAAAGCTACACTCACAAATATATCCATTATCTCAAATGGCACCCAATGCACTGTCCAATAAATACATGATATAGAGATCAGAACAAAAACACATAACCAAGAAGGCTCTAAATGGCATCTAAAGAAAAACATGACTAGTCACTATTGCTAGACAAGGCAATATCCTCTCACTTAGACTCTGAATCAGAGGGGGAAACCCATGGCTCCTCCTCCTCATCAAGATCTTCAACTGGAACTGTAGCACTAGCATGATGAGCCTGAGATAGACGAGATATGCGCTTGTGTCGTGGCTGACTAGAGGAAGTTCCTACGGCTACAACTGGAGGACTTGGGGTTGGGAATTCTACTAGTGGATCTGCATTTCGTTGAACCTCTACCTGTAAATTGAAGTCCAACCCCACATAAATACCCTCATCAGATTCAAACTCTGGTGCATGAGTCTTCACTACCCAATCGGATGTTGGATCATTATCATCCAACACAGTGGGATCTGAATCAGGTATTTTGTTCAACAATTGGTTGTGTCTTAGTCAGAGGAGGTGGTCCTTCTTGTACCACATCCACCTCTCTGCGTAGCTTGCCTAGAGGATTCTGTGTGCTGTTCGGGAGTGGGACATTTTCTAGCAAAAGTGTTGGAGGAGGAGCCATCAATCGATTCAAGACGATTGTCCTCTCTGCGGTGATAACGACCTGGGAGGGCCTCTCTTTTCCCACCACGGATAGTGCGATGACAGATTTTGGGAGCCATTGCGAATCTAGGAAGGGTTAAGCAGGTCAGGAGGAACATGATTGCACAGGGCTATTCATAGGAGTCGAGAATCAGGAGATAAATGGGGAGCAGATTCGCAGGATGGAGACTACGCAGCTCCTCTCTGGGGCAGTGGCTTCGCAGCTGATTGAGGTCGGTGAGAAACCAAAGCAAAGAGATGGGAGCTAAATGTAAGGGAAACAGGCTGAGAGGGGGAAGGGGCAAAAGGTTAAGCATCATAAAGGTGTGGGGATGAGGTTTGTGAAGATGGTCATTAGTGTCCTTCACATGATTATGCATGTGATAATTGAGAGCCTGTACCAGCTCGAGGGAAGAGTTTTGACTGCGAGATTGGCTGATCATGATGGACAAGAGAGGTAGTAGCTGCGAAGTTATCTTCAGGGCAGGGTGCCATAGGACCTATCCTTTCGTCATTATTTTAGGTGCTGCGAGGTGCGTGTGAGAGGTTAACCGTAATTGGATCCATTGCAGGTGAAGCTTTGCAATGGGGATTTCCATTATCTTAGAGGGGTGAGATTTGATTAACACTCATGTCTGATATAGCACCCGCATCCGAGGTAAACCATTGGATATTACTTCTAAGTTTAAAAAGAAAATGTGGTGTGAGAAAGATTTAGAGGCTAAAAGAAAATTAAGATATTATAAGGAGGTCATCAACCCTACTCTAGAAGATCAAAAGTATCTCTCTATTTTAACTAGCTCAAAGAAAAAAATTAATATAGCCAAGATAAGAACGAACTCTCATTAGCTCCATAGTGAAACAGGTGGTTGGGCAGTTCCTAAAACACCATGGCTGGAAAGGATATTCCATCCCTGTGAGAATATGAACATTGAGGATGAAAATCACTTCCTCTTAGAGTGCACTACTTACACCCACATTAGATCTCAGTTTCATAATATTTGTTGCAATAACTACCATTTTAGCCTTTTAACATTTCAAAATTATAGTGAGCTCGGGACGCTCCTCTCCAAGCTCTTTGAGTATAGGAGTACAATTCTAAAACAAACTAAATAATTCGTTTCTTTAGGTCCGATAGACCAAAGTTTGGTCTTAGTGGATTTTAACCATCATCATCATCATCATATAAGGTAATTATAAATAAATTTAAAATATTAAAAAACCCTCATATTATTGGTTATGACCTATGTGATAGAGACATTTACCTTAATCCAATGGTTGGTGAGGTGATTGCTATATAGGACTCATAACATAGTGGAGGAACATATCCATAGATCGAGGCTATGGCCTATTTTGATCATTCATTGTAAAATGGAGATGAAATTATTCTTTATATTAATTAGAGTCATTCTTTTAAATTAAAAAAACTTGTTTGGTTAAAGGAACCAACAATTACGTTGAGTTTTTGAGCTTGAAACTAGTCGAAATTACTTTTTTGTTCTGTGAAAAGGGATGTCGAAAAAAAAATTAAAGTGTTTGGTGATTTTTGTGTGGTTGTTAATTGGTTTAATTAATAGTCGGTATGTCACATGCACACGTGGAAAATGTTTTAATGATTTTTTTTTATTTTTTATTTTTTTTATTTTTTTATTTTTTTTTTATTTTTTAATAACTATATTATTTGTCAACATATTTACAGGAAAAAACACTATTTCTAATGAATTTTCTAAAGTGAATCTAATTGGGTTTTAGGCTAATATTAGAACACTATTGCCAAGAACATTAAAAGTACTTCCACTGCTAATATCAGAACATGTTTGAAAGTACTTCCACGAAAAGCCATAAATGGTAAGTTATAGGATATTAAATGCATGCCCACCGTTAGATTTAAACTAATTTAAATCTAATTGCGAGCATATACTGCCTCACCGCATTTAATATCCTATGGCTTAAGATTTATTGGTTGGTGTACTTCCACTAATATTAGATGTTTGCCAAAAACATTAAAAGTACTTCTGCACACCATTTATAAAAGGCTTTCAAAACAAAGATGCTCGAGACAATATGGAAGCACAAATTTAATCGTGATATTTTTTATTATTTTTTGCACCAGTTTGGATACTCTTAGTCAAATTTTCCATCTCTCTAGAAATTTCATCATAATGATGAAAATTATTGTTTTTTTGGAAAAAAAAAATTTATTGAAAACATATAATATTATTAAATATATTTAATAATAAAATATATAAATTGGGAATTTATCATATATTTATTTAAAATATTTTAAAAATTTTATATAAGTATTAATTATATAATGATATAATTTAGAACTTATAATTTTTCTAGCTAGATGTTGTATTAATTATTAATTTTTTAACTAAATAAATTTGAAAATTAAAAATACATATAAAATTATAAAATATATTCAATAATTTTATATATTTAATAATAAAATATATAAACTATTATTTTAGTTTTATATATAATATAATTTGATTATAATATTTTTCATTTTCATTAACCATTTTTCATCTAAAAATAAAATAAAATAATCAATTTTTTATATAATAATAGTTATAAAATGGTTTAAAATTTAACTAGAGATATTTTTAATGAATCTTTAAATTTTGATAAATTAAATAAGTACAAATTTCTTATTAAAAGAAAGAAAATGTACTATACAAATAAGAAGAAAGAAAAATTGTTGCATCTATTTAAATGAGACTCTAAAACAATTTGAAGTAAAATTTTTCTTTGTAAAACAAAAGAAATTAGTATCATTAATTTAAATAATTCAAATTAGTATTTTAAAAATCTTTATGAATCTCATAATGCCATGAACATTATTTCAAATGTTTCTATAGAGGATGAAATATTTTTTCTATAAGACAGAGTTTGGGGTTAAGTGGCTAGCAATTGGGAAAGCTTTCAATTAGAAAAGCAAAAAGTATTCAACGTTGTCAAGTTTAAATTTTAGAACACGAGGGTCTATTAATGAAAATAAACCCTTGTATTTTTTTCCAAGGAAAAATTCATAATTCTATTAATGAAAATAAAATTACATGTTGCATCAATAGGTAGTTTTCCATCAAACAGTCTAGACTGGTGTTCAAAAAACATACAAAGAACCTAAAAATACATAAGAGGAGAAAAATCAAGTTTTTCTCCCTTTCTTCTTCTCGACCTTGTGCCAAGCCTCTTGTGATGGCGAAGGAGAGACAAGGGCGAGGTGATTTTCTTCTATGAGTGCTCAATTATCTTTGTCTGAATCTGAGGTATCCGATAAATGATGATGTTTAATCCCACCGCTGTCCATATCCATTGACTCCTTTGCAGCCCATTCCGATGGTTTTTCTAAGTCAAATGGATCTTGTGTTTCATTCCTTTGTACTTCTGGTTCTGTCGATGGTTGTTCGGTCTCATTAGGGGCAACTTATTTCGCTTCTTCTTATGCATCTTCCTCTGGATCACGAGGGAAAATTGCCACCCTTTTGCTACCTTCTCATTTTTATTTTTATTTTTGTTTTATTTTTAATTTATTTTAATTTATTTTATTTTAATTAATTAATTTATTTATTTATTTATTTTATTTTTTATTTATTTATTTATTTATTTTTCTTCTTGTGATCTATTTTTGCATCTGGACATGTGTTTTGTAAATGTCTGGTTTGCCTGCATATTCTGCATCGGAATAGAGTGTTTTCATAATGCAGGTGTTGTGTCTAGATTTGTTGTTTGTATTTCAATTGTATTCTTTCCGGTAATTTTTTTATTTTTAATTTATTTTAATTTATTTTATTTTAATTTATTTATTTATTTATTTTATTTTATTTTTATTTATTTATTTATTTTTCTTCTTGTGATCTATTTTTGCATCTGGACATTTGTTTTGTAAATGTCTGGTTTGCCTGCATATTCTGCATCGGAATAGAGTGTTTTCATAATGTAGGTGTTGTGTCTAGATTTGTTGTTTGTATTTCAATTGTATTCTTTCCGGTAATTCTTTGTTGAGATGAACTTCCACACAAACGCGTGCAAAAGTATAGATCCTTTCCTCCAAGTGTTGTGTGTCTTTTTTGCTGTATTTCCCAATGGTGTTCCTAATTCCTTCTATGATGCTTTCATTCTAGAAATGTAGGGATAGGTTGTGTAACCGAACCAAAAACGACATTGTCGAAACAAACATAGTATATGCGTCGAAATCCGGGAACCATGGGGTGATGAAGAGTCTGGTAGAACCCCATAACCACGATCCCTTTTGGAGTATAATGTCTCTGAGTTCAGAGGATGAAAGTTCGACAATGAAAAATCCTTTGGAAGAGAGATGGATTTTGCAGTCCATGGTCCATCTTGTGAAGATCCAATGGAAGAGTTCAATTGGTTTGTCCAATAATATTTGAATCTGCAAATAAGTGCTTGTGCTTCCTATGTGGTGTGATGTTTATCTATCTCTATTATGTCTCACTAAGCCTTGTATGTATAGCCTCATTGTACCTATCTTCAAAATTGGGGATAAAAACATTCCCTCTAATTATAGGAACATTATGATTAGTCCTACTTTAGATAATCCATATGAAATTATTTTTGAAAATAAGATTAGTCTATGGTTGGAAAACCATGATAAAAGAGGTAAAGTCCAATTTGGGTTTAGGAGATATCATTCAACTGTGGACCAGCTTGTTACTCCGGGGATGATTATGAAGGATATTAAAATCAATCTTCTTTATTATTTCATGGACTTCAAAAAAAAGTTTTTACATTGTTCCCAAGACAAACCTTTGGAAGAGTTTGGAAGAGATGAAAGTTACTCTTGATTTGAAGGTTGTTGTGGCAATGGTGTATGAGAATGTTATTCCCAAGTTTAGGACCAATGAGAGTTGGTTGGAAAATATTAATTACAATATTAGAGTAAGGCAAGGGTGTTCCTTGTCCACTACCCTTTTTGGCATATAAATTTAAAAATTAGGATAATGTTTGGAAGAATCAGGTTGTGTTCAACCCACTCTCATTAGTATTGTCATCACTCTTCTGTCTAATGTTGACTATATCATTCCTTTGGCAAGGAGTCCTTACGAGCTTAGAATGAAAATAATCCTCCAATATTTTTGTTCCAAGATGCATATGACTAATAATGCTAACAAAACTAAATACATGATAATTAAATCGGTTCCAAGATGTATATGACTAATAATACTAGCAAAACGAAAGGCATGATAATTAAATCCAAAAAGTTCGCATAAGATACTTTATTATATGACAACAACTTGGAGGTATTTCTTTCATACACATATCTTGGAATTGATATCCATCATAAGCTCAAGTAGAATTACAATATCGGGAAAAGAATAAATCGAGGACATAAACTCCTCTTTAAGACTCTCGTCACCCTTGTTATTTTATATTGATGTGAGGTTTGGAGATGTGGAATCTTCTTATAGTTATGGAGGAAGATAGAACAAATCAAAAGAAATTGAATACCTCTAATATTAAGATTAAATAAACGACACCCCATCCTATCTCGAATGAAAAATTTTCATCATTTAAAGTATGAATATGATTTGCATCTTATGTATAAGAAGAGTTTAAACAACATGGAAGACAATATGTTTCATAAAATTGCTTCTATCTCTCCTTGAAAACATGTTCAACTCAAGTGAGGATGGCATAGAGATGCTCATTCTTGGCTAGACCATTGTGAGATAAAGGAGGAGATCATTATGTTGAATAAGGATAATATTAAAAATATTATTACATAAAAACTTAAGGAGAAATTATGGGGAGATAAGAATTAGAGGGAAAAAGGAAACTAAAATATTATAAATAGATGATGAATCCAAAACTAGAAAGTCAAAGTATCTCTCTATCTTTACTAGTATAAAGAATAAAATAAACATAATCAATATAAGAATGAATTCTCACAAATTCTATAGTGAAATTGTGTTTTGCTCAATTCCCAAAAGATCAAGATCATGAAATGAAAAAGTTTATCCCTTTTGTAATGTTGAAAAAGTTGAAAATAATTTATTTATTTTTTAAATTGCTTAACTTGAAATAAATCTAAATTTCAAAATATTAATTATATATCAATCCAATCCTTAAAGTTAACAAAATTTTGAAAATCTTCACACATTTCTAGTAATACTATTTAAATATAAAAACAAAAATTTAATTTTTTTTTTAAATCTATAAATAAAATTTTATAAATGAAAATTTAAATATTTTTTAAATCTATAAATAAAATTTTATAAAGGAGAAATCTTGATTTTTTTCAATCCCGTATTGAATTTTAGTGAAGACTATCATCACTGCCCGATTATTATTTATAAAACAATTTGTCATAATATTATTCTTAATTAAAATGTTGCTTAATGTGTAACTGTTACATTTCAATCTTCCGGATGCGGATGATTAAAAGACTTGATGGGACATCCGTCCCTGGCCAACTCCCAAGGCATTTCGCATGGGGTGGCCATATGGCTCCCAACGGTGCCATTAACTCCGACTTCAATTCGCAAGCGCGCAGCTCATTAAATCTCCAATGACGGCTCTTATTCATCCTTGGTCTGCTCAGTCGATTCATTATGGATTCAATCTTGGGTTCTCCAGATCATTCCGGCTCTGTTTGCTCTTTGAAACCTATTTGCAGTGCATGTCTTGCGGCTTCTGCAGTGCCCAGTGCCCGCACACACACTGGCCGACGCTGCTCGCTGCTCAGCTGTATTGAAACTGTTCCTGGGCATCATTTTTCTCATAACGCCCTCTGTCATTCCAATTTCAATTTGCAGATCCCTCCTGGCTCGTTCCGTGGTCTTGCTCCTGTCCAAGCTTATTCCCCTTGTCACTGGCCTGTTCCAGCTACTGCGACTGCCATGCCAAGGCTCAGGCAATGCATGAGGTGTCGTCGAGGTGCAACTCGAGGCAGGCCTGCAAGCGAACGTCCATCATCCAGTCTCGATGAAGCTCACTTCACCGAGCATACTGATAGGCGGCAATCTCAGGACTCCCTCCGTCAATGGAACCATGATAACCCTCCTGGCTATGCCCACGACCATCAACCCTCCTCTCCTCATATTGGCGCGCCTCCGGACCTTGTTCCCTCTGTCCCCCTTCCCTCTGGCAGCCATTTTCTGAGGCAAACCTCGCAGAGAGCGGAGCTCCGCTTTGACTGTGCCTTCAATCGCCCCACCATCACTGCATACATTACTATTACCCTGCGAGAAGAGTCAACTCTTCACTCTCCCCCGTGGCATGAAACTCCACCCTCTCCTCTTGACCCCCGCCCCAACCCTGATGCAACGCCTCTTGCTGGTCCGGGCGATACCCTTGTTACTGCCACTCCCACCCTGGGCCATCTCTCTATGCAGGTGGATGCAAATCTCTTAGACAAAGATGGAGCTCAGAGCGCTGCTACAGAAGATTCAGAGGAGCAATACGGGTGTCGCATTGAGGAGGAGCCGGCATCTCCAGCCCACACGTCTTGATTCTTCTATGAATTGGCTCAGTATGGTATCTACTCTTGTCTACTTAGCTAGAAATACTTTTTTTTTTGTTGTTGTTGCCTACAGCAGCAGAAGCAACATGCCTGTGATGTATTTTTGTAGTTTTCTTATGCTGAACATCATGGAATTTTCACCGGTTTCCCTTTTTAAGGGCGATGCAACTGCTTTTAAAAGAGCTGGTTTCCCACTCTGGGCAGTTCGTCATATTGATAGAGCATGGACATCAAGCCCGGTTTCAGGCTCCCATAGCTGAACCGAGGCAAGTTTGTAACATTATGATTACTTAATAGAATTAGCACAATTTAGAAAAAAAAAACTGTTACATTTCAATCATTGTATAGATGAATGCACCGTGAGAATAAGGTAGAGATGTACCATATTTCGTTCCTTTAATAAGTAGGGAATCCGATGGTTCGTCAATTACTAGTGCAATTCGGAATTATTTAGGAGTTTTTATTTTTAAGGTTATTATTTTTATTTTTGCGATTTTAATAATTTCAGTGGTTGGAAATATAAATTGTTTATTTATTTATTTTAGTTTAATTATAAGGATATATTTAGCCTATTGTGATAAAGTTGATAAAATTCAAGAGATAAACATAATTAGATGTTTTACTATATCTAGCTTATAGAATGCATGATATATGTGATATGGTAATAACAATCAATTTTATCTTAAATTTGATCTACAATAAATTTATCCTATATCAATGCACATCCTACCAAAAAATGATAATAATGATACAAACACTAATTATCTGAAAATTATCAATATAAAATTATGATTTTTCTAATTTCACAATGAATAAAATTAATTAAAAAAACCACTTAGAAATATTGCAGAAGTTGCTCACGAGATTATTACATTTTCTATAAAAGCTCGTGTGACAAGATTACGCTTCTGGCCAGAATTCGAGAACACTTAATGAATTCATAATGACCAACCTGATTTAAACCCGGAACGTCCAATATAAATTACATAAAATAAATTGTTTTCCATCAAAATTGAAATTCTAATTCCCAAACACCAACGGAAATTAAATTGTTTTTCATGACAATTGAAATTCACTACTCGTGCTGGATATTTCAGAGAACACTGTGATTTTTTTATTTCAATGAAATTTTGTTGTATTTTCTGATAAATTAAATCAGAAAAATAAATGAGAATTTTTTTTTAAAAAGACAATTTAATTTTAAATTTTGAATAGAGCAACTTTAATTAAGTTTCCTATTGCAATAGGAAACTACTTCACAGTCTACACTTAATCGATTTTCAAGCATTTGGTTTGAAGCAAAATCCACTTAATCATAAAATTAGAGTCTTTGTGGTTAGAATCACAGCAGTAGCCAAGTAGGAAAATATGGAGATCGATCCAGAGAGTGGCTAATGCAACACAAATGGCGTCTTCTACAGCAAGCGAAAGCCCAGAGAGATCCCTCACCATGATGATCCGCTAGATGTTCTCACCTTTGTCTTGTCGAGACACCAGCCCGGAAACCAAACAACACTTGTGGATGCCATTACTGGAACTCATATCACCTATTCACATCTCAGGCGCTCGGCAATGGCAGTTGTAGCCGGATTGCTGCAATTTGGTATTTTTCTCCTGTTCCGACGCATTTCTCCTCAGTCAAGAGTTATCTCTTAACTGCACGAGACGTGACGAGAAGATTGAGCATGGCCACAGCTGACAGATTTTCACCCCCTCTTTTTTCTTCCACGTTCCCTGTTGAATGAAATCTTGTCGTTCCCACTGAGCTGAGACCATTGGACTGAGATGAAAATGAAGGCATAAGCTCTATAATGTGCAGTTGAGCCTGCAGAAATTTGACAAATTTACTGGCTTCCTCCAGCATTTTCCTGGTGTCTAACTTGGATTTTAATGGAATAAGTTTCTCCAGGGAATGGATTTTGTGATGGACTTTCCTCGGACGATGGCGCGCTGCAACGCTCTGAGGCTCCATTGAAAGGCGACTAATGGTACAACCATTAACCCTAGGAGAAATATTGTTCTGCAACCTCTCCTTGCTTCCAATCAGCGAATTAGATGATAGGGACGAGACAGAAAGTTTGGAAGGTGATAAGTTGAAATCACACTGAAATCCAGTAGCCACAGGAGAAATATTGTTCTGCGCCACGTTCTCCATGCTTCCGATCAGCAAAGATGATAGGAACGAAACAGAAAGCTTGGGAGAAGACAAGTTCAGATCTCTTGACTGAAATCCATTACCCACAAGAGAAATATTGTTTTGCAAGATCTCCTCACTTCCAACGCTGCCCTCGCAGAGTCTCTGCATTACATCTTCTATAGTATAGCAACAGAGTAATTAAAATTTTGAGCGCGAATGCTAAATTTGAAATTCTGGGAGCGGATGACGCATTGAATGAATGTCTGACAACTCTGAATTAACTCTGACAGAGTATTCATGTGGATCCCCAGACGTAATTGGCCACGGGAAGCAACAGCAAATGTTTTCCGACGAGCCACATTTCCGGGTTAAAACGTGGGCTCGGTAGACTGCTCCTTTTGCTAATAGTAATTTTTCCATGATCAATGTACTTTCTCCTGTGTGCCGGATGTGATGGTCACTCCAAATTTAAAAAAAAATGACGGCTGGCTTGCAGCGTTGCCATTTCACAAATTCTTAAAAAAAATTCTTCTAACAGCGCAATTGCTCTCTGGCCCAACCAACTTCACCAAAACGACTTCTTCAAATAGTGGAGAGTTCTTCAACATATTCTCGCTGCTCTCTGAGGGAGTTTTATTCACAACTAGCACAATTATAATTGATTGTGAAACTTGGATGGACAATTATAATACCTAGTAATTGGTTGTAAATTCCTTAACTTTTATGTAGAATCTATGAGAATAAAAATTTAGTTAGAAAATGAATAATAATACATTTTTACACATTCTTTCTTTTCTTGCTTTCTTGGCTTTGTCATTGTTCAAAGCTAAAATAAAATTGAAAAATATAAATTTTCCCATTTGTTTCTATTTTCTTTCTTTCCAAAATACATACATATTTTCTTTCCTTTCCAAAATACACACAATTATCTATATGTGTTGAAACGTTATCATATATGTCCATAAATCCCATAAGCCAAAATATATCTAATTGTTCATCTCCTGCCAAAAAGTGCAAGCTAACACTATTGGCCATGGTGTGTCACCTCATAATTCCTTTGAAAAGACATATATGTTACGAAGCTCAAATGAACAAAACTATGAACGAACCGAATTGAATTTCATCTAACCATCTGTTGTTCAAATCGAATGGATGAATCTCCGAACTATTTTCCCCGATTCGGGCAAATTTGGTAACCGGCATATCCACGCCATCAACTTTGATCTTCCTCAAGCTATTGCAATTGCACCAACTCTCCCTGGTATTTATTTTTATCTCTTATATTCTTTATATGGCTATCTACGGCCAATTTTGCTGCTTTATTAATAAGACA
The DNA here is from genome assembly GCA_034641835.2 of Pinus albicaulis. NCBI lineage: Eukaryota > Viridiplantae > Streptophyta > Pinopsida > Pinales > Pinaceae > Pinus > Pinus albicaulis. The sequence goes on from JAXQQM020090944.1 coordinate 150,322, forward strand.
TTTGTATCATAGTTACCAAATTTGCTTGAATTGGTGAAAAAGTACGAAAATTCGTGAGTTCGATTCGAATATCGAATAATTCGTTCAAAATTCGATCCGTTTCATAGCGTTGCATGGGTATCATCGTAGCGTTGCATGGATAACGGAAATTCACGGTTTATGGTTATGGGTATCACCGTAGCTTTGCATGGTTAACGGAAATTCATGGTTTATGGTTTATTAGTGGAAATGGAAACTAATTGCAAGCCTAAAGCTTAAAAACTGGAAATTGCAGCTGGAAACTAATTTGAATTTAGAAATTTTTTAATTTGATTTTTTTTTAATAATTTAAAAAGAGAAAACTGGAAATTGCAGCTGGAAACTAATTTGAATTTAGAAATTTTTTAATTTGATTTTTTTTTAATAATTTAAAAAGAGAAAAGTAAGAAAGAAATTTTGAAATTGTTTTTATATATATATTGATGTTAAGAAGATGTTTTAAATATTTAATTTTTATATATTTGTTAATTACAGAAGTATAAAATCTGAAATTAAAGAGGGATGTAGTTTTTACCTTTAAATATTTTACATATATTTATATAGTAAATGAAAAATTAGATAAGATATGTAGTTTTGAGTTTTGAATATTTATGATTTAAATACATATTTATTATAAAAGGATTTTACATAAAATTAAATGTATTTAGTTTAGAGTGTTGAAAAGAATAGAGATTTTGAAGATAACATATAAGTGTGGTTGTGATACCCCCGATCGGAGTGCCCAGTGTCAATTGCTACAGGACAAGTGGAGGATAGCGGACATGTGGTGGTATGTGTTACCGGCATGCGAATTCCTAGCAACATTAATTCGCAAACATGAAGGAAGGTACGTAACATACAAATTCATTATGATAGGAATGGAATGCCAACTAATAGTGTCAGGATGGCATTGGAAAAAGCAGAGTAGGAAGTGTTTAAGGAAGCAAACTCCAGATCGCAAGCAAAGTAATTGTTCTGGCAGGAGCAACAATGGAGGATTGGGACGAGCTGTTGCAGAACACGCCTTCTCTGCAAATTTCGAAGGCACTGTGGAGAGGCTTCAAGCTCGGTTACAGTGGTATGTAATTGTTCTTCAATCCACCCTTCTTCATTTAACCATCAGTCCATGTAGAGGTCAGGGTAGAGGTGGTATGGGTAGGAATTGCGATTGTTCTGTCTTTAAGATCTTGTCTGGAATTTTGGGTTTTGCTAGCACCTATAGCTTGTTCAAAAATATAAATTTGTTTATCCCTCAGAAGACTATTCAACCCCACTTTTGCAATCCTTGTAGAATATTGCATTTGCAGTTCACTCATAGGATCTTACCTTGTTTTATGCATGGTCTAGAGTTTAATCATGTAAGGCAATCGAAAATTTATGAAACCCTTTACATGCAATGTGAAGAAAAACCGAAAGGCCTCTACCCTGATTTCACAAGTGGTGTTGTTGATAATTGGGTTAGCTTCTTTCTTAGTATTTCATTCTTGGTATTTATTGTAGATGGTAAGCTAGATAGCCAGCATTACACAAGTAAAGAACGTTGGGGTCACTTAGGTCTGTCAAGCTGTCTGTCTCTGTCTTTGTCAAGGGACTAGCATTCATAACTTCGGGATTCATTCCAGGGAGGCGCAAATTTTACAGATAATTCACGAGTTAACTGTAACTCTTTCCCCATGTTCTACAGGCTCTCAGGTAATTTATACAGGTTTTGTGTAGCAAAAGGTTCAACTGAGAGCAATGGTTAAAATACAATCTGTGAAGCGACTGGCCAAGTCCAGAGATAAAGGGAAGCAACAGCCCTCAAAAAGCATAGTTGAGCCAACAAGTGAGGTAGGAAGACAAAGAAAGAGATAATGGAGAATCGCTTGGAAGCTTACTCTGTTGGTAATCCTCCACAAATCAGAAATGTAATGCAGGGATGGGAGAGAGAAAGTCACAATAATGAAGAAGATATTGAGGAACAGGAGGAACGTATGGATTTTGTAAATGATCCTGCAAATACTAGAGGTCACCTATCTTTATTTCACCAAAATATTCATACATATTGGATAATGAAATGTGTCCTGGCCAAAACACTGCAAAGTCTACTGCCAATAGATGGCAGTCCTGTAGTAATTTCACTACTTCAGTATATAAAAAATCAACTCTAAGATATCAAGGTGTCACAGTATCATGCAACTTCCCGAATTGGTAGATTGAAAGGAAGATTCAATAGATGCAGCAAATAGATATGCCTTGCTCCACAACAAAGGATCCAACACCGATTAACTCTTCTGATGGCTAGTAAATCAAGTTTAAGTTTTTATGATTTTTGCGGATAGCATTTATGTTTTCTGTTGTCAATTGAACTTTGTCTTAAACTATAAAATGGCCATAGTGACTAGTAGAATAAAGAAACAATATCAATTTTGGATGGATTTTAATGCTTTAAGGTAGCCAACAAACTTGGTTTCCTTCGGGCATGTTGAGGTCACTGATTTTGTATATGTTGCAACATACCCTTTTATGATAAATAGAAAATAGTAAGGACTTACCAAATTTACAAAATAAAATAAAATAAGTGTGGTTGTGATTTTGGTTAGCATATTGTAGTTTTAAAATTTCTTATATTTATTCAAATTGTTAAAATTGATTTAAATTTCAAAATAAATAGGAAGAAAATAAAGAGAAACATGGAAAAAAATTATATGTATTTAAATGTTTAAGATGTATGTTGCCAATTTTTTTCCAAATTGAAATTTTTTCATCTTAATTTTTATTGAATCCTATTGAATTCAAATCCAAATTCAAACTTGATAACTCTGATTTATATGTGGAAGAAGATACATGTGTTCAAAATTTCAAGGATTTATAATGGTTTAGCGTATATCACTATAAAAATTTAGCAGGTTAAAAATGTTAGGTCTAATAGTGAAGTAACCGTGTTCCTTGTACATTCATTAATCGTATTCTCATTCACGCAATCATATAACACATCAACGGAAACGTGTTTGAGAGTGCACCCTCTTTAGATGCGATTTTTATAAAGGTGAGTAATACTTTTCATGGTTGTGATAGATTCACGAATAGTTTTTTTTTAATGTTTGGCATTAGAGATCGTGACATGCACGAGAGGAGTGGGAGGGTGCGGGTTCAAATCCCACTCCCAGTTTGAAGTCTTATTTTCGACCTCGTCGCACCTCCCCGCATACATATACCGACTTCCTTTCGCCACAATGCTGGAGTGCGACTAGAGCATCCCGCCGCAGCACCTCAAAAAAGAATAGGGAAGAAAATTTTAGTGCACTGCATCACCTCAAAAAAACACAGGTAAGCAGAGTTCAATGCAAAGCCGAAGTGTGAGAAATAGGGAAACGAACGCATTTTTTCTGTGAGTGTATGTACTCGCCGAAGTTGAATGCCACATACGAGCATCCCGTCGCAGCACCTCAAAAAATTTGAGAATCCCGCCTCAGCATCCTGCCAGTGGGCATTGAATACAATGTCTTGCCATCTGCAACCGATTGGGAAGGTGAAAGTCGCAGATCACAATTTTCCACAACACAATCGCAAGTCGCAGATTGTCACTACATAGTCACAAGTGGCAGTTTGTCACAACGTAGTCGCAGGTTGTCAGAGGTCGCACACTCGCAACTTGTATCAAGTTGCAACTCGGGCTACTTAGGCAGGAATGCGACTTGAAGATAGGTTGCATAGTCATATTTTGTTAATGGGTATTTTCGTAATGTGTCACAGCTTGTCACTACAGAGTCGCAAGTTGCAGTTTGCCACAACGTAGTCGCATGTTGTTAGAGGTCGCACAGTCGCAACTTGTATCAAGTCGCAACTCGAGCTACTTAGGTGGGAATTCCACTTGAAGATAGGTCGCATAGTCATATTTTGTTAATGGGTCTTTCCGTAATGTGTCGCAGCTTGTCACTATAGAGTCGCAAGTTGTAGTTTGCCACAACTTAGTCACAAGTTATCAGAGGTCACACAGTCGCAACTTGTATCAAGTCACAACTTGAGCTAAGTAGGCGGGAATGCTACTTGAAGATAGGTCACATAGTCATATTTTGTTAATCATGGTCTTTCCCTAATGTGTTGATGGGAAAGGAGGTCAGCAATTATCAATTATAATGGAAGGATTATCAGTGGAGGAGCTAGCTTAACAACGTATAGAACTACAAAAATATGGGGTGAACAACAGTAATTGAAACATTGTATTGCTTGGATAGAAGGTCTGTAAGTTTATTTAAAGGACTCGTTTTTTTAAATACGCGAGTTTCAACCCAATTTTTTATGTTTTTTTGGAACTAGCATAGATTTTCACTTCTCATTTGCATCCACAGAACCGGCACACATTTGTGCTTCTCATTTGTGCCTCCCATTTTCACCCACTGAAACGGCACACATTTGTGATACAGAGCATAGAGCTAGAGAAGTTTAAATGATTTAAAATATTTAAAAGTTTAAGAATTTTTCTGAAGGCTTGAATTTCAACATTTTCCATATTTCGTTGTCATAGGCTGAGTTTGGGTTGGAGAGAGATACGGTTTGAAATTGAGTGCTGGAGGAATTAGGAATTAGTCACTGAAACGGTGAAGGGATTGGAGCCCAATGCATGCAAACATGGTAACACGACAAGAAATTTCAGAACCCGTAGAAACAAATGATCTAAGACAAGTGAAAATTTCCTCATTAGCCAAAGCTAGGAAGTGGGTTTGGGTCAATTCCAGACAATATCGGGGTATTTTAAAACAGTGACTAGCCCATTTAAAATGGGGGAAACTAAGGAAAAAATAGACTCAAAGGAAAATTATTGCGACCTTTCACAATAAGAAATATTCAAACAAGTCCCCTTTGCAAGTATATGGAAAAAGACCAAGAGGAAAAGGAAAAGGAAAAGTCATTGATGATTCTGCCTTGTATAGTCCCACATGCACACCTCTCACCTAGTCATATGATCTTTATGTGGCAGAATTTTAAGTGCAAAAAATAGGTTGGAGGCTCTAGAAGGTAAAGAGAAGGAAAGGGAGCATACAACTTATGCAATCACAGTTCAGAACTAGACTTTAGTGGAAATAAATAAAATTTTGAAGGAGCAAGTGGCATTGCTCTAGGAAGCTCTTCTGAAAGGGAAGATGTAATGGCAACAGATGAAAGCAGATGTGAAAAGCATGAAGAAATTAGTAGTGGAGAGTACAGAGGTGGGGAAAGTGAAACCATCCCATGATAAAGGGAAAGTGGTTGCCCAAATAGACAACCATGAAGGGACAACAAGAGAAGAAATGAAAGAAGGCCCCACAAAAGTTCCCAAAACTTGGGTTGAAGTTATTATCAATTCTTCTAATAGGGAAGGAGACACAAGCTTTCGGGTCGGCAACATGCAGGATAGAGAAATAAAGGAAAGACAAGATAGAGCAACAAACATAAGTATTAAAGGGGTGAAAGACTATGGGAAAAACGAATCTACTTTTGACCTTGTAAGGGAGTTCTTGAAAGAAAATATGCTATGGCAAGGAAAAATAGGTCAAGCATGGAGGGTAGGAAAGTTTAACGGTGAAAGAGCTAGGCCCATAAGAGTCATCATGCCTAGTTTGCGTGATAAAGATATCATTCTAAGAAAGAAGCAACTCTTGAGCGGTTCTCTCATTTTTATAGAAGAAGATTTAACTATAAGACAACAAGAGCAAAGGATGGAGGAAATGTCAAAGGTTAGGACATCAAGGGTTGAGGGAAAAAGAGCATGGATTTATAAGGGTAAAGCTATGATAGCGCAATTTGGACCTCCTCCCAAAACAGGGTAGCAATATGATAATAAAGAAGAGACAACAAATTCTTTAACAGAAAATCAGGAAGCAAGGTTAGTATGGGCAAGTAGGGACAAAGACTCAAATGTGAGTCTAGCAGGGGAAAACAAATAGCAATCAAGTCATACCCATGATTCCTTAAATTTAGTTTGTTGGAACTGCAGAGGTTATCCATGGAGACGAGGACCTGGGTTAGGGCCTATTGCGGAAGATAGAGACATAATGTGCCTCATAGAAACACATGAGAATAAAGGGTGCAAGACACCTTGGTTTGAAGGGTACTGGAAGATGGAAGTGTGGAACAAAGTAGCAGGGAATGGAAAAATACATAGGTGTGTCATGTTATTAGTGAGAGAAAAATAAGGTTGTTTCATTCAGCTAGAGAAATAAGACTCAAATAAACAATTTATTTGGTTTAAAATATCGAAAAATGGAAATCACATGAGAATTGCAGCATGCTATTTTGCGCCACAAGTTTAAAAAATATACAAAAGTAGAGGGCTTGACCAAAAATTTCCTTTTGTAGCCTTAAAGGCAGACATTGCAACATATTCTCAGCTAGGTGAAGTCATTATAGTGGGTGATTTCAATGCTAGGACTGCAAGTGAGCAAGCTAGCATTCCTTGTTGTGAAGAAGACTATGTAGAAATTTGAATAACTGATATATTATTCACCGAGATTCTCCTGATCAAACACTATTTTAGCTTCATGCACAATACAGAATCTCTTCTACCATTGATCATCACATGCAGAAATAAAATCAATTGCATGCACACATTAAAACCACAAACAATCACACATATGAACACAGTATTTAATGGGAAAGCTTAAAGCTGAAAACCCCAACTATCTGTATATTATATGTCATGGATATCATGTAACAATCATTGTACAAAGCTCCTCACAAGCTCTCAGCACAACCTCCAATTGCTACACACTATCAAGCTAGATCTAGCAAAACACATGCTCCAATATTTTGCCACTTGATAGCTAGCCTCTGATGCATTTTAAATGCTATGGGATGGCTTCATTAAATAGATAAACCACCTGGCTTGTACTGCGCAATCCTCATGGGCTTCTCCACCTATATGTGTGTTGAAAATAGCAACAGTATAGTCACAACTGATAGTTAACCTGCTCTTTCACCTATTTCTGCACTGGTCTCCACTGAAACTGTCCATGCACTGAAGTTAACTGATGCATTCTTTAGTTGATTAATGAGTTTGTAATTAGTGAATTAATTAATAATTAATTCACACCACTCTCACTAATTGTATCAATTAGTTAAACTGAATACAAATAGCTCAACTATGTTTAGATTAGTTAAGCTGAATACAACTCCACTAACTTCCTCAATCAACTCCACCAAACTCTGTCACATGAGTTCTAACTGAAGTATCCATGCAATAGCTCCACTTAACCCTCAGGAATAGCGTAATTCCTTCTGTCGGCTCCTGTGCCACATCTGTGCACTTAACTGAAGTGCTCCAAGAGAATAAGATAATGTTTAGAGTCTAAATATTATTAAGAGCTAATAATATTTGACATATCTATTTTTAGACTGGCAATCTAAAAATAGATTCTACCCAATATGTCTAAAAATAGAAGTCCATCTATTTTTTCCGACTTGACCAACCATCCACAAATAGCATCCTGCAACTCATAGAACATCATCCATATGTCTAAACATAGACATAGTCTAAAAATAGACTTTGCGCCAAAAATAGCCTGTAGGCCCACTTAGTGAAGGTGACTCCTTTCCACTAAGCTCATCATCTTATTGCAATCTCAATAGACTACCACCCTATCTAGCTTACAGAAGAGAGTAATCATCAATAGGAAAGGATTTTAGAGGAAAAGGGATGTAATCTCTTTGGTGAACAATTGCTTACTCTATGTAGGGCTTTCGATTTAGTCATTTGTAATGGTTTGACTAGATGGGAAAATTCTGGTAATTTCACTTGCAATACCTACAATGGAGCAAGTGTAGTAGAATATGTAATTTTCTCACATATTTTGTGTGAGAAAATTGAATAAGTCTTGATTAGTGATCAGCTTTGGGACTTAGAATCATATCACAAGCCAACTTTTCTAGGCTTCTCTTGGACTGGAAAGAAGCAGTTAGGGTCAAAAACTCAGTGTGCTCAACAAAATTTTTCAAAGGGTAGAATTCTTTTGACTCTAGAAAATTGTAATACATTCAAATTAGCACTAGAGAGACTCTGTGAGAAGGATAAAATCCCATTTCAAGACCTGCATAGTCACGAATTAAAACATTTAATTCAAAGCGCACTTGCAAAGTGCAAGAGAGCAAAAAGAAAGAATTCTGAAAAAAAATCTTCCCGTTCAATGCGTGGTTTGATGAGGAATTAAAAAAGGCAAGGAGAATGTGGAAAGATTCAAACAAGGATGACATAAGGCTCAAAGCTTACAAGCAGATATTAAGAAATAAAAAGGTTGACTTCATGGTTTCGAGGAGAGAAGAACTAATCTTCCTCGGGAAAAATAACCCTAAATTATTGTGGAAGGAACTCCAACAGGGAAAGATCCAAACTGACAACAATATCATAGCTTCTGAATGGTTTGACTATGCAAGACAACTGTATGAGAAAAATCCCAAGGCTGACCTTCCTCCCTTGGTAAACACATATACAAAACTCTTCACGGTGCAAGAGGTAGAGACGAGTATCACGAAGTTGGGTGTTGAAAAAGAAAAAAGACTTGGTTGAGCTCCAGACAGAGTATCTAAAGTGGGGCTCAAAAATTCCTTCACCTCACATTACAAAAAATTTCAACAGCATCATACATCAGGGGTTCCCCACTGATTGGACAACTATTTTGGCAATACCTCTTTTAAAAAGTGGTGACGTCAATAAATCCTCCAACTATATAACCATAATGATAAAACCCTTGTTTGCAAAGTTATTGGGAAGCATGTTAGAGAATAAAATCAACAAATGGGCAGAAGAAAAAGATAAACGTGCTAAAGGACAAGCGGGTTTTAGGCTTAAGCATTCCATATTTGATCATGGTATAACTCTAAGGCATATCAGTGAGAAAGTTTGGGAGAAAAAGGAAGAAGTATTTTGTTGTTTTGTTGATTTCAGAAAATCCTTTCACACAGTTCCTAGGGATAAGCTTTGGCACATAATGGAGGAACTTGGGGTTCCCAGGCATTTGAGAGCAGCTGTGCATAGGTTTTACGAGGAGGTTAAAGTCAAAATTAGAACTTTATCAGGCATTTTTGAAAGTTTTAGAAGCGATATCGGGGTCAAGCAAGGTTTTCCACTGTATCCTACCCTCTTTGGGTTATATATCGACAAACTGGAAGAGTGCCTAAATTCGCAAGGGGATGACGGGATACATTTGGGAAAGTTTGTTATAAGGCTTCTTTTGTATGTAGATGACCTTATTTTAATTGCTAATTCTTCTTGTGGTTTGCAAGAGAACTTACTCTCCCTGAAGAATTTTTGTAGAAATGTGGGGATGCAAATCAATACCAGCAAAATGAAAGTAATGGTTTTCTCTAATAAAATAAATCATAACCAACATAAGTTCTACTTTGAGGGAAAAAATCTCGAAGAAGTTGCGGATTATAAATATCTTGGAATTGACTTGAACATAAATCTAAGCGGGGGTGGATGTAGAAAGACAAGAACTTTGGGGGGTTGGAAAGCACTGTATGCTCTTCAAAATAGGTGTAGAGAGGTAGAGTTATGGGACTGGAAAACCACCCTAAATCTTTTTGGGCTTCTAGTGATTCTGGTGATTCTCCACGAATGTGAGCTGTGGGCTAGTAGTACATCTGACATGCAGTGGAAGCAAATTGAGAAAATTCAGAAGCATTTGATCACAAACAAATTGAAAATTAAAAGTGCAGTTCCATATGCTATCTTGTTAAGTGAAATAGGGGCGGTTCCTATTGAAGCAATGGATATGATACTGGTCATAAGGTATTTAAAAAAAATTGAGAAAATGGAAGAGGGAAGATGGCCTAAGGTTGTTTTTGATGACATATTGTGCACAAGAAAGAAAACTTGGATGCGACAAAATAACAAATGGTTTAGCAAATGGGTCATTTGCTTGAGCATGTGTCTCGTAAGCAGTAAAGAGATAAAATATTTTGTTATTGATAAGTTTCACAAATGTACTTGGGAGAAGGAGTTAGGGAGAAAAAAAAAGTATTATATTGAAGAGTTTAATCCCTCGCATAATCATCAACAAAAAACGTACATAGGGGCAATATTTCTTGGAGAGCCAAAATTCTTATCGCACAATTAAGAAGTAATTCAAATCAAATCTGTTGTTTAACACGGCGCTGAAAAAGTCCAAAAGAAGGGTGGGAGGAAAGAGTATATTTTTTTTTCTCTTCTGGAAAAGTGGAAACATAAAAGAATTTCATTTTAGAATGTGAGGCCTTCAAAGATAGTAGGGAAATGTATGCAAAAATTTTGGCAGCTAGCTCCTGGGATATTCTATTTAGCAAGGGCTTTGTTGAGAAGTTGGGCAAGCTTATTGTGAAACTGCACAGGAAAAGGGCAGAGTACAAGAGCCAGATAGATGAGAAATCTGTCCCATAGGTTATATTTAGCCTTGTGGACGTTAAAATAACTTCTCCTTCTTATTCTTTGTATGCCAGATATTTGTAGTTTATTTAATTATAAGTTTATTGTGCACTGGCCAATGAAAGAATTTACTACATGTCTCGAACGACGAAGATTGGAACAAGCTACTAAACAATTGCTACCAGGTTGTTATAGACAAAGGAAAGTTAATAATAGCTGAGGTTGTCTTGATTTAACAAAATATTTTGACATGAAAGATATTGTTATGTTGAATTTGTTAGAAATGAAGACATATGTTGTTAGGTTGAATCTGTTAGAAATAAATACTCACAAACAAAACTGGGCCATTTCATTCAAAAAATTGAGATTTATAGTGCATAGTTCGAGCGGTAGAAACTACAATAATTATCATTATGTCTTACCTAAATTCACCGACTCTTGTCCACTATTAACTTCTCACTAACTAGCACTAACGACTCGATGTCATATGAATACAAACATGTTATTATTATTATAACACGTACTTTTAATCATCACATATACTTTAACTTGCCTGTTGGTTTAAGATTTAGCTATCTTACAAACATGACTCAAATATTTCATTTTGATTTTTTTAGCTATAGTATAATAGTGACACTTTTTCTTGAACTTTTTTTTTTCTAAACTTATTTCTTCTTATTACTCTAGATAATGAACACTATATATTGCTCCTAGTTGACTAGGATAGTGTCGATTCATTTTAACTCCTTTTTTCATGCAAAATCATCATAATTTAGATTCTTTGCAACTTCATCTCTGTCTTCCTTCGCCAAATATTTATACTCAGTTTGATATGACTTACCCAAGATATTTTCAAACAAAATTACTCTTCCACTTAACAAATCACCTACAAGTTTACAATTTTATTCTCTTGTAACATTCATAACTATTTGTCACTTGAAAACTCATCCTATTAACTTTAAGTTCTTTAATTCCTTCATCAATCAGTTCTCCAAGTAATCCAAGTAAGACGAATTCCATCACTTCGCTTTGATTTACAGTTCACGCCCCCTCGTCTCAGCCACACCTTTTTCACAAGCTCGAACACACTGACAACTCCACTTGGATCTAGCCGTTAACACACACCAAGTATTCCTCAGCTCAAATCAATGCCCAACACATGCACAAGTGGTTTCGATCAGGAACCCACTCACAAACAAAAACACACCTATGGAGACTTAGTACTACAGTAATCCCACAATTCTCTCCAACAATTATGCTCCCACGCACAAGGAGCAACAACTCTTTGGTGTTGGCATCTCCTTATTTCCCTTGCTCTCTGCATAAATATTAAAAACATTATGCACTATGTGTGTATCCACCTCACACACTAACCGACTCTGGCCTATAAGATAACTGTTGAGACAACAACCACATGTCCACGGAAGCTACGACAGGATTTACTCCTCTCGTAGATGCATTTTTATGAAAGTAAGTATTTATATTGTTGGCGGTTGTGATGGATTTTATTTGTACGCTAATTATTTTATTTGATAATATTTCTATGCAAGATATTACTGCTTTATTTATAAGTTCTCTTGGATTTTTCCATCAAAGAATTTTCTGTATAGTTGGAACGACGAAGACTGCATCAAGCTACTAAAAAACTGCTACCAGTCTATTCCACATAAAGGAAAGTTAATATTATCAGAGGCTGTCTTAGATTTAACAGAAGGCTATGACATGATAGGATCTGCCAATGTTCTAGTTGCTCTTATGTTGAATTCTTTACAGGGAGGTGGAGAAAGGACCCGAAAACAATGGACTGAACTACTCCAAGTAGCTAGTTTTTTTGTCTCTAAAATAGTGAGGAGGAAGGGCACTATAACTAAAGTTATTGAAGCAATCGAGTGCCAAGTGTTTACATGTATTCCTACAGTACTTTAGTGTGCTTCTCAACCGAAATATATGAAGCATGTTAATCTGTCATCACATATTTCTGCATGTTTAGTTTACTGCATATTATTGATAGAGTTCATGATGTAATCGCATATTTGAGGTTTATTCTATTATATTATTAATATAATTGAGCATTAAGATACTTTTGAATATTTTTTGGTGTGAACATTACGGTGTATCTTCTCATTGTTTCTCATGTTAATGTTTGAAAGTAATTTGATGTCATTATGCACATCCCGTCTTCAACTATTTTCAAGTATGGGTATACCACTTATACACAAACAACTTATTTCACAAACAACCTATTTCACAAAATTTTCAAGGGCTCGTGATGTGATAGCTGGATTAATTCCAAACTATTGTGTTAGTTTTGTTTTAAGGAATGAGATTATACATTTATTTTTTTAATGAGATTAAATGAATGAACATAGTTATTTTGTTTTGAATAAAAATTACCTTTCCTCTCGGGATAAAAGGTACATCCCAGTGAGGAAAAGGGGTTCTGTAATTGAAGGAAAAAAGAGTCAAATAGAAAGGGAAAGATTTAATCCAGAGCTAGTGGTGACCAGTGGAAACTCAAAATCCCTGAATTCTGGAAAGAAAAGAGTACTGGACTGGGGGTACTGAGGTCTCAACCAGAATAATGCTAAATATCCCTACTCTGCTACGGAGAACGGGGGAGATGAGGATGTAATAGCCTCTCTCATGGTAGGGAGGACATCATCAGTAGTCTCCAAAGTGAGATAAGTAAACAGTCTGCTTGAAAAGTAAGAACTAGGAGAACTGCCTACGAAATTTATGTTTAGACTATTTTGTAATTTTCTTAAAAACTCAGAAGAGGAAATTTTTTTGATCATTATTCTATCTTATTAAGGAATTTTCTTACAATTAAATAGAAGCAAATTTATATCTGTTGATTTACATTTTTATGATTATGGGATGATTAATAACATGTTGGTAAAGATTATATTTATATTTTATCCTCAGAGAAGGGTCCTCCCTTTAGTATGAGGGAAAGCCGGTTATAGAATATAATAGGAAAACACACCAGAAAAATATACAACAAAAAACTGTAATAAGGTAGAAAAATGTTAGTTTAGTCCAAAGTGTAAACGCTAGATCGAAAAGGTCATTTCCATTTCACTACTCTATGCTATACACGGACAAGAGTTACCGACATAACTCAGAAGGGAAGATGGTTCAGACATCTATACACATTATTTAATTGGAGCATAGGAAATACACTAACAGAAAAGAAAAATAAGGTAAACCACAACAAATCCCTCTTAACTTTTATGTTAAATTCTATATGAGGGGTAAATATGTATGTATATAAATATATTACCAAAGACATATGTAAAAAATTCCTATGTTCAAGAGTACAAGTCCCAGGAAGACTCAGAAGATATACAAAATTTATATTATTGAAAAAATAGTAAAACCATACCATGCAAGAAGATAAATAAAATGTTGGAAATAAAAAATAATCAAACTCTGTAATGTACTTACAAAAACCAAAAAATGCTACAGATACCTAACATAAATTCAGAGATTCAAAGTATATGGTTGTATATGACCAAAGGAGAGAATTTACATTAAAAAACAAATAGGGTTTGTGCCAAAAATAAGGTGACAGTCCAAGTCTCTTCAAAAAATAAGAAAACTATATACAATTAAGAACCTTGTCAGGTCAATAAAATCCATTCATGGGATGGACCTGAGAAGTCTGTGCTTATAGGCAAGGTTAAGAGTTGGAAATGAGAGGAATTTAAACAGTAGCTCAACCATTTAAAGTAGGGCAAGGCCCATGTTATATACACTTCCAAAAGAAATATTAGCACCGAGCTAAAATCTATAAATAAAATAAGACAAATGCTATGACAGCTCGGAACAAATTTCTAGAGAGAAATATGGGAGAGATCTTGCAAATAAGGTCAACCGTCGAGCTCTAGAGTCCATGTACTTGTGACTGCATAGGAAGCTAACGTTACATTGTCGGTATGGAAAACACCTTTGCAAATAATTGCTATGGCAAGAATCCAAGGCCATACCTGCATGAGCACAAGAACTATGTTAGAATATAAATAATAGCCAAACCCCGAATCAAGGAAGAAACCCATAAAGATTAATAGTGGGACAAGGGCTCGTTATGTATGTTACCTTCGCCATGAAGCCTGAGGAGAACCCACAATGGAACACTATGTGGGAAAAACCCAAAGCTCAGTTACAATCATAAAACACAGTAATGGCAGATTAAAAACCCAAGAAGCCTAACATATGTAGCGGGAATTGATGTTAAACTTACCTGGAGATATTCAAGCCAAGGAGGTCGAATTAGACTCTAGAAAAACAAAACCTTGGAAGTCGCATTAACCTCATCTCACCATTTCTAAACTACCGAAAGCAAAGAAAATACCGAAAGTCATCCTTGAATCGCTACCCAGTGAACATGACGAAAAGGATGAGAAGAAGTAAACAAAAAATAGTTACTGGAACCTGAAATTTCAGAATTAAATGGAGAATAAACAACTCTATCACCTCACATCAAACACCGAGTGGAGAATGGAAATTATACCTGGTAGTAGGGCGCCTATAATACAATTTTGCAATGAGCGTGAGCACGAAACCAGGCTACTATAGCGATGGAAAAGGGGAGGTTGCAAAGCAGGCACATCCAGCCTCGCGAGAGAAAAGTGAACAAAGCAGTTAGGGTTGGAAGGGTGGTCGATACCCTAACTCATTGTCCAACAATCTCAGTCGTGCATTTCACACTACCGATCCAAGGGGCGAGTGGTTGACAAGTGTCGGAGGACTGTAATGAAATCCATGAGGAGTAGATTACCATAGTACACTGTATAATTCCCAATCTTAAGCCATTTAATACCTGTCAGATGTAGGACGCATTTATTCAATCAACTTATAATTTTTGTACCATAAAGAGCTCAACTCATAAACCTGGCAGATTAGAGCTGTCAGACCCGTAAACCATTGGATTGCAAAACAGATTAAGATCATAGTTTAAGTTATTCAGAATATAAGTTAAATGACGAAGCTTCATATGGTCCTCATGAATAAGAACAAATCATATGCATATTTATTGTTATAATCATTCGAATTTATAAGTCATAGACATCGGTAAAGCATAATCACTATAAACCTTTGAATTATATTGCATAAATAAATGTGAATCATAGTCATGGTTGTATTATCTATGTTTATGTTAACATGTCTTAGTGTGAGAAGGTATTAATATAGTAGGGTTAAGGTAAATAATTTTTTTTTTTTTTACTATTATGTATAATTATGTTACAAGTAGTATCAGAGAAGCGTTCATCCGCTGGGACCCAAATGGGTCGCCTAAATAATAATCGTGGTATGTAAAATTGTGCACAGAAAGTAGAAAATGAGAAGGGGATCGACACATCAAGAACCCCGTTATACAGGGGAAACAACACCCCAAACCAATCCAGAAATGAATCCAGAGATGTGGATACAACTGAGTGTAGACCAGCACCAGCAGACTATTAGACTGCCAGAGGAACAACAACATCAAACAAGTATACTATTGAGCATAGTGTAGAAGCTATAGGAAGAGATGGTCAGGGTAAGGAGTATTCTGCACAGTTGTTCTACCTCTCAGTCGAAGATTGAGATAAATGGTGGAGTCAAGGAAAATGGAGTATTCTTTGAGTGAGCTGGATTCTTGTAAGGATCACCCACAATAGATTAGGCACTGCAAATAGAATGGGTATCCAGAGGATATCCAGATTTATTGCTTCAGGTCTGTAACTTCATCAGTATCCTGTATCCAAATAAAAAAATTATTTCCCATAGGGGGTTTTACGAAAATATGAAAACGTTTTGTGCTTACCTGATTGCCGCTAACATCGTCTCCTATTTGTTTCTATTCTGTCTGTGGATATAGGGACAAAACGGAATCCGGTTCCAGAGCTCGATATCAAGCAAGCGTTGAAGGCAAGGCAGTGCAATCTGGTGGATAACATTGTGTGTCGGGCTCTCTGCCTTCATGACCTGGAGCGAGCACAAATATACGTGGGTAGTTGTGTACCCATTCCCGTCTAGTGGCCACCGGCTTCAGGTATACTCCTCTTCCACCGAGCCAGTGATCCTGTACTCTAATGCGAAATATTCGTAGAGAAAATAGATGCGAGTGAGGAGCCATCGGAGCAGTCCATGGAAAATTTTCAAAACAGTCGATGAGGTTCTGTGGGTTGGTCGCAGTAGGGTGTGAGAAACCCCAAGTCTGGTCATTTTTCCCCACAGTCCCGATACCATTGCAGGGGTGTGTGAAAATCTGTCTCTTGAGTGTAGCGCCGCCATGAGAGGTTGTGGCAGAACGAGTGTAGAAACCTAATCTAGAAAACCTAAACCTTCCTTTTGCCGCCATGGCTCAACTCGCCTCCAGACCTTGGAAATTATTTATTATAAGGGCGTTAATAGAATTTATTTTTTGGTTATTTTGAAATTATAAATCCACTATTTAACTCCAAATTAAGTTAAATATGTGTTATGTGTGGAAAAAACACAGCCCAAATAATTGTAGTGTAATCAAGGAGAAGTGTGAAAACTGCAATGCTTGGCTTTCTGATTATTCTCCTTCTTTATTTGGGAAAGTGTCGTAGGTTGAGGTAAGTCCATATGCAAAATATGATTCTCCAATAGGAGAACCTTGGGAGAACCTACATGATCTGTGCTTATGCTAGCACCAAAATTGCTCAACTTGGTCTATGTCTACTTGTGTGTCAACGCTTGTCCAATCTAGTAGAGAAGGGATAAGGAAAAAATCTAAAGTGAAAAACCTAAATCATAGGTCTTAAAAATACTTATATGAAGGGGAAACCTCCTCTGTTATCAATAATTCTGGATCCTCTTCTGGCTGTTCAAATAATAAACACCAATTCACAATTCTACTAAAATAAATAAATAAACATGTGAAAAAATAGAAAGGCTTCTTGTGCAGGGAGGTGAAGCAAGCGACTTCACCGGGGTACTGTCCAGGCTCCCCGGTAGTGAAGAAATTATTGTTTTCCTAAAGTGACTCCACCAAGGTACTGTCTAGGCCTATTGGTGGTGAAGCAACACCAGAGATGAAACTATATACTCTGAATATCCTAAACATTCTGTGCACATTACCCTTTCCTGAATTGAGTCGATTGTGATACGATGTACCTTTCTGTGAGTTCAACCAAGTAGACAATTGAGAAGATTATATGTGTGAAACTGGGTAAAAAATGGGAACTTGGAGAAATCAATAATTCCTGAAGGTATGAACCTTAACCAAAAGCTAATTCCCAGACAAAGAAGCTAAATTTTTCCCATTGTGTTTCCAAGTGTTGTCACTGCCACAACACCCTCCAAAATTTCACTACATCCAAATTTTGGAGCCTACTTCATTGTCACATCATGTGTCGCCTATGTCATCAAGTGTAATTTTATATTACCTGATATGTATTAAGTTTTCTTGAGTCTTATCGAGTTTCTTCGAATCAATTAGAACATATTTAAATGTGTTTCATGGTCACACCACCTTTTTTGTTGTAAAGCGAAATTTTTGGGTCGCAGTCGCACAAACTTCACTGCTTATATTTGGGGAATGTGAAGAAAGTGGTATCTTCATGAATATTCATTGTTGGTTAAGTTTTTGTAAGTTTTCTCGGTGATTTAGTATGTGTCTCACATGGTTTTCTGTCCGAAAATCATCTTGGCCACCCCTAGACTAATCATCTAGACTTAGAAAAAAATCAATTTCAAATGAGCTCATCAAGGAAAAGGGAACATGAGTGCACTCTAAAGCCTTGATGGGAGATACTTCATTGTTTAGAATTTCACCCTGTGCCCTCCCATAAACTTGGGTGCACACCAAAAGAACGAAGCCCCTTCCCTACTACGAATTGTGGCCTTAATTCACCAAATATTCCTTGAGCACATTCCTTCGACTTGAAGAAGTGTGCCCTCCTTTGGTGCAATGGTGCATCCTGAAGACCTGAAGATTCTCCTTTTAGTCTTCCCCCATGCGCAATGCACTCTTCTGAATTGATTTAGCACACCTTGAAGACTTGAAGCCTCAACCTTCAGCATTTGGGAGCGTGCCCTATGCCCTCCCTCTCTCCCTTGGGTGTATAGTGCACTTGGGAAGCTCGAAGTCTTCCACTTCATCCTTCATACTTGCGACATGCACCATGCCTTCATTTTCTTCTTCCTTAGGGTGCATGACTGCATCCCGAACTGTCAAATCTCCTCCTCCATCATCCTTCATCCTTTCAGAGTGTGCCCTTGCACCTCAAAGCTCCATTGACCATTTTAACCACAACGAAAGGGAATGAACCATACAATATGCATAAAACATGCTACAGTAGGAGATTTTCAGCTAATAGTTTCTCATCATGAGTGATTTTAGAAACAAGTATTCTAGGAACCTTATGGGAACCTACTATATATGTGCTTATGCTAGCATCATAACTTCTCAACTTGGTATGTGTCTACTTATGTGTCAACGCTTATCCAATCTAGTAGATAAGGGATAAGGTGAAATCTAAAGTGAGCAAACCTAAATCATAGGTCTCAAAAATAATTCTCTCAAGGGTAAACCTCCTCTGATCTCAATAAGTAGGGGTCCCTATTCTTCCTATTGAAAATAATAAGCACAAATGCATAGTTTTACTAAAATAAATAAATAAATGGGTAGAAGAAGAGAAATTCTTCCTACACAAGGAGGTGAAGCAAGTAACTTCACTAGGGTACTGTCTAGGCTCGCTAATAGTGAAGAAATGCTTGTGCTCCTGAAGTGACTCGACTAGGGTACTATCCATGCCTGCTGGCATTGGAGCAACACTAGAGATGAAATTCTATACTCTGAATATCCTAAACTTGTCATGCACATTACCCATTCCTGAATTGAATCAGTTGTGATACAATGTATCTTTGTGTAAGTTCAACCAAGTAGAGAATTGAGAAGATGTTATGTGTGAAATTGGGTCGAATTGGGAAACTTGGGGCAATCAATACTTCATGAAGGTCTGACCCTTAATCAGATGCTAATTCCCTAATAGAGAAGCTGAAGTGTTCCCAATGTGTCACCAAGTTTTGTCGCTCCAAATACACCCTATGAAATTTCACTACATCCAAATTTTAGAGCCTAATTCATAGTCACATCATGTGCCACCTTTTTCGTTAAGTGTCATTTTATATTACTTGATATATCTTAAGTTTTATGGATTCTTCTCAAGCGTCATCGCATCATTTAGAACATCTTTATATGTGTTTCATGGTCACAACACCTTTCATGTTGTAAAGCAACACTTTTGGGTCACAGTCGCACACATTTCACTGTTTATAGTTGTGGAATGTGCGAAAAGTGGAATTTTCATGAATATTCATCATTGTTTAAGTTTGTATATTTTTTATTGATGAGTTAGTATGTGTCACACATGGTTTTGTGTCGGTAAACTATCTTGTCTACCCCTCGTTCAATCATCTAGACTTAGAAAAATTTGGGTTTCAAATGAACTCATAAAGGCCAAGATACATGACTGCACTCTGAAGCCTTAATAGGGGATCCTTCATTGTTCACAATTGCACCCTACACCCTCCCACAGAGTTGGGAACACTACATAAGAAAAAATCCCCTTCCCTGCTCCGAACTACACCCTCAATTCACTAAGTATTCCTTGACCACACTCCTTTAGTGCACTGGTGCATCTTGAAGAACCAAAGCTTACCCTTTCAACCTTCCCTTATGCACCATGCACCCTCCTGAATTGAACGATATCAACAAATAAATTACATAATTTATCTAAGTTCAAGTAGGCATTATTGTTCTGTGTAGTCATTAACTTTTCTAGTACAAAGATGTATACAACTAGAATAAAACCGAAATTGTACATTTCAGAGACAGGAAGTCGGAAGGGAACCCAGTTTCACTTCAGGAAATCAACCCTTGAGCAAACATAATATAAATAACCATTCAATCTTTCGACAAAGATAAGCCAGTTCTTAAGACAGTAAAACCCTCATGGGCTAAAACCATAATTCTGGAAGTACATTCAAATGCATGCAACTCGGTGCATGGTTCCAGGAACCATAAAACCTTAACATAAGAGGCCTCAATACTGGAGGAGTACCATCCTGGAATAAAATAACCGAAAAGAATAAGTTCCTAGAAACTATGTTGTTAACATAAGCATGTCGTAGAGGAGAACAGAGTACTTCCAGCAAGAGGAAAGAAGTTTGATTAGAAGGTACACTGTAAGAAGAGGAGAAAACTCTGGAAAGCTAAGGGTAAAATCAGTACCTGTAAAACCCTATACCTCTTCCTTGACTGGAGAAACTTCCTGTGAGCTAAGGCGAAATTTCAATCCGTTTGAATAGTAATAAATTTGTGAGAAGACATATGTAAACATTATGCATCTTACATGTAGAGAGACCCTTTTGGAAGATAGGCATCAATGGCATTGTGGAACCTGTCAAGAAAGGAGACTGCAAAATTAATAGAAAATTATGAAACTAATCATATATCAAACCAAAACAATTAACTGTAAATGTGCCCTACCTGGAAAAGGTTTTGGTTGTGAAACGTTGTATTTATGATTAGTTAAACTGTGAGAGAACTATCGTAGAACCCTGAGAAGGGGAGCAACGAAATCCTACTAGGCAAGAAGAAAATGATTCCTCGAACAGAAAGGGTAAGGCGATACTTACATGACATAACCAAGTATGCTCCTCACCATCGATTAAGGATCTTCATCGAGAGCCGTGGATCAAACATTGATCCCAAGATTTGTGCCAAGTGTAGAGCCGGGACAGAGTCAAGGTTTCGAGAGCATGCCCTAACTCGGGTGGCATGACTATGGGGTGGGGTTCGATATTGGTTAGGCTGTATTCCATATTAAATTCACATCGTTAAACAATATTAAATTTTCACATAAAATTTATACAAGGAGTCTCGGAACGTTGAATGCAGATTTCATTATAACCTATATGCAATAGCTTATAATGAAGGGGAAAGAAGTTCGATTAGAAGGGAAACTTTAAGAAGAAGAGAAAACTCTGTAAATCTAAGGGTAAACTCGGTATCTGTAAAACCCCATGCCTCTTCCTCGACTAGAGAAACTTCCTGTCAGCCAATGCGAAATTTCAATCTGTTTGAATAGTAATAAATTTGTGAGAAGACAGATGCAAACATTATGCATATTACCTGTAGAAAGACCCTTTTGGAAGATAGGCATCAATGGCATTGTGGAACCTATCAAGAAAGGAGGCTGTAAAATTAATAGAAAATTATGAAACTAATCATGTATCAAACCAAAAAAATTAACAGTAAATGTGCCTACCTGGAAAAGGTTTTGGTTGTGAAACGCTATATTTATGATTAGTTAAACTGTGAAAGAACTATCGTAGAACTTTGAGAAGGGGAGCAATGAAATCCTACTAGGCAAGGAGAAAATGATTCCTCGACCAGAAAGGGTAAGGCAATAGTTACATGACATAACCAACTATGCTCCTCACCATCGATTAAGAATCTTCATCGAGAGTCGTGGATCAAACATTGATCCCAAGATTTGTGCCAAGTGTAGAGCCAGAACAGAGTCAAGGTTTCGAGAACATGCCCTAACCCGGGTGGCATGACTATGGGGTGGGGTTCGATGTTGGTTAGGTTGTATTCCATATTAAATTCACACCATTAAACAATATTAATTTTTCACTTAAAATTTATACAAGGAGTCTCGGAACGTTGAATTCAGATTTCATTATAACCTATATGCAATAGTTTGATTAAAATTTTTATAAGCCATGGGAATATTGTATTTGGATACAATCAGAACCTACCTATATGCGTGTAGTATCATATGTTAAATATAACCTTGAATTATTATATTAAATTGTGTCAAATTGCTAGATAATAGGTTATGATTATGGAAGTTAAACATATGTGCATCATAAACGTTCCTGTTTTTGTATTTAACAAGGCCACATAGCTAGTGTTCCCCGTCACTTAGTTCAAATATAGTTAAATTAAGATAAATTTTTTTCTTTGTAAGTTTGAAAGCAATGGGACTACATCATGTTCATGTCCAAGAACAATATCCGAATAACCTGGGGAATTAAATCACTGACTTAAAATCTAGGAGCACCTTAATAACACACACAATCATTGTTATCTAGGACCTCATAGACAACGAAATTAAAATAATTAAAATATGGAATTATTCTACATTGTATTTAATGATTCTAATTAATATTGGTTAATTTCAATCATATATTTATGAAATGAAAAACAGTTTTATTATTTTACTTTAATTTAATATAATATATTGATTGATTATATATTTATTAATTGTAATTATAATTAAATTAATTTTATTCCAATGTAAATGTAAATTTAAAATGTAAAATAATTAAAATTTTGATTAAAATATAATAAATTATTATATTGTTGAATGGCTATAAATTAGGTGGCTTAGTGTTTTCTATTTTAATTTGAAAGAGTTGATGATACAGTTTTCCATAAATAACCTCGGCAAACATGGCACCAAAGCAACTTATAAAGTATGGAATATATTTTAATTTGAAAGAGTTGATGATACAGTTTTCCATAAATAACCTCGGCAAACATGGCACCAAAGCAACTTATAAAGTATGGAATATGTTTGAACCCAACGTGAATCGAACACGGAACCTTCTGATCTGGAGGCTGACGCGCTACAATTGCGACACTGAACCAACTAATATTGACCTCATAACCGAAGGCGCGGATATCACTTAATATAACCGAAGGCGCGGATATCACATAATAAGGACAGAAAACGGAACCGAGTACTGTTATGAGTCCAGCGGCGGCGGAAATAATGATGGTTTAATAAGACCCAACCTCTTTGCACCAATCAGGAGGTGAATAAATAAAAATTTATAAAATAAATTATATTGATTTTGTAATGTTTACTTTACATATTGGGGAATTAATTTTTTGTCAAGGGCGATCAATCTAGTTTCAACGTATGATCGAATACGTAATAGGGATAATAAGTCAAAAAATCAGTCAAACTTCATCTTTACGAAGATCTTGTTCTGCCGACGAATCATTTCTTTTATTAGTAAACTGTGGTGGATTTGGAGTTAAAGGATGTGACACCGACCCAAGGATTTGGAGTTAGAGTGTTTAGTTTTTCTTCTATGGTTTGAGTGTTGAGTTTTTCTTCTATAAAATATGTAGAAAGGTCAAAATATTATATTGAGCACAACTTGAAATAAGATTGAGCACAACTTGAAATAACACTCTTAATTTAAGAAGTAGATTTTAAGCTGTCACTCTTAATTTGTGTGGGCCATAAGCACTCTTGGCAATTTGAACGACAATTCACACGAGGCGGCTACAAGCACCAAATATTATATATTTCGTACGCAATCGAAGCAGTGAGTGGTGAGTTTATAAATTGGATATCCAAGCTGCTGTGAACAAGGGTGTGTTTCCGGATATATTGAATATGGAATCTGTGAAGGACGAAGTGGCGCTTCGGGCTTCAAAGACGTCAACACGCTGGTGGACGTGGGCGGAGGGCACGGGGACGCCTTGAGTATCATAATTGATGCGTACCCTCATATCCGCGGCATCAACTTTGATCTTCCTCAAGTTATCGCTACTGCACCAACTCTCCCCGGTATTTCTAATCCCCTTTCTAAATTATAAATATACTTTTTTCCCACATATATATATGTATATAAACATTCTTATTATGAGGATATATAGCCTACCATGTTCTTTATCTATTTGTTAATCCTATTCTCATTCACGCAGGCGTACAACACATTAGCGGAAGCCTGTTTCAGACCGCCGCACCCTCTGCAGATGCGATTTTTATGAAGGTAACTAATTATTCTGTTGGCGGCCGTTGTGATCTATTTTATTTGTACGCTAATTATTTTATTTGATAATATCTCTATGCTAGATATTAGTACTTTATTTATAAGTTTCTCTTGGATTTGTTCATCATAGAATTTTCTGCATAGTTGGAACGACGAAGACTGCATCAAGCTACTGAAGAACTGCTACGAGTCTGTTCCACACAAAGGAAAGTTAATATTATCAGAGGCTGTCTTGGATTTAACAGAAGGGCATGACATGATAGAATCTGCCAATGTTGTGGATGCTGTTATGTTGAATTGTTTACCTGGAGGTGGCGAAAGGAACCGAAAACAATGGACTGAACTACTCCGAGCAGCCGGTTTTTCTGTCTCTAAAATCGTGGGGAGGAAGGGCACTGTAACTAAAGTTATTGAAGCAATCAAGTGCTAAATCATGTTTACAATATGTATTCCCACAGTACTTTAGTGTGCTTCTCAACCGAAAGCATTTTAGTATTTCTGCGTGTTTAATTTACTTCCTTACTGATAGAGTTCATCATGATGTAATCGCATATTTGAGGTTTATTCTATTATATTATTAATATAAATGAGCATTAAGCTACTTTTGACTATTTGTTTTGTGGCAACGTTACCGTGTATCTTCTGGTCATCGTTTCTCATGTTGATGTTTGAAAGTAATTTGATAAACCACTGATACAAGCAACTTATTTTCAATTATTGGTAAACTACTGATTTTATAGTTGTTAAATTTTAGTATTTTGAGTGTCAAAAGAGTTTTTTATAGTGCTGAATCCATTTCCAAACACTCCAACTATCTAATTTTTTGAATTTTAGTTTACCAGATTCTCACAAAAAACTGCCTATTACACATGCTGAGTAAAAAACTTCATTTTCAATTATTAATAGCCCACTAATACAAGCAACCTATTTCACAAAGCTGATGATAAACTTTTCTTATATATAACAAAGCCAAGTCGTAATAACTGTTTTCGAGGGCCGGTGTTGAGAAGAAAATTTTGAAAAAATAATAAGAAAATAAAAAATAAAATATCAGATCTTAATAAAATTTATATTTTATTTTTAAATTAAAAAATATATATTGAAAGATGTGACATACATTTCAATGTATTTTTTAATAAGTTATGTAAAATTAATTATTAGACGTTAAAAGCACTTTAAAATTAAAATATAAATTAAAGAAATTTTTATATTTCAAATAATTTCATTTTCACACATTACTTTTAACTTAATAAACTAAATAAAAATATAATAAAAAAAATTTTAATGAAATTTTTATATTTCAAATAATTCATCTTTCCACATATCATTTTAACCGACTAAACTAAATGCACACATTTGGTTTCTTTGCCACGGTTTTCCCCTTGATGGACCTCCACCTCTGCGACGAGATCCCTATTCAATTCATTGACCCAGTTACTTCAGCTCCTTGATGTACTTGATATCTCAGATTATACAATTATTCTGAATATGCGACACCAAGAATGAATCCAAATTTGCTCTGCATTACAATAAGTTCAATCTTTTCGATTTTACGGAAAGTCGAAATTTATTATAGGATTAAAAAGATTATAAATAAATTTTACTTACAAGATTATAAGTTCAATTTTACTTTTACAATACTAATAAATCACTTACGTTGGAAGAAGAGCTGGTTGTGGTTGAAGGCATTTCCCTTCAAACCTTCTACCCCTATGATTGGTATATCCCCTGCTTTAGTTGTTCTAGTATTCTTGTATCATTAATGATAAGATATGAGGGTCCTAGTGTACATTCGTCAAAAGATTACATTCTCAGCTGCAAGTAGTTGAGAAAAACCTGATCCACTTCGCCATAGCAATTCCAGATCCCCCTTCTAAGAAAGAAAAAAGGCCTAAAATACCATGGCGGGATCACAAATATGTGGAGGGCATGCTACCACTACAAGAAAAGTTTCAGCCAATTAAAAATTGTCGTTTCATCCATTCCAACATCATTACACAGTATATTACTTGTTTATCATTGTGTGCATGGGTAGAAGTATATGAAATGATATCATTACTTGTTCAGAATTCAGCATATAAGAAATATCGAAATGCATACAAAGTAAAAGGAGATATCAGGCTTGCCTGAAGAAAGAGAAAAACCCTATATGAGATGTGAGCCGAACTTCTATTGAATATGATAATTGAAATAAACACAACAGGCTCGCTTGAAAGGATGTGGTTCATAAACAGGCTCGCTTGAAAAGATGTAGTATATACAGGCTCGCTTGAAAAGATGTAGTATATACAGGCTCGCTTGATATGATGATTGAAGTAAATATGAGTCTGTATAAATAAACAAAAATGTTGCATATGGAAATATGAAATAAACCATGACTGGAAATGATATATGAGCCGTCACTCCTGTAGGGAAGATAAGATATCTATGGAATCGGGATAGAGCTGTTCCAGATTTGAACTCCATCCCTGAAATGAATTACCTGCAAAACCCCAAAATTAGCATTGATTCCTCTTTTCGATAATCCATCAGCCCTCAAGTTGTTTTCTCTGTATATATGAAAAATAGGCGGACTGTTCAATCTATGCCATAACATTTGTGTCCTCTTAAGCCATCCCTGTAAATCCAGATTATTCATATTGTGGCGACCAGAAATGCAATCAATAACCAATTTGGAGTCTCCATAGATAGAGACCTCCGTCAAGTTTAAATTGATGGCAGCAAGGAGGCCACCCCATAATGCCATAAGTTCCTCTTTGTTGTTGGTGCCCGGGCCCCCATTCCAATATATATGAATCTTTTCTCTCTGAGACAATTTAATCCAGGCACTGCAGCCAGTGACGCCATCATTGCACGCCCCATCAAAAAATATAGCAGGAATGGAGATCTCATGAGGGCGAATTCTGTGGGATCCATCCATCATCATAACCTCAGATGGAGTCCGATCATCAATCCATCTCGTAATTGAAGCATATATGTAAGGCAGTTGAAACAATATACCTTCAAAAATAAGTCTATTCCGTGCCAGCCAAACCTCCCATATGAAGAAAAATGGAAAGGATCAGAACTTACTATTTAATTTGTCCCATTTCATAGCAGTAGATATAAAATCCATCGGAACCCATGTTGGCTCTAATATATGGCCGCTGAAAAACTTCCACAGTTGTATGACAACAGAGCAGCGAAAGAAAATATGATCAATAGATTCCTCCATATCACAACATATAGCACACCTGCTAGGCCCAATAGTTCACCTTTTTATAATATTATCCCAAGTAAGAATTTTATCCCTCCAAACCAACCAACCAAATAGAACAATTTTTGTGGGGATCTTTCTAGACCAGAATGGAAAGAATATCCTGGAGATTTGTCCCGAGTATAAGGCAGTATTAATGCAATGATAGATATCTTTGACGATAAAAGAATCTCCAATTGTAGGCCCATTCCAAATTATCAGATCCCCCCCATAGCATAACATACACCAACCACCCTTAATGAATCATAGAATTAATCCCAATCCGATGCATCTTCATTTTGTAGGCACAATTGTGCAATAGTTTTGAATACAGGGGCCCCAAAGGACCATGTATGAATAGTTTGATATAAAAAACAGATGCCCCTATGTGCAAGCTGATGTATGAGACGGGGTGATGGCTTAAACTGCTTTGGAAATCCCAGAATTCCTATGAAGCCAAGAGGAATGCGACTGCCATCTCGAAACAACCAATTCAAACGATCAGCGACATGTCCCGGTATTTTTTTAAAATTTCCCAAAATAGTCGAGATGGCCCTTGGAAAGGATAGTTCATGACAGAGTACATCATGAAGGGTATCACCCTCTAGATACTTGCATCTGATGATGTCGTTCCAAATGCCAGTGCCCTTGATAGCCCTCCAAAAGGACTTGACCAACAAAGCTTTATTAAAGACCCTTGTGTTCAAGATACCCCATCCATCATGTGATTTGGGACGTCATAGAACTTCCAGTTTGCTTAAGTGATATTTCTGTGTCCTACCGGATCCCCTCCACAGAAATTGAACAATAATCCTATTAATGTTTTCAATAATCTACTCCGGGAAAAAGAAGAGGTGCCCCTAGAAAACAATTAATTGTGATAACACTGCCTGTATCATAATGAGCCTGCCACCCATTGTCAACCACCTGTGTATCCATTTATTGATTTTTTCTCTGAACCTGTCCACCAGCCACAACCAGTCCCTATTCTTGTATCCACATGGTTTGATTTTATATCCAAGGTATTGAAATCCCTCCGAGGCCAATTTCTATCTCACGCCTAGGAATTCAACAATAAAATATATTTCCTCCATGTCCCCATATTCATATAACATAAATGATTTTGCATTGTTAATACATAATGCCGTCGCGGATCCAAATCTATTTAGCATGTAATGAATATAAAACCAGTGATTTCTAATAAGAGACCCAAATAATAACATGTCATCCATAAAGAGAGAGTGAGGGGTAGATATGGAATCTAAGAAAGAAAAACTTGTTATATATCCCTTTTGCTCAGCCATATGCATAATCTTGCTGAAGCCGTCCATAATCAAGATGAAGATGAGAGGGGATAGAGCACATCCTTGCCAGAGTCCCCGTCAAGCCTCAAAAAAAGGATTTGGCAGACCGTTGATAATCACCGCATATCTGACATCAGTGATACATGACATAATCCATCTAATGATTCTAAGAGGCAGTCCAACTTTTAACAAGACAAGGCATATATATGACCAGTCTAGAGTGTCATATGCCTTATAAAGATCAATTTTCATAACCATTGCTTCCCTTTTCTCTAAATGCATAGTATGTAAAACCTCCTGTGCAATTGCAATGGCATCATGTGTATATCGCCCCGTGAGAAAGCCATATTTTTCCAATGAGATATGGTCTGATAGGGTCCGCTTTAAACGATTGGAAATCATCTTGGAGGAGATCTTGTATATCAGATTGCAGAGGGCAATCGGTCGAAAATCCCCAAAAGAAGTTGGGTCCGCAGTTTTTGGAATGAGTGCAATAAAAGTAGAGTTTAAATTTGATGGCATATGTCCATGATTTTTTATCAGCTCCACCAGCTCCGCAATCTCAACACCCATAATATCAAAGAAGAACAGAAAAAATTCCGATGTCCATCCATCCGGACCCGGGCATTTGTCATGGGAAAAATATTTAAGGACCTCTTCTACTTCACCAATTGAAATTTTTTTCATCTATGGGCTTAATAGCGTCCTCAACAAACATTCTGTTAATATTTTCTAGAATCCGTCTTTGGCAATTTTCATCAATACTGTGATCCGACTGATAAAAAGACGAAAAATATAATATGGCCTCTTTCTGGATATCAGGCATGGTGACCGCAAAACTGCCATCAGATCTTTCAATACACCAAATGGCATTCCTTTTTTTTCTATCATTTGCACATTTGTGAAATTTTTTTGTATTTAGGTCCCCTTTCTTTAACCATGTAATTCTGCTTTTGAGCTTCTAGAAAATTTCTTCAATTTTAAGAATCTCCCTTTTTCTGACCCCAAGTTCCTTCAATATACCATATGTCTCCTCATCTGGGTCCTTTTATGTGAATCCCAAATATATATCCTTGATCTTGTCCATTATATCATAGACCTCAGCCTTGAGAGCCTGTTTTTTGTTAATCTCCCATTTTTTGGCAGCCTTCTTCATTTTGTGTAATTTATGATGAAAGCGTTCCCAGCCCGGCAATTGACCCAGATCAGCATTATCATTCCAAGATTCCTTTATAAGCTGTACAAAGTCCAAATCATCCAACCATGCCCGATTAAACTTATAGGGCAACCCACTGGATCGGCCACCTAATTGCCATGCTAGTAGTATCAGCGTATGATCCGAAATGTCCGATACAATAACTGATGATCTAGGTAATCCCATTATGTTGATGAGGCTGTCTTTAAACATGGCTCTGTCCAGTCTTTTGCCTATAAAAGAAGCTCCCAATCTTTTATTAGTCCAAGTGGGAATAATAGGATTTGGCCGGATGTCAGTAATATGATGTGATATGAACATATCATTCATGTATTCAGACAGAGGATCACTTCTTTCCCTACCACCCCATATTTCATCATCCTGCAATGTAGAATTAAAATCACCCATAATAATCAAATTCTGTAACGAGAGGATCCCTGAATTTGGAAATTGGCTCCAGAATGATAACCTGTTTTGATATGGAGCATAGATATTGACAATGTTGAAAATACTCTCAATCCCCCGAATAAAACTAGACAATAGTATCCCGCCAAAAAATTTGTAGGCTCTGAACTTAGTCTTATATGGGTTCCAGAGTGCTATCATACCACTCGAATGTCTAGCAGCATCAATTTCCATGACATACCATCCATTTCAAATACTTAGTAAGGCATTGATGGCCTTTTCCTGATGACATAAAGTTTCCTGACATAAGATAATGCTAGGGTCCTTAGAAGCAAAAAGTTCCCGAAGGCAATGAAGTTTGGAGGCATCGCCCATCCCCCGAATATTCATGGATAGAATTTGAATCATTGTGGCACATATGAGGGGTTGCCTACTCTAAGTGCCCGTAGATCATCCCTTATATCATCAACCGCAGCAATGGGAATGTCGGTGAGGTTGTCATGGTCGTCGGAAAATAGTGATATGGATCTAAATATACCCCTGGGATGTCTTGGCCCAGCCCTATTTTTCTTTCTAATCGTGACATTGGTGGCGGTAGTGGGGGAAATACAAACATCAGTGGTAACGCTGGGGTTATCAAAAACAATGAGGGTGGCCAAGTCAAGAATCGGGTTACCTAAGAGAGTATAAATATCACTCCCCACCGAGTTCCTAGGGGAGTCAGATAGGGCGACTGGTTCATGAGGAGAAGTCAGCAATGATGGTGATGCATAAGATATAATTGAATCCCTAGCCTCCTGTGCATTAGAAGGTTCCCCAATATAAAAATTGGTGGATGGAAATAAAGGGGATTTGTAATGGGTGCGTATACAAGAGAGACAGCCCGCTTATTCTCAATAACATGAAAAGGGTCCAGACAATTATTAGAACTATTGGAATTATGCTCAACCTCCACCCCCCCATGCATCGGTATACTAGGCCTAGAAATATTTGTATCCCGATCCTCCATCCCCCTATGCTCAGGTATACAAGGCCCATAAATAAATATATCCCAACTCACTCCATCATTTATATGAGCTGTCCTATCACTATGCCCATTAGCCAAAACATATGCATCATCATCAGAAGATGAGGGAATAGATTTACTTGATAAGAGTCCCCCTGGAGTGCCAGGAACAACATGATTCTATCGATGCCCATCCGACCCAGATGTACCAGCACGTCCACCCCGAAAATCTAATGGACAATTTTCATGAAGGTGTCTGGTCTTGTGTCATATGAGACATCTAAAAGGAATGCCCCAAAAATCAATTCTTTGGCGATGTTGGAGTTGTCCCCATATTAGATCCACGTCCCTGGGGAGACCACCAGCAAAATTCACCTTGACCAAAATCCATGATATTCTTTTATCACTGACGCCAACAATACTCGGATCTATATATTTTGTGCTTCCAATGGAGTTTCCAATTTCTCTAAGAGCTTTGAGAGTCCAAAACTCGAGAGGAAGCCTTGGCAACTTGACCCATATCACTCGGCTTCGCGGGGCCTCCATAACTAGGTTAAAACCTAAATAGCAGGGAACCAGTTGCATGAAGTTGCAGCCCCGTACCCAAGTCTTGTGAATAATATTATATATATCCTTTTCATCCATAAAATGGACACTAAACCGTCCGTTCAAAAGCATGCTGATTTTTGGAGAATATCCAATGATGGGGTACCAGAATTTCTTTACCCAGCTTTCCATATGAACTTCATTTCCATCCGGGAACATCCATCTCCCAATTAACACTCTCTTTTGTAGGCTCACCACCCTACGACATAGGTCCTCATGGTCCATATTGATTTCCCTAATCTCCATATTATGTTTGAAGCAGTTCTTACTCCCTCTACCTCGGCCATAATTGTTTTTCTTATGGAAATTTCCTTTGTGCCTGTAGTGTGCTTTCACATCTCCCTTAGGATAGAATGTGAGAGCTTGTTTGATAATTAGACCATCCACCTCTGAGTCTCTGGCTTTTCTCTTCCATATATGTTGTCAGTCGAATGTGCGTCAAACCGATGCCACTCAAAAAAGCGCCGCCAATATTGAGAGATAAACTTCTTTTATCGACGACAGAGATGTAGGATAATATAATATGTATAATTTAGGTTATTCCCTCCATGATATTTGGAAGAAATTGTTGAAATCTACAAATGTCAGATTGAAGACATCTTATAAAGACCTACCCCCATACCTCCATCAGATGGCATGCCTAATATTAAAATGAGAACTTATTGTCATGCCCCAGTACATCAGAACTTCCATAAATAGATGCCGCCACCCATCTATATGAATTCTAGAGAAGGAAACCCAGAGAAGACTAGCCTAGAGAAGTCAAATAGGACAGAATCCTGTGAGGTTACACATCTACCTCCAGAGTCCATCAGGATTAAGCGGTCGCCATCAAATGAGCTCATCCCATAAGGTGATCCTAATATTAAAATACGTGGAAAAGTGCTAATGCGACAGAAACTCCCACCATACCTACCTCCAACTAGAAGGACGTATGATTAACATGACCACCCCACACCAATGTCAGAGCCCATGTGATTATTAAACCAGAATCCTCATATTCGTAAAATAGGTACAACAGAAACACCATAAATAGCTTCCGCCACCTTTGTATTCCCCATCCTAAAAGTGTTAGTCTGAGGGAATTGTCAGACCTCTTGTCAGATCCCACCGAATCCATTGGCCTCCTCAAAAAAAACTTGTGAAACCATCAATAATTCCGACAATAGAGTCGTCGGGAATCAAACAGTAATAGCAATTGCCGGAAAAACCAGTCCAATGGACAGCAACAACAGCATAAACAGCCCGGACACGTCCACCATCTTGAGCACATACAAACTCCAAAATTATTACAAGCCTAGATATGATGAAGGAATCTATCCATTTGCACCAAAGTTCATACCATTTGTTGTAACATGTTGGCGTCTGATAGTCTAAATCGGATGAAGACTCCAGAGATGATGAGGTTTGATATACACCACTACCTTCGTGGTTTAACATCAGCCTTATACCCAGTATATAAGGCCGATAACAGTGTAAATGCAATATAAGCAAGAATAAAAATTATGCACACCTCCAGACCATCTGCATAACTCATTAACACAACAGATATATAATGATATTTATCTTCGACCCGAAGAAGCATCTATTGAAAAATGATACTGGATTATAGGAATACAGTAACTAATTCGAGACCCCCTAATCGGACCAAGTTGCTTCATTCCCTCATTGCACCTAGTGCTACATTAGTAAAAACAACATCTTTGGAAAACTGATACTTGAAAATGGGGGAATATAGAAACGCATTGAAGACACCCTATTTGAATCCCTACAGAGTTCTAGCAAAGACTGAAACCAGACTGAAAAAACTCCTACCTCCGAGAACTGCAAACGAAGAGCTCACCATGTCTCAAGGGTGCAAGAAATAGGTGGGTATTCTGCTGGAGTGCCGGGCCCTTAGGGTTCCCGCTAGAAATGAGCTGTAAGGTAGAAGCTCCATCTTCTGGCCCATTCTTCCTAACCTACTTGGCATTGGGTCCATCTACTATGTTGCTATACGAGGGGTCTCCCCGGTGCGATCCATCGTCAGTTGCAAGCGAGTAAATTCAGGAAGATGACTTTCTAACAAGATGACAGTTATTTTAAAAGATAAAAGCAGAATTACATGAAATTTAAAATAAAGAATCTCTGGAAAATATATTTATACCTTTCTAACTGGGGTTTGTTTGTACAGAACCTCGAAAACTTGCTGAGAGCATCCAGAGTCTAAAGGTAGGAGACTCTACCACTTTCAGGTGTACCATTTTCTGAACGAATGAGGTGGTCGTAATTTGGCATTGCTCGTTAGTAAACCCAGTAAAGATAGCTGCAATTGTCAGCCTGGAAACTTCGACCAATGTTCACACACTGTGGTCAAATACTTCGCACTTATACGCAAATTAAATTATGTATTAGAGTTTAGTTATAGAAATTATACAGAACCAGATATCAGTCATTTTCCGGCCTGTATTTTCAACATTTATTTACACATTTTTATCTTAAAAATGTATTACAGATTTTTATGTTAAAAATTATAGAAGCGTTAATGCGAGTGTAGCATACAATAGAGGCTATGCTTCCTTAATTGAAGCCTCCATCCCTGCAATTCAAATCATTCTTTTAAGTTTTTTAACATGTTGGGGGTAATACATTCATTTCATTCCATAATACTCTCCTCTTGATTACTGGAGAGTGTTTTGTATTGCTCAGAATATTTGACAGTACAAGAAAACCTGTGGATAGCCAAAATGTCTTTACGAAGGGTATGTCCGGGATCCAGTCCAATCTAATCTTAAAGGTATGTCATATTGTTTGCCTTATTCTACCTTATTTTATTGGATGAATTCCTTGGCAAATTACCCCTTTCTTTCTTTCACCTTAGTTCTTCTGCTTATGAATTCCGCCGAAACGAGAAAGCAACACTTACTTTCTTTAGGGCTCAGGTTTGTCATTCTCAAGAATGGATACAAAGTTACAGCGTTGGTTTACTACATTATATAGCAGAGTTATATTGCATACAAATTTGGTTTACTACATTATATAGCAAAGTTGGCAGGTATTCCATCTGCCATGCAGACTGGTTAATGATAGAGTTCATCATGAGGTAATCGCACATGTGAGGTTTTTCTATTCTATTAATATAAATGAGCATTAAGTTAGCTACTTTCAATGAATATTTGATTTGTTTCAACGTTACGGTGTATCTTCTGGTCATCGTTTATGATGTTCATGTTTGAAAGTAATTTAATAAACCATTGATAAATAAAGTTATTGAAGCAATCAAGTGCTAAATGTTTACAATATGCATGTATTCCTACGGTACTTTTGTACCTTATTAATGATAGAATTAATCATGATGTAATCCCATATTTGAGGTTTTTCTATTCTATTATTCTAGGCTATGTTTATGACTCAAACTTGTAATTGGTAGCGTTTTAATATAAGATTATAGATATTATAGAGCTTTGTTGTTGAGTCTGTCTATCATGTGCTCATAATTTAAGAGGTAACCTTATACTGGTAAATACATTTCCTTTGTAACCCTCGTGTGTGTGAATTCTCTTACAACATTATCTGTTTATCTTCCAGAAACTCTGTTATTCTAAGTGGAATGAAGAAATTAATTTATTTTGAATGTATATTCCCTGAATGGGAATCTGTTAATTAGTTTCTAGTTATATCTTGAATGCATACATTGCTGCCAAGTCCTTAAGTACGTACTTAATTAAAATTTACAACTAATCGGCCATTTAATTGGTTTCTGCGTGTACCCTGGCATGATTTCTTCAAATAGAGCCGGTGATAACAATATAAATAATTAAAAGGCTATTTAATCTAAGCATTAAATAATTGCTCTCAATTGAAATAGAGCCGACGATAACTCCAGTCATAATGCAGAATATAAAGAATTTAAATCTGATTGATTCATGTACAGGGTGTTCTACCCGATCGCAAAGACATTGCAGTTAAACGACTGAAAATAGGTTCAAGGCAAGGAGACGCTAAATTTCTTAATGAAGCAAATGTCATTAGTCAGACAGACAGCATTCAAGATATCGAAGAGGAAATATCTATAAGTGTCGGAGCCGGGCTGGAGTGTCACCCTTGAGCCAGACGTTCTTCCTGTTCGCAACCTGCGCCCCACAATACTCTGTAACAAAAATCATCCACAACATCCACAGCATTGACGCATCAACGCGACCCTTTCACATATTGTATTAAGTAACGCACAGGAGGAGAAGGCCAACTGCATGGCGAAGTGGGCAACTCAATAGTCATGACAGTGGATCAGGTCTATTTTTACACTCTCTTTAACGCTCCACATGGTTAACACGTTTAATGGTGGCGCATTGTTAACACTGGTTTCCATCCCGGGCGCATGGTTAACACGTTTAATGATGGCGGGCGAACGTTTAATTGAGTACATGAACAATCAAATAGGTGGCGCGCATGGTTAACACTGGTTTCCATCCGGGCGCATGGTTAACACGTTTAATGATGGCGAGCGAACGTTTAATTGAGTACATGAACAATCAAATAGGTGGCGCGCATGGTTAACAGTGGTTTCCATCCCGGGCGCATGGTTAACACGTTTAATGATGGCGGGCGAACGTTTAATTGAGTACATGAACAATCAAATAGGTGGCGCGCATGAAGTACACACTCGGTTTCCATCCCGGCGCATGGTTAACACGTTTAATGAAGGCGGGTAACGTTTAATTGAGTACATGAACAATCAAATAGGTGGCGGTCAACAAATGGCACAGTAAATTTTTAATGAAGATTTGTAAAAAATTAATTTAAGTACGGTTTAAACATAGGATTTAGATATGCAAGGAAGTTAGTGGGGTAGATTTCATCCATGGATTGAGTGGCGACGACCAGAATATACCGGCATCTTTCAATCTAGACCATCAGATCGAAAAAATTAATTAGCCTAATCACAAAACATGCTCCTTCCGACAGGGGGTTACGTCTATTCTGGATTAATAATATATATAAATTTAATTTGCATTCGGTGTGGTTGGACTGCAAACTTGCTTGTCACCTTGCTTATTTTAAATTACAGTTAAATGTGGAGTTATGCATGCAAATGCATATCACAATGTTGCATCCATATAATTCCATCTATAATCCACACTTTCACTTTATTTTTATCTTTATAAAAAATAATGTGAAATTCTACATTTCGTATTTTAAAAATAAAAATAAATACATTTCAAATTATATAAGAACTTCATATTTTTATAGTACAGAAATGAATAAAAACAATAAAAAAATATTGCTAGTAAAAATAAATAAACGCAATATGAATAATTATTCCCTTTTTGATATGTTTAGAAATAATAAAATTGTTATTAATTATTTTATAAATAATCAAATTATTAAAAAAACTTCAAATTTCAGCAAACATATATAAATTTTATTATCTTAAAAAAAACTCAATGAAATTTTATATTTTAAAAGAATTCCATCAAATTATAATAATAACATATTTTTAAATTGTAATCATAATAATTGGGACAGATTAAAATAGCGTATTAGATAATTTGAAGTTAAGAATAAATTGAAGGCCGCATGTAATTGAGTTGAGAATCAATTACTTAGTTCAAGTTCAAGTTCAAATTAAAAATATTGGGTTGAAATGTTAAAATTGTATTCTCTAACTCAAGCATGTAATTGATGTTGCATTGAATATAATTATATTTGTATTTATATTTGAAGTATTTGTGTAAATTTGATTAATATATTTTCATATTTTTTAAATATTATGATTAATCATATTAATAAAATAACTTGTGAAACTAAATAAAACAACATTAAAATATAATATAATTTTTTAAAATATGGTAATATTTATTATTCAATATATTGAAATTAATTGAAATTAATAATATTTATTATTAAAAGAATTTAACTACACATTTTCTAAAGAAAAAAATCGAGGAACACATTTTATAAAAAGCATATACAATAGTGAAATTAAAAAGTTTGATAAGATATTTACGCCAATCGTGTTAACTTAAAATTCTATACGTTGATTGTTTTTTGAGGTCTGATTTGAAGACAATAAATTAAAATGCAATAAAC
Source organism: Pinus albicaulis (assembly GCA_034641835.2). Taxonomy (NCBI): domain Eukaryota; kingdom Viridiplantae; phylum Streptophyta; class Pinopsida; order Pinales; family Pinaceae; genus Pinus; species Pinus albicaulis. Next base: position 188,335 of record JAXQQM020090944.1, read on the forward strand.
TTAGATGTGAATTATGGATTTATGTAAATTGTGGAAGTCGCATCTTTAAAAAATAAAATAAAAATGAAACGTTGTTGTCAAGCTCTGGACTTTTTTTTTGCAGATGTGATAAAAAATTCTCGCTCCTTATACTATGAAGGTATTTTGTGGCCTGGTTTCTCTTCAACATGTAGCTTTCAGACATTTGTGTGTCGTTCCCATCAAGAAAATTTTGAAGGCCACCTTCCGTTGACAATTTCATATCCGATGGGAGTTTTCCAATCGTCAACCTTAGTGTTTGAAAACGATTTTCGCTAATTCAGGTTCTCGCTCACAAGAATCCAGTCGTGGTTGAAACTTAACCATTAGTTGTAGGGTTTAATGACATTTGTTTCAAAGATGAGTTAATAATGATAATAAATAACAACTTTCTCAAAACGCACCCTCAAGGAGCACTCACAACTAATCGATGGTTGTTCTCTCAGAGGATGCCATCATCGATTGGCAATGTCTTCTGGGTTATGTTGCAGAATTTTTAAGCTGTGGTAGGGTTATGATTGTGTACATAATTTCATGGATCTTGAATCAAGTTGATAAATAGATAAAATCTTTGTAAATGCATTCTCAGGAACTTGTAAATTACATTTGGTCGAAGAATGTTTAATTAGACATAAGATTTAGGTATGTGCAATAAATTATTTGAAATAAATAGTTTTGATTTACACATTTAGCAAGTAGCAAGTATTGATTTACACATTTTATAAAAAAACATATAATAGAAAAATTAAAAGGTAAGATAAGATATTTATGGGAATCGTTTTAATTCAAAATTCTATACGTGGATTGTTTAAAATTCATTAAACTCAACATTAATTAAAAAATAATAATACCAAGTATTGACTCACAGATTTTATAAAAAAACACACGATAAAAAAATTAAAAGGTGAGATGAGATATTTATGGGAGTCGTGTCAATTTAAAATTGATTGTTTTAAAATTCATTACACTCATCGTTATTAATTATCAGATATTCATCTTGTGATAGGGTTCAGGGCGCAATCACCCAACTTCTCTTAGTTTGACAGGTACAAATTCGCCTCTGCACTATTTTTTTTCTGTTACTACAATTAAGATTTGGTTTCCCTATGTATCCACAGGTAAATACCGCTCCTAGGTTTATCGACAGGATTTACAACTCTTTAAAATATTTTTGGTACTCCTGTCGGTTCCTTAGCTAGTAGCGGAGATTGTTGTTTCTCCATACTTATATCTGGTTTTGTGTGTAATAACATCTGAATTCTTTTGAAATTATTCGAGTATCTTTACTGTCTAATGTCCCGAATAATTTTTGTTGGAAGCAACTTTAAAATGAAGCGCAAATTCGCCTTCATAATGTAGTCATGTTTCAGTTTTCTTTTTCTACTATGCAGGACTTTGAGTCGTGTCCTAAATTATATGGTTGCTTCAATTATTTCAAAGCCCGACTCGTAATTACAAGCAATATATTTGCTTGATTCGAAGTATGGACATCTTTGAATTTTTATAAGAATTTGTATTATAAGTTGAGCAAATGAGTTGTTTCTATTATTTCATGTCTAGCCAGGTTATAGGTCGACCTACTGTCATAAATCACTTTGATGTATTACTAGGCTATGTTTATGACTCAAACTTGTAATTGGCAGCGTTTTAATATAAGATTATAGATATTATAGAGCTTTGTTGTTGAGTCTGTCTATCATGTGCTCATAATTTAAGAGGTAACCTTATACTGGTAAATACATTTCCTTTGTAACCCTCGTGTGTGTGAATTCTCTTACAACATTATCTGTTTATCTTCCAGAAACTCTGTTATTCTAAGTGGAATGAAGAAATTAATTTATTTTGAATGTATATTCCCTGAATGGGAATCTATTAATTAGTTTCTAGTTATAGCTTGAATGCATACATTGCTGCCAAGTCCTTAAGTACGTACTTAATTAAAATTTACAGCTAATCGGCCATTTAATTGGTTTCTGCGTGTACCCTGGCATGATTTCTTCAAATAGAGCCGGCGATAACAATATAAATAATTAAAAGGCTATTTAATCTAAGCATTAAATAATTGCTCTCAATTGAAATAGAGCCGGCGATAACTCCAGTCATAATGCAGAATATAAAGAATTTAAATCTGATTGATTCATGTACAGGGTGTTCTACCCGATCGCAAAGACATTGCAGTTAAATGGCTGAAAATAGGTTCAAGGCAAGGAGACGCTGAATTTTTTAATGAAGCAAATGTCATTAGTCAGACAGACAGCATTCAAGATATCGAAGAGGAAATACCTATAAGTGTCAGAGCCGGGCTGGAGTGTCACCCTTGAGCCAGACATTCTTCCTGTTCGCAACCTGCGCCCCACAATACTCTGTAACAAAAATCATCCACAACATCCACAGCATTGACGCATCAACGCGACCCTTTCACATATTGTGTTAAGTAATGCACAGGAGGAGAAGGCCAACTGCATGGCGAAGTGGGCAACTCAATAGTCATGACAGTGTATCAGGTCTATTTTTACACTCTCTTTAACGCTCCGCATGGTTAACACGTTTAATGGTGGTGCATGGTTAACACTGGTTTCCATCCCGGGCGCATGGTTAACACGTTTAATGATGGCGGGCGAACGTTTAATTGAGTACATGAACAATAAAATAGGTGGCGTGCATGGTTAACACTGGTTTCCATCCGGGCGCATGGTTAACACGTTTAATGATGGAGGGCGACGTTTAATTGAGTACATGAACAATCAAATAGGTGGCGCGCATGGTTAACAGTGGTTTCCATCCCGGGCGCATGGTTAACACGTTTAATGATGGCGGGCGAACGTTTAATTGAGTACATGAACAATCAAATAGGTGGCGTTCATGGTTAACACTGGTTTCCATCCTGGGCGCATGGTTAACACGTTTAATGATGGCGGGTGAACGTTTAATTGAGTACATGAACAATCAAATAGGTGGCGGTCAGCAAATGGCACAGTAAATTTTTAATGAAGATTTGTAAAAAATTAATTTAAGTACGGTTTAAAAAGAGGATTTAGATATGCAAGGAAGTTAGTGGGGTAGATTTCATCCATGGATTGAGTGGCGACGACCAGAATATACCGGCATCTTTCAATCTAGACGCACCGAAACCAGTGCATGACTGTTTTTTGTGGCGCACCGACTGGTTTGTTTTTTTTTTCCCAAAAAAAAATATATATGTATATTCCTAAATACATGTCTCATTAATTAAAAAAAATATTTAATATTTCAATCATTCATATAGAAGAGGGGGAACAACAGCAACAATAGGCGGAGCAATATGACATTGTTCGCCTGTGGGAGGCACGAGAGAGGGAGAGAGATGCGTACCCTCGCCCTATTACAACAACTACCCAGGGGATCCTAAGGTAGGTAAGCCTCCTCGATTTCTATGAGGAGGCTACTTCCCTAAAGGCCCATGGCGTGTTTTTGAGACATATTATCCGCAGGTGGAATGCCCATCGACAGGCTTTCCAAGTTGGTCCTAACCAGTGGTACACACCCACTGAGGAGGATATATATTTCATTACAGGGCTATTGAGGAGAGGGGTGTATTTTCCCTCATTCCTAGAGGTTCCAGCTAGTTGTGTAACAAGGAGTCAGTTACTATACTCCCAGAGATACATTGGATCATCAATACTGTCTCCTGCAGATTTTCAGGTCGCCGGAGGTCAGTTACGTATTGGTGCATTTGGTAGTGAGGAGGTGCAGTGCCTCTCACTTCTCATTTCGACCATTTCACGCAACACCAGTGACGAGAAACGCATTAGTTGCTCACTTCTATATTATGTTCATTCTTTAGTACAAGAGCTACGACTTTTCAGGTGGTTTGCCATTTTTTTATAGCAGTTCTATACAACTTTAGATAGATGTCATGCTCATGCACAAGGGAGGGTCAACTTCCATTTTTCTTCAGAGCTTTTTTGTTTATTTTTTGAGAGGTTTCCAAAGACAAAGCCTACTTTTTTTCGACAGCTTCGTAGGCTGATGGTCGAGGCACATATGCATATGTGGGGGCAAATGATGCCCAAGAGGGGCGAGACTATGTTTCCAGAGAGGATATCGCATGATGCACTGGAGTTGCTAGGCAGTGATGACGAGCTACATACCTTCATTATGGTCCCCTGTCCTTATGTTAGATTGGATTGGTGAGGGTGTGCCAACATCCTCTTCATAGATGAGGAGCCGCCAGATGATAGAGGTAATATTACTGTTTTATTTAAATTTATTCTAACATGTTCTTTAACTTGTTTTTATTAAATTGTGTAATGAAATTGTCTAATTATTGTTGTGGATTTGTATATATTTTGCACACATTGGCTCTTTTGATGGCGATGACATGCCGACACCACCACATGATCCAGGTGTGGATCCTAATGACGATGAGGGCATGCCAGATGTCGAGGATCATCAGGAGGCCAACCGTATAGAGAGACTTGCTCCTACTGGTGCGCTGGTACCGCCTTTTGCTAGGTGCGGTCGACTTGATACTAGATATAGGATGGAGTTGGGCGACCAACTCACTGCATTGATGGTTGAGGCCAGCATCAGGCCCACTCATTACAGAGACATACAGGCCAATGGTAGGCTATTAGAGATGTGGAGAGGCATGTCGCGTGACATGTACATCCTAATGCGGCATGTCGTAGGAGCTACGACCTCAGTTACACGGCTGAGGAGGACTGTTGCACGTTATAGGCATGGTCGAGATGCAGCACGTGATCGATAGTCTGCGAGCAACGACTTTATCATCTCATGATCGTTCACCTCACACCATGCCACATGAGCAACCCCCACTAGTATCTAGCCGTAGTCATCATAGAGATGAGGTTGGACCATCAGCCACGTCAAGTCAGTAGCCTTTAGCATCCATCAGTACTTATGATCATGAGCAAGCTGGACCATCGACTGTCGAGGCTGCACCATTGACTAAGCGTTGTACCACCGGCTGATCCATGACATTTATATTAAATTTGTATATTTTTAACATTATTCATTTATATATATAGATATAGATATGGTCCATGTATTTTATGTTCATGTTGCAGTTGTACTTCATTTAAATGTTGGTGATCATCATGATGTGTATATTGTTAGGTCATGTTAGATATGCTCATTTACTGTTCATCTTGCAGATATATATGTATGTGATAGCATGAGTTACTTGACATGAGATGTGTATTTGATGTTTGTGTTGTGATGATGTTATACAATGATAATTGTGTTTTATTAGATGATCATGATCACGATGATGTTAGCGAATTTGAATGTGTTTTTTAGTCGAATATGATGTTTCTACGATGGTTATCATGATCGTGATGTTTATTAATTAATTTAATATTACATGACCATGATATTTATTAAATATTATGTCATGATTGTAGTTGAAATTTAAATTTTAATTGTATTTAAAATATTTAATGCAAATTTTTAATTAATTGTAATTGTAATATATAATTTATTGTGAAATGATTGTAATTGTAATTTTAATTGTAATTGTATATATGACAAATTGTAAAATTGTAATTGTAATTCTAATTGTATGTAAAATTCTAAAATTGTAATTGTATTTGTAATTGTAATTGTATGTAAAATATTTGTAAAATTGTAATTGGAATTGTAAATGTAATTCTAATTCTAATTCTAATTGTATGTAAAATATTTGTAAAATTTTAATTGTATTACTTTTAAATGATTGTAATTGTAAAATTTTAATTGTAATTGTAATTGTATGTAAAATTAAAATTGTAATTGTAATTCTAATCGTAATTGTATGTGAAATTGTAAAATTGTAATTGTAATTGTAATTGTAATTTTAATTGTAATTTTATGTAAAATATTTGTAAAATTTTAATTGTATTAATGTGAAATTATTTTATTAAAATTTTTAAATGTATAAATTTGTAAATAATTGTAAAATAATAAATCTAGAATAATATGAATTTTTGTAACATAATAAAGTTTAGAAAATAATGCAAATAAATTCATGTACTTTAGAATTATCATTATTTTATTATGATTTCACATACAAAAAAAAAGAACTTTATACAATACGCCATTTCTAGCAGAGATTCTTGGTTTTTCGTTCGATGCGCTTATCCTCATAACACGCACTGGTGCGTCTTAGTACTAAGACGCACCACTGCTTCACAAATCTTCCGCATCGGTGCGTCATAAAACACCATGCCAAAACATAAAACTCGATCTTACGAAACCGCACCGGTGCGCTTATAAAACCCCGCGCACCGGAACAAGGTTATTCTGTCAAGTGCAGTATTGGAGCAGCGAAGGGTTCGAATCGCAGGCAAGAATTTTTCTAAGGAGATAAGGGTTTGAAAAGACAAAAATTCAAACAAAGATGCTTACAGGGATGAAAACGGCTACAGAGCTTGATAGAGTACAAAAGGAGAAAAGATTTATGAAAAATATGAGAAGGGTGATCGAGAAATCTTGGTTGAGACTGACAGAGAGCATTCGGTTGAGGCCGACGATAGGGTTAAGAGGTCCCATGATGGAGAAAGGGAGAGCAGAGTTGATGGCAGAGAAATACATGTCGACGCTCTAGTGACTAGTAAGGTGAAGCGGTCCTTTGAAAGCAAGGAGTCCTATTCGCTAAGGGATGTCAGAGAGAGATCAATTGAGTCTCTTGAACGGGCTAAGAGATCACATGAAGGTAACGATTCTAATTCTTACAAGGATGCAAGGGAAATATTGGACAGTAGAGAAATATCAATTGAGGCAGTCGATAAAGCCAAGAGGCACCATGAAGGGAAGGATTCTCATTCTCCTAAGGACAACAGAGAAAGATCAATTGACATTGTTGATCGGGCTTGTAGGTCCCATGAAGGGAAAGATTCTATAGAATGCATTTAAAAGCAACTGGGAGTATTGTCCGAGCTTCGGTTGGCTTACATAAACTTTTACCGACAAAGCTGACGTCGCATAAAATCACATCTTCGGCTTTCAATTGAACCTGAATGGCATCTCTAACTTGTCTGAGTTGTGGTCCTATGCATAACGAGGAATATCACATGGAAGGTACCCAAAAATCCAAATTTTTGAAAGTATAGGTGAATTAGCACTTATGAAAGAATGAAATGCTGAACAAATGCGAACGCGATATAATTAAGGATTCCCTGGTTCCACATGTTATTGAAAATGATGCTCTCTCTGGATGAAATCGGTAAAAATTCTGCTTATATTATAAATGGAAATCCAGTGACCATTTCTGTGGGAAGAAAATCATAGATACCTGCAGCTACCATATTTCCACCTACAAATGAGTTTCCCATTGGAAAAGCTATTGTAATAGCCCATTTTGCAATGTCTTTCTTCTGCTCAACCCTATACTCATTTTCTATGGGAAACCGTTCCCTACACATGTAATAACTGCATCGTATAGTCGAAAATCAGTCTTCTTCTGCTAACAAATGCAGAATGAAGGACTCGTTGTCATTTCTCCCAGAACATTCAACGCTAGTTTCTCGTAAAACAAAGATTGTATAAATTTTGTTAAGATCAAGATAGAAAGCACAAAGGATAAAAGAGGAAATTGGATGCCAAGATGGAGGAGGAACTTACAAATGAGCAAGCAGATCATGGGGCACCTTTTCTTGTTGCAGGTTATGGAAAGGTTCAATTTTATTTTATTTTATTTTTTTATTTTTTTATTTTATTTTATTTTTATTTATTTATTTATTTATTTTTTCTGAAAGAAGAAGAGGTGTAGTTTTGAAAAGAAATAGCCCAAATATTTTCACAACAAAATGTACATTTCCAACATGTCTAATTTTGGTGTACACACGTAAAAGTAATTTCGATGCCTCAATCGCAAATCGGTGCTAATTTACAGATAACAGCACTAATGTGTTCTAGTTACAGATAACAACACTAATTACACATCTATGCATTTTAGTTACTACGCACTAATCTCGTGTTACCAATGGACGCACCGGTGTGTTTTAATTACTACGCACCGGTGTCGTGTTACCAATGGACGCACTGGTGCGGTGCTATTAAGTGACGCACCGACGACGAATAAATGCAAATAAAAAATGTGCACCTCTATTTTCTTTAAGTGAAACAAAAAGCAACAAATTGAAAATAGGGTAGAAAAATATTTTCAAAAATCTAATTTCATAAAAAAATTCTTTAAATACTAAACACTTTTCATTATTTCACTATTTTTCCTAAAATTTTCAGCCAGAGATTTGCAGGAGACATACCTGGATCAAGAGAGCACAAGAGCACTGTGGAGCAACGAAGTACATTCGAACATAAGTGTTCAGACAATCACAATCCAAATCTCTAGTGATTCAAACCTCATAGCATAGAATTTCAAACGATCTTGTGATTAAATTTGATTATTTTTTTTACTTTTTCTGCAGTTTTTTTATTTTTTCTATAATTTTATCCATTTTTACCCTAAACCCTTCATTTTTTCGTTTCTATCATTTCTTCTCCTTGTTTCTGTGATTTCAGAATTAGGGATTTTCATTTTAGATTGACATCCAACCCACGGGACGACTTGCATAGTCAAATCCCAATCCATGTTTCCCATTGCGTGAATTTTTGAAAAAAATGGATTATTTTTATCAGTGCGTCTTGCGTAACCGAGTGCACCGATGCATTGTATTATACAACGCTCCACCCAAGTACTATGTAATAAAAAATTTAATTTTTTTTTTTTTTAAAATCAGTATGTCATATCTATAATAGCGCACCAGTGCGCTATGTTACGAGGATAACACCGTACGGTCCATTAAACTTTTGTGCAGTGTGTTTATAATACCCCCACTCACCGTACTGTCTATTATATTATTTTCGTGGTATATTTATAATACCCCCAAACACCGACTTCGATGCATACAACATGAAAGATGCAATGATTTCTTGAGAATTTTTTTTTTACCTGAAAATTTGACAATTTATTTATAAATATATTAAGGAATGATATGGTACAGGTTTCATATTGATAAAGAAATGACTGACAATAGATCAAGTAAGGAAAATACTGATAACACATCAAGAAGAGAAAAAAAGGAAAGTTCTTTGTAGATTTGTTACAAAAGTTATTATTTTTTAACTATATGAAATTTTAAATAATATGTATTTTTTGTTGTTTATCATGTAGAGCCACAAAATGACGAAGCTCAATAAGATTATTTCTGATCTAGGACCATAAGAGCTTAAAAGCTTGATGGAAAAATTGCAAAAGGATGAATCAGGTGAATGAAAAAAATACTATCGATCCAATATGAGTTTCTTTTTTTAATTTTCATTAATAATATACTCAAAATTATTATATAACATGTATCAAACAATCTATTAATTCACATCTGTTTAAAGCTCTACAGGGACCAACAACTCAGAAAATGAATGTTGTTCTAAGAAAAGGAAAAAAATAGAACATGCAAATGAAAATGAATTTCTCCTTAGCTCATGTAGAGTGGTGTCGGAGGTTAACGAAAGGGGGAAAAACTTTTACAAAATTTTTAGGATCTAGTGGAACGAATGTATAGACGTTCTTTCCACTTACAATACAAAAAACAAATCCAATGATTCCAAGAACCAAATTTTATCTAAACTACATGAAGAGTTTCCAGAGAATTGGGCAATGAGACATGTCAGACTTTTAATAGCAAAAACGTACAACAACAAAAAAGAAGGAATGAAAAAGTAATTTTCATTTAAATGTTTGTCTAGAATTATTTATAAATATCACTTTTGTTATATTTAATTTTCATATATCAATATAAAAAGTAAATAGTTTATTTTCATGTTACATTTTCAGGAAGATTATGAAAATCTCAAAAGATGAACGAGATGATATTAGAAATATGCTAGTAGGAATGTCCAAAAAGGTGTACAAGTAGATGGTCAAAGAAATGGAAAAAATTGCATTGCAAGAGGAGCCATATCAACAATAACGTGCTTCAAATGTAATATGTAATCATTGAATTTTTCAATCATTAGGTATAAAAAATAAACAATTTAGCATTAAATATTAATTTTCAAGAATTTTCTTGCAGAAAATAAAAGAAAATGGAACCCATTCAACACATAAAATAGGACGGCAAGGAAGAAAAGGGTTGATATCTAAGTTTGTGAGTAACAACTTAACTAGATTTCATTTTTGTATTTTTTAAGTTGTTTTACAAAAATCATCATTGGATGTCTTCAAACAGGTGCTAACATACGAAGAAGAACCATCAAATGAATTGATTGAAATTGGGTTAAATATGGGTTGTGAGTATATGTTGGCATATCAGAAATTAATTGTGGAATTTTTAAGCATCTATCGATCTTGTTTTACTTAGCTCTGTCCATAATTAATAGAACAAAAAAATCTTTTATATTAAATATATGATTTGTTATGGGGTATAAAACTTGTAGGAAAAAAAGTATGGAGCTATGCCAACAGATGAAATTTTGAAAGATGGCATGGTACATGGTTTTGAAATAATGTGTATAGTTTATGAGTCAATTGTTGGTAGGGTACGTCATTTTTATTTTCGATTTACATTGATGTATATTATTTAATGTTGCAATTTTAATTATTCTCACGAATGTATATACACTCATTTCAATTTATTTTTATGTTTGCAGATGGGCGGTGAAGAAGAATAAAACAATCAACACTCTGAACAAAACATTCCTGAAAATAACCCAAGTCATGGAAGTAGCTCTAGCAGTGACAACAGTTCAAGCGAAGAATGCTGATCACAATGTTTGGATATCAAAGCAAGGCGTTTTATTTTTTGAAATATTTGTCTGTGAAATCAGACATTTTGTTTAATGTAATGGACATAGTGTCTGAATTGAAAGAAAAAGGGATACTAATAACTCTACCATTTTGTATGACAAAGATTGTCTTATTCATTTCTATATATATATGTGTGTGTGTGTGTGTGTTTTAATTTATTTTATTGCGTTCTCTATTGTCGTTCTCAAATGCACTAATAAAAATTCAATTCATATGAATATTGTTATAAGATGTGTCTACTTTTGAGAATAATGAATTTATAAAAATCAAAATAATTTCACTGTCACAGGTCGATGTTTCTAAAAAATACAAAATTAACATCGGTGTGTTTGTATGTTGCAGCGCACCAGTGCATTTCTACGACCTATGGGCACCGCAAAAATACAAAAACCAATTAAAAATCTCGATGCGTTTGTGCGATACAATGTACCGGTTCTTTTATGTGAGACTATGCACCGATGAATTTGTACAACGTATGGGCACTGTACAAATACCAATACCAATTATAAATATCGGTGCGTTTTTCTGATACTCCACACCAGTGCGTTTCTATAATTCTACACACTGGTGCATTGAGACGACCTATGGGCACTGCACAAATCCCAATACCAATTAGTACGGCCCCGTGCGTTGTATCACCAACACTGCACCTGGTGCGATTTTATACCCTGACGGCCCGGTGCAGGAACCTTCGACCTCCTTGAGGCCACCGTCTAGATGACATGCACCGGTGCGTTGCAACCTTAATAGCACACTGATGAAAAAACCATCCGTAATAACCTTCAACCACCCAGTTTTTTAGCTGTGTTGAATTTTCGTTAAAAGCTCTGCTAAAAGCTCCGTAACCATAAATAAATGTTGTAAAAAATGTTTTTTTGACAATTTTGGCCAATTTAATAACACTAAAAGCCTCCTTTATAACCTCCGCTAGAGGGTCTTTTCCTTGTAGTGTATGCTACTTCAGGTCAGGTAGTAGAGGTTATGATTTATAGGTAGCTTGTGGGTTCACTGATGTATTTGGTAAACACACAACCAAACATGTGTTATGCAGTTAGCCAACTTACTCAAGCAATGGTTAAACCAACCATACTCTATTGAAAGGCAGTAAAGCATGTGTTGAGATACCTCAAAGGCACTACTCAGTTTGGTCTTTGTTATAGACAGACATAGGGAATGAAGCTGAAAGGCTTCACATATGGATATTGGGTAGGTAGGCCATCAACGAGGAAGTGCACATCAAGAGGAGTTTTTAGTGTTGGGTTACCAAGGGTTTCTTGGTACAACTTGAAGTAGAGATATGTCACAGTGAACTTAGTAGAAGCAGAGTACATGACTGCAAGTTAAGTAGCACGTGAGGCTATCTGGATGAGAAATATTATTGTTGGGTTATTTTGTCATCAGATGGAGCCTACTGTGATTTAATGTGACAATCATAGTTGTATCAAACTCTTTGAGAATCCAGTATTTAATGATCGATTCAATAATATCCACATCCGATGTCACCATCTACGAGATTTTGTGTAGAGGCGGATCATTTTGTTGCATTACATTCCTATAGAGGAACATGATGTAGATATTTTGACAAAGGATTTGTCAAGAGGAAAATTTGAATTCCATAGAGGCAGGATCAAGGTATCATATAATCCCTTTCTTACTGAGAGGGAGTGTTAAAAATGCAATAAGAAAATATAGTTTTGACTTTACCTTGGAAAAACTAGATTAAAATTCGAATTTCAATTTCAGTGAAATACTCAGAGGTGGTTAAATGAGGTGATATGGAACTTATCACTCAGTTAACTCAGTTAATTCAAGTACAAGACACATGAGTTCGTTTTGGTATGATTCATTGCTAATTTGTAAGAATATATTTCAATTAATTTGAGTTATTTTGAGTTTAACTAGTTCTAACTGATTAAGAACTAATGGAAGGTACAATATGGGGTGTCTTCACTTGTGATGAACTAATTAACTCATCAATCATCCCAGAATAATTGATGCATACAGGAAACTCGAGTTACCCAGTTGAAATTGGAGTTCAAGGGAAGTGTACTATTAGTTGTAAATTATTCCATGTTGTATAGGTGGTGCATGTAGTTAGAGAAGGTTCTAAAGGAATTGCACAATTCCCAATGAGAAATTTCCCTAAATAATAGGGGATAATTCCTTATTAAACATCGAAAGGAAATAGGATCTTGGGAAAGCAGGAATTTGGTTAAGTATTGACCATAGTCATATTGTGAGGCAATGAGATAGATTATACTAGTGCATAGGTTTCTTAGGCTTGCAAACGCATTGTATTTCTTCTCTATTTTCTGATTAATCAATACAGATAGGAAGGGGTTTTTGATTAGTTTATTTCCCCTAGATAAATCCATGTGCAATGCGTGATTAAATCTTGTGTCATGTTTATGTTGTGATTTTGCGATCGTTAATTATTTTCCATAGTTGAGTAGAGTAGATTCAAGTCTTTTGATTTAGTAAATTTCATACGAAATTTTGAATCTACAAGGAATTCCTACACATACGGCCTCATTCTGGAAACCATAATAATGCTAAATGAAAAATTACAACCGAAGGTTTTACCCATTTCGAATATTGGCACAATAGAGAAAGAAAAATAATCTTTATAATAATAAAAAAATACAAATCCTATAGGGTTAAAAAAAACCACATGGAAGAAGGTTCATAATACGAGTACATAGTTTCAAAGAAATGTTAATATAAGTAATATATATGAGAGTAACCCATACCAAAGCCGAAGGCCATAATAAAATATCAACTGAAAGCTTAATTAATCACATACATTATACAAAGACATACATTACAACCTAATTTTAATTTATTTCCCAACCAACAAGGGTTTCAAAGGTTGTTTGGTCAATAACATAAAATCCCACTATAACTTATACAAAGGTTTGGACTCCATAGAGTAAGGAAACCATGTCAAGGACATGTAATAATGCATGGCTACCCAATATGGTGACCTGCGCTAAGTAAAAATAAAGAATTAAAAGAAGAACATGGAACCCTACAAAAAGAGAAGGTAGCACATGCCTTTGTAAATGAATATAGTTGAATGCGAACTTGAAAGTGTAAAATAAGAGGAAAAAATTAGCAAATTTATTGGGTGGAGGGTTACAAACTTAAAATATTGCAAGGAAAAAAATACCTGTATACAAGCATGAAATGCATCCATAAATCCTCACATCCTTTGTAGAAAGAAATAAATTGCACAACTGTAAACATTGGAGAATGTTACTCAAAACCAATTGAAAAGAAATATTTTCATACAAATACATGTGTAGACATGGAAGCGAAATGTTGTAGTTTTGCTATCCTCCCACACCATAACTCACCAAGAAGGGTATCTAAAGTAAACAAAACTCCATATTGTGTGCAAAATTTCGAGATTCAATTTGATGAGATGTGGAGAGGACGTTGTAGAGATTTTTGGGTCTCATAATTTTCACATTTTCATCATGTTTATCCTCACCATTTCTCACATTCTATCACCTCATTTAACCATTCATCATACCATTTTCATGGGTTCACATCATTATTTTCCAATTTATTTGTTTTTAATATTATAAGAGAATGTGTGATTAATTATTGGGAAATTGACATATTTCACTAATATCTTAAATGTGGATGAGCTTTGTAAATGTGTAGGATTATTTGAAAGAATTATTCAAAATACTCTTGAATATTTCCTCCACTATTTCAATAATTCAAAGGATAGTTGTTCAAGACTATTCTAAGGAGAAAATCATGGAGATTCCAAGGAAGAGATTATAGAGATTTCAAGGAGAAGATCATGGAAGATTCCAAGGAGAAGATCATGGAGATTTTGATAATATATCTTATCCAAGATTTGTGAGATATGAGTGAGGATTTAAACGGATCATATTTTGTAATTATAGGGGTATTGTTTGAGAGAAAAATGGATTTGTAATTATGAGTTGCTCATCTTGTTTCCAAAGCACTCATGTATAAATAGGAGTTCTCTTTCTCCAAGTGAGGAGATGTAAGATAGAATGGAATAGAATAGAGTAGAGTAGAAGGAAGGAGATTCTTATTCTCTAAAGTTAATTTTCTGAAGCATATTGTGAAGTTTTAAAACTCTGTTTTCATTCATTTTTAATGAAGAAATGCCTTGAAGATTTGATGCGTAGCTGACTATTCGTATGAAGCTTTGAGACCACCTGTTTGTGGAGAGCCCCTGCAAATAGTGAAGGTTTTTCATTTCATGTTTTTAATGTAGTTTTTATGTTTTCATTTTATGATTTGTTGTAGTTGTTTCTAAATTCCATTTTTCTATTTGATGTAGATACTTTCATAAGTCTTCTTTTATCATTTTAAGTAGATTCATCAATCTTTCATTTCGAATTGTCAAATTGCAGAAGATTCATAGTTTTACTTTTAGAGCAGCAGTGATTTATTTTAGAGTAGTTTTACAAGTTCATGAGTGGTTTATTTTAAGTGCATAGTGATTTATTGACAAGTTTCATAGCCATAATATTTCATTTATCTAGATTGGAGGTTTCTGTGGTGTTGTTTTTCAGATGCAGGACTCGGAATATCCACAATAGTCATTTTTTTGTCTATGTTTCGAGTCTGGATCTAGACTCATCATCAGGACAATGTTGCTAAGAAGAGAGCAGATCACGGTAAATAAGAATAAAAACAATTAGTTGTAATTTAAATTTATTAATTTCATTAGGAACATAAGAATAAAATCATCCTTAGAAGTAATCTCTAAAAATCCAATCATCATGCCAATAAACTAATTGAATAAAAGAGACTTCTAGCATTTATTATGCACTTGCACTTCATTAGTTTACTAGCCTTGGTCGATAATTTATGTAATCAATTTAAGACACTAAATTGACCAAACATTTTGGCACCGTTACCGGGGAAGTGTAAATAGGAGCCTTTTTCTTTTCATTAAAAAAAAAACTTCAATCACCTACCACACCCACTATATCACGTGGTGCAGTAAGAGCCACACATCCACATCATGAATTCTTAGTTTTGCAGGTAGAAGAAGAGGTCACAAAGGAGGTTGAAGAAATGGATGGAGACGATGACAATGAGGAAGACCCTTTTGGATTTCCCATTCAAGAAACTGATATCAGCGTTCAAATGAAGAACATCCCTCCATCCGTACTTCCTAACTTCAAAGGTATGAGATCAGAAGACCCGGAAACCTTTCTTTTTGAATTTGAAATAATTTGTAGATCTTATGGCTACTCATTGCACATTCAAAAATTGAATTTGTTTCCAGCAACATTGAAGGATAGAGCTCTTATATGGTTCATGACTTTAGGAACAAATTCTATAAGGACATGGGATGATATGAAAAGAGTATTTTTGGAAAAATATAAAGATTATTGCATGCACCATGACCTTAGAAATGAAGTCTTTAAGATGAACCAAAAAGAGGATGAAAGCCTAGAAGATTTAGTGGAGAGATTTAATTATAATATCAAAAGATCTAAATTGCATAATTTAGGATCAGACGCATTAAAAACTCTCCTACTAAATGCTATAAACAATGAATGGATTGATCTTATTAATCTGGTGGGAAAAGGAGATGTCTATCGATTGTCATTTCAGGAGATTTGTGAACTGTGCAAGAACATATCAAGAGGAAAAGAAAATTATATAAGATCCCCTCAAGATCCATTTATGGCAAGAGTAAGTAAGTCGGCACCAGGATTGGTAAGTCAAACTGAACCTAACAATTTGCTAAACATTCTTGGTAATTTAACTGAACAAACTGACATGCTAAGAATGCAAAATAAGCAAAAAGTTGCTTCATTTATATTTTTCTCTAAATGTAGAAAGAAACATGCTTTACATGAATGTCCACTTGATAACATTAAAATTTGTGAAATTTGTGTAGGATCACATACTACTAAAGATTTCCCATCATTACCAAGGTTGAAGGCAGTTTACCAGAAGGATAATGGAGCAAATCAAGCACAAGATCAACTTTGTTATGTAGCTCCAAGAGGACTATGGCAACCTCATCAACCCAATATGATGCAATATCCTTATGCACAGTTTCAAGGTTATGCACAACAATCTCAAGGTAATTGGAAAATACCCTTTCCTTGGCAACCTTGGGCATCCCAATCCCATCTTCAAAACCAACCTTGGAAACCTTGGCCATCTCAATTCCAACCTCAAAACCAATATTGGCAACAAAGTTGGCAAAGGCCCCACAAAGGAAATCCACTATATCCTCAATCTTTCCCTCTCTATCCTCAATATCATCATCAATATTATCCATACCATTCACCTCCACCACAACATCAATATCATCCTAATTCGACCTCAATTCAACCTTTCTCATTACCATCCACACAAGCACCCCAAAGATCCATTCCCACTCCACTACCTGCACAACCATTTCATATCCCCAACAATAAAATACCTCAATCAACTTACAAATATGAGGTATTGCAAAATGATTCACCAGATACCATTGAAGAACAACAACTAGAAGAAGAAGACTCAGATAAGGTCCAAGAATCATGGATGTCTATCGATAAAGAGAAGTTATTGTAACTAGAGATTGAAAAGTTTCATGCCTGCATATCACCGGATTCTCTAAATGAAGATCACATCTCTGAAGACTTGCATGACATGATAACAGGAAGCCAAGGAATACAAGATTACATTGAATCTTGGTTCAGGAGAGTCATCGGATCCCAATTCTCAATTCTTCAGTATCTTCTGACATCATCTCAATCAAGGCAATTGGTCTCTCATATACTAGTACATATCAAAGAATATATTTCAAACCTGCATATGAGTTTATCTCTCACCTTGTTATGCAAATGGATGCATTGGAAATTTTCCTATACTTGAAAGGAAAATTTATTTTTCTGCAATAGAGTAGGTAGGATATTATTTTCTGCAATTTTGAATAAGCATGCTCTCTTTCTGCATTTTTATATGATCTTGAGGATCAGAAAGTAGGTTGTTAATAAACATTTTCAAGAATGAATAAACTAAGAGTTTGCAATATGCTTGATCAAAAACATCTTTCAATATGCAAATAACTTTATGTCCATTTGTGATATATATATAATTTAAATTTCTAAATTTAGAAAAAGTTTAGTTTCTTTCTGAATTTTAGTTTTTAATTTCATTTTTTTTAAGATTAAAAAAAAGAAGTTGAAAACTAACATTTTTAGATAAGATTCAATTTTATTTTAGATTTAAAAAAAAAAAAAAACAAACTCATTTAAATAAATAAAAAAATTCACAATAAAACAAAACATTAATTAATTAATTTAAAAAAAATTGAAATACAAATCATGCAAAACAATGCATAATATAATAAAACAAAAAAAAAAAAATTTAAAAACAAAACAGAAACCATGATTAACAACAAATTAACAAAAAGTAAATTTAAATTAAAAAAAAAAAACAACAGCAAACAAACCAATTAACTATAACGTCCAACAATTAAAAAAAAATTAAACAACAAACAAAACGAAATCATTTAAAAAAAAAATTAAAACAAAACAATAAATTTTTTTATAAATTAAAAACAAAACAAAAACACAATTAAAAAAATTAAAAATTAAAAACAATAAAAAATAAAACAGCCAACCAACGCACTAAAAAAATACACAAAAACAAAACATAAAACAAATAAAAAAAAATGCATCATATAAAAATGGCCGCGAGGAGAAAAACGAAAAACGCACTGCAAATTGCAGGCCCGAGACTGCAGATTCTCCAACGCCATTCCGGCAACGACCTCAACCCATAGAAGAATGCTAAAATAAATGAGTAAACACTGATTTTCTTGTTGGGTTGCAGAACAATATTTGCAATTTGTATCCATTGTTGCTGTGGAAAATATGGGAGGCGCTGGAAAAACAACGACGGGAGCTTCAGCTCAAGAATTTAAGAGTGGACCTCGATGGTGCATTTCACTTTATCCAAACGAAATGAATGTCGACTAAATCAGTCAAATGGCGAGGTTATTGATATAATTAAGGCCACATTAACGCAAAGTAAGTGAGTGACAATTCGATTCTGTGAGCGCTGTTCAAAAAAACATAAAAAGCATCTCTGCTAATTTGTTTAGCTCTGGTTGGAGATGCCAAATCATTGTTTAATCGCAGATAATTAGTAATTAGCACCCAACAATCGTTGGGTGCAATTTGATTCTGATTCCCAAGATAGTTGATATAACGATTTGAGGAGTTGTTGCAGCTATGATCCTGGCTTCTCTGCGGTCTTCCACTGGCGCTGTCGTCAGTATCCAATGCCACCGCTCAGACTCCAGTCTGATCCAGGGGGAATCTTTCATAGTTGAAAATTTAATGAGGCCGAGGCTTGTCCATTGTAATGTTTTCCAAATTTCTCAATTAGACGCCTGCGCCTCACGGCCTCGGTCGCTAAACAGGCAACTGCTATAGAAGGCGAGGCGAACCAATTACTAATCATAAGAATCGATCACTATTTGGCAAGAGCGATGGAGGTTTACGCTGATGTTCTTCACAAAATATGCAGCGAGAGCTCGAATTTGAAGAATAGAAAGCAATGTTTAACTTTATCACTGCACTTCTCGTTCACCACTGAAATAAGAATAGAGCTTTTTGTGTTTGAACTTGATCATCTTCTTCTAGGGTTTAGATAAACTCTCCAGCTTTCTCCACCTGGTATCAATTCAAAAGTAGAAACGTCACAAAAATTCACAAGCGCGTTCTGCAGTACACATGGTCTAAAGTTCGTGATGAACTGTGCACAGAAGTTCAGAATGTCCAGTTGTAGTGAATACCACATCAACTGTGCCTTGAATATAAGAGTGGTTCTTTGCAAACGAAGTATTTCTGACGAAGTTTGAGGGACAAAAAAGAAAAAGAAGTATAGCAGCATAAAGATGCCCAAATCTGTATTGTTTATGATTATATAAACTCTTCATAGCTGCTATCAATGGAACATGTATTATTGGTATTGCTAATTTAAGATTGAACAAACTATTTTTTTAAATTTTTTCTTTCAATAAAAAAAAATATCGCATTATGGAATTAGTTTCATGAGTAAAACTTAATAAAACAAATTAACTCAAGATCTGAATTAGTTGAGAAAATCATACAAGGTCAGAAACTGATGATTCTGTGTGGGAATTTTGGGGTTCTTGGCTATGAGGAGGGAGGACTCAGAAACTGAGAAATTTGCATATTAATCGTTTGGTTTGAGATAACGATCACCTCAGACTTTGTATCTCAGGCCTCAGTAGAGAGGGCTTAGAATTTGAATGTCACTTCCTCCTACTTTAATATAACGCCCACCAGTAGTTAGGGAGTAAAGCAATGAATTGTCACAAACAGAGGGCTGGGGAACAAATCATCATGGAGTTATGTAAATGGCAAGATGTATAACTGCTATGCTGGTTTTATAAAATAGAAAGATGTTTAATATATTCAAACATCTAAGAAAGGGCTGACAGAAATGTATTGTTTATTTAGTCTCTCTATTATCAAATCGCTGGAAAAAACCAAAGAGCTAGAAACAATTTAGTCTTTGTCATTTGTTTATCACAGAGGCAAGCTCTTATAAACTGGAACTTCCAATAAAACTTCTGTCAAGAGTTAATCATGATTTTAGAGGTAGAGATTTTTTTAAAAGCAGAGATTCTCCATCATAAACTTCTGAAGATCAAGAAACTCAAACCAGAAACCAAGGTTGGTCAAGAGTCTTTTTCTCCCTATGATAACATGCACATAAGTAATCCTGGATGCTGTAATTTCCATAAACAAAACAAGAAACAAAACTAAGAAGTCCTGAATCACTTATACTTTAGAGACAATCACCAATAGTTTACAGAGGCAATAAATGGAAATAAAACAAAAGAACAGTCACCAACTACAATATAAACATCATGAAACTGAACTAATTTCTTCCCATTACTCATTATACAGAAAAGATCATAACAATAATCAGCACACTGCCAATTCAGAGGAACACAGCATCAAAGAGGCAAAGATCCAGTAATTTGAAAATCAGAACAACTCACCAATGAGCAAGAACGAAGCAATCATTACATATACTAACATACAAAGGCAGAAGTACCATGAAATTATTCAGTAACTTCATTAATCAAAGACACATGCTTCTGAACAAATCCAAGTAGTATAATCCTAGCTTCATAATTTAATTAGTATAATCAGCCTTCATAATGGTACAAATTTGCACCTAAAACTCAAAACCTGCTTAAAACCTTCCAGAATCAAACCATCCTCACCATGTGGAGTTATGACAATGTTAGCTGCACAACTTGTAATACACATATAGAGGATGTCATATTATCATTTTAATCAGTCAAACATCTATCATAAGGTGTGGAGGTGGTTTAATGCACATATAAAATTGTAGATGCATGACGAATTTGATAGCTCAAGAACTTGAGAACACCGGAACACCAAGTGGGCAGATTTATGGTACCTGCCACCAAAAATATGAAAACTTAGAGGAACGAATAAAAGTAATAATGACTTCAAAAGACTCTACAAACGTAAAACAGAAACTTTATTCTCCATGTTTCAAGAATAATTACCTGTATAAGTATTTAGTGTAACTGTGGTCACAGAATCTCTTCCCATTACAAACGGCACAGACTAATGGAACATACAAAGGCAAGATCTGAAACACACTATCTAGAAACAATCTTGAGATAATAGAAGAAACATAAATTGAGCTCAACCTTTCAAGAAGTTAGGTGCAGATCCTGCAGGGGTGAGTTACATCACCTGATAGATGGTTCATTTGTTACTATCGCCAAAAAGATAAGAAACCTCGTGTTTGTCTAAACTCATCTTCTCCAATTACTTCATGATTGTGAGGCTAGAATGAGAAAACAAGAATCATGTCATAGGCAACTTTAATGATTTACCACCTGTATTCAAACCTTCTAATGCAGACTGGTTTATCGAAGATAACTGTTATGCTGTGTCATTTGTACATTTAACACGCATAAACATACATTACACCAGAAGATGTGTAAGTCTTTGAGTCTGATAAGGCCAAGCAGGCAGCCACAAACCTCAAACACCTATTGAATTAGCATAGTAAATGTCACCTTTTAAAGATCATAGTTTTTATGTCAGCAAACCAAATCCAGATAACTGAGGTACGTAAGACCAATCATCACTAATAATAATTAACTCTCATTGCTAAATACATATGCAATGATCATGTAGATATCAAAGTAACACATGGTTTATGTATTTTCTCTAATCCCAAAGCAAAATGAAACTATGTTTGAGTGGCAAAATATGGTTGAATTGTACCACTTTTTTTATGGGGTAGAGTGTTACAAGTGGTATCGTGAGCGGGCCATAAACGCTAGGCCCTAATTGGTCGACCGACGTTATAAAATGTATGATTCCATGTCAACTGTCATCAATAATGAATTACAATATATGATGACGAAGCTAACAGTATAATAAATGCTTTGAGAATTCAACCCTCACCAAGGAAAACCCTAAATGTGGGTTCAAGAATAGAAAGACTGTCACGATTGACTACAACACACACATATCTTATTTGCTGTACACCAAGGCACAAGTATGTATGAAGATGAAAGAAAGACGATACGTGATGAGGCAGAATTAGAGATAAGAGCTCTATAAACAAAAATCATATTTGAAAAAGCCTAGCAGTCATTATAGAATTTAGTAGGAGGAGACTAACAAAGACTTTATATACAACACAAAAGAAAGAAGGGTCACAACAGCTTCACATGAAATTTAATGAAGTCAGCTCAGTGCAAATCAATTTTATAAATAAAAAATAAGGGGGAGAGTTTCTGTTTAGAATTTAAAGAGGAAGCAATTCATGCTTATATGGTAAAAGAGAGTGGCAGAAGGAAAGAAGTGATTAATACACTGGGCCTAGTGGCAGAGGCAATACAAGGTCTGGCAGACTATTGATTGTCACCAAAGATAAAAGCCATCTAAGGTGGAAGAAGTGAAGAATGTGCTGGGGAATACGAGGACCAGGATGTAAATATGAGCAATCAACAAGACTGCAAAGATGTGCATTGATCATGTTCACATGAAAAATAGAATTTATTAAGATTAAGGTCAGACAAATTAATTGCTGATCAGTTATCAGATGCACAGACCTATCATACTGCAGATTAAGAAGAGAAGGCCAAAGTCTGTGTTTCTGAGTGTTTACCTCGCCATATAAGTGGAGCAGATCAGTTTAAAATCCTAAGATTACTATGATGAGGCTATCAATAAAGAAGGTCAAGTAACAAGACCAAGAAAAAAAGGACCACAAAGGTGACAACAAAGAAAGAAAACAAGCAAGAAAGAGCCTCAAAAGTGAACCAAGAACTCCCGTAGGGCTCACCAAGTTCGTGCTAATACACTTGGAAGCAACCGATTCACATGTGAGAATATAAGACGAGAAGCATCATCCAAGAAACTCAACAACCACAAACCAGAAACACCATCATGATATTACATCAGTAAGATTGCCTCATGCTGGAACTGAAATGAAGAACAATCAGGAGGCTTCACTGGGGAGATATTGCCACATACCTGCACTGGAATCAAGATTGGAAGGACCTGCAGGTGTTTACTTTCCTTTTCACCACTCATGATAAACGAAGGCAATTTCCACAATCAAACTGCTGTTTCGCTGTAGATCCTGAGAGGCCAGCAATAAGTTGTATAAGTCCTAACTAGAAATCAAATACAAGTTTAAGAGTTAAGAAGACATATTATCTCAAATAATACAAATAATCAGAGGCTGCTAAAGAACAATCCAGAATTTTAAAATCCAAGAGATGTTGAACAGGTGGATTTTAACATTCTCGCCTGGGATCTGGAGGCAGATGCAATCACAAAGTGAAGAGCCGGGAGAAACAACGACTATAGACCCAAGTGAGCAGCTGAGGCCATTTTCACGGAGAGACTTAACAAAAATCTGCCAGTCCAGTGCAAGAAATCAGACTCATGGGACTTAATCACGTCTCCAAATGGCAAACGCATGAGAAAAGGATGCCACTTGTTGCTGCAGAGTATCGAGTTTAAGGAGAAGCAAATGGTATAGAAAATACAATTTAAAAGCAATAATAAAGACGATTTCAAGAAATACTACAGATCACTACCTAAAGATGATTTCAATAATAAATCTGCTGATTAAACTCATAGTTGTTTAACTAATTAGTTTAAACAAGTTTATTTAAACTCTTAATAAGGTGATAAATGCTTTCCAGATTTTATGTTAGATTTATGTTATAAAAGGTAAAGAGAATGGTAGTAGATACTGAGCGTAAAATCAATGAAGCTGCGAGAGTTAGTATGTTAATCAATTAGATTGATTTTGGATCAACTGAATGAAGCAAACAAGATCCTGCATTGAAATATTTAGGCAAGAAACATGCTACCCAAGGCTGCAAGGCATATGATAATATAGATCAATCAGATGGTTGCCGGTTTTCAAGAAGTTGAGAGAAGTATTCCAAACCAATAATTAAAACCAAAGAGATACAGATGAATAATACAGAAGCAATTACGTGTGGACACCAGATATCAAAAGATGCTAACCGCTTATAAGTAAAGGACTACCTGGCTGCATGAGGTTACGTGTGTAAGCTATCTAATCCGCGTTTAGAGTGTCAACAAGGAAAGTAGATCGGCACTAAAGCAGGTTTGACAAATTTACAATTCATTCCCTAATTGAAATAGGTAGATTTCATCGATTTTATCATCAATACAAAAATCAAAGCAAGGACGATTCCATACAGAAGCGATGCATCAGTAAGTCTCACATTTATACCGCCCAATCCACCTACAAGATGATGATAGAAGTAAGCTGGATTTTATTCATGCGGAAATCTTGATCATATTCTGAACGCGTTATCTCACAGAGAGGAAATCTACATCAGTTTGAAAACATCGTTATGGATTAGTAACATGTTGCCATTTTAGTACTCAGATATCATCCAGTCAGATGGTCGATCAACAGTGAACGAAGTGTTGGAAGACATTGTGATGTATAAAGCAGAAGAACTGCTGAAATGGAGGAGTACATACACTTGGTTAGAGTTTGCCTACAATAATGTACCAAGAGTCAGCATGATGAGTCCATTTGAGGCGTTTATATAAGCGGTACTTAACTCCCATTAATTGAGATAGCCCCGAGAATAGACTCATGTGCTAGGACCACATGCGAAGTAAATGGAAGCAGAAAAGACAATTCGACAACTTGAAAGTTAGTGGGCAGATGCATGTATGGTGTACGTGACAAAAGAAGGTCATACCGTGAGTATGAGGTTGGCGATCATGTGTATGTCGCATTAAGCCAAAGAAGAGTACACCGAGATGGGCTTCCCAGCAGTTAGCACCTGCTTTGTGGTCCTTTCCAGACACCGGAAAGAGTAGGACCAAAAGAGTTTATCGCTTTTAGCCCTTCCTACTATATTCTGCAGTATAATTTTCATACGTTATTGAACGCATATGTTCATGATCCTCACATACATAACTATCACGTAACATTCTCGTAGGTACAAATGGTTCAGTCATATAACAAGAGATTTGTTTAGATTAATTTGGTTATTAAAGGGGTGTAACTGACGAGAATTTCTGTCAACTACAGAGAATAGACCTAAGAGGGAAATCATGTTCGAACGAGCACGTTCAAAGTTAAAAAAAGCAAAGGAAGGCTGGATCCAGGAGGCTACTCAATATCTAGAGTTTTGTCCTAGAAGCTTATCCTAAACTTTTTTCCTTCGAGCTGTAGAGAACACGGGGGACGCATTCGCCTCGAGTGGGGAATCAGAACTCCCATGGTTAGTCATGATGTTTGGAATGCTTTATCGATTAAGGATGTTAATTAACATTTGAACAAACTAATGAATTTTTTCTTTTCCGAATAAAAAAAAGGGGATTTACTTTGAATTAGTTTCATGAGTAAAACGATGGTAAAAGAAATGTGTCAATCAAGATCTGAATTAGTTAAGGAAAATCATATTTATCAAATAGAAATGATAGTAGACTCTGTGGGAATTTTTAAATTTTTGGCTATGAGGTGAGTGGAGGACTCTGAAACCGGGAGTGAGAAAATTTGTAAATGTGCATTGGTCTGGTTGGGAGATTGGACCGGATTTCATCCATATTCCCTGCATCTCTACGCCTCGGGAGTAGGAGGTTGACGAATGTCACGACATTTCCTCCTACTAACAGAAAGTGCAGTTTAGACTTAGCTAGAGAAAGTAAAAGGGGACGTAATTGCCCAAATTCAGTGGGTAGGGGAGGCAACGTAATCCATCGCATAAAGATTGCATGTAAACAAGTAAGATGCGTATAACCCATGTTTTATTTATAAAATAGGAAAGATGTTACTTAATGGTTATTCCAACGCTATCGTAAGATAGGGCCGACAGAAATTAGTATTGTTTATTACCTCATTATCAAATCAGAAACGAAAGAGTTTAGAATGAATGAAATTCTATTACTTAGTTTGTCTATTATACACGTGAGGTAAACTCAGAACCTCAAATGAAACCTCTGCCCGAGTTGGACCATCTAGTAGAGGGAGATTTTTTTTTTAAGAACAAGATTTCACCATAAACTTAGCACTGCACTAACCCAAATTGCAGTCATGGGTTGCTGTTCTTTCTCCCTATGATAATTACGTATGGATGTATTTATGTCCGTGGACACAATTAGTAAACAAAAAGGTGTAAAACAAGAATAAAACAGAAGTCTTAGAATGACTTAGATAATTTCCTCGTAGAGGACAACGAATTCACCATGCAGAGGTGAAATAAAATGATAAGTTTCAAAAAGCAAAGATGTCAGAATTCATAACATAAGCACTGCAAAAAGAAACCTAAACAAAATCTATTACTTCCATTAATACCAGGAAAAAGATCGAGTAAATTGAATCAGAAATAACTGCCAATCAAGAGGAGAATGCCAGAACCGCCTATATATGTATATCCATGTAATTTAAAATTGTGGAATTGAAATCAATTAAAATGGAAAAAGGGCAGAACGAGTTATAATTATATATACAGTTAATATAAAGTGTAGGTAAATTACAAAGGGAAATTATTATAACTTATTATTCAAAGATTACAGCTTGAAACAATCAATATATAAATTAGTCAAGAATTAATTATGATAATTAATACAATTTATACAAATGGTAAATTTAATAGAAATAAAAACTGCAAAAAACTTTCAGAATTAAACTACATATCATTGAAGTGAGTTACATTGCATTATGGTTGCTAACAACTCAAAATATTACATGATGAGGATTACACATCATTTCAACTTCACCCGCTTCACCTTCATCGCATAAGCAAAAAGAGTGGTTTCCAATGTTACTAAAGAACAATTCTAGATGCATGTTATCTGCCAAATTGAAGAACTGAGAACACCCCAGAATCATCAAGTGGGTATGGGGAGACCTAGCACCACACACCAAAAAAATAGAAAAAAACCTTGTAGAGAACGAAGAAAGCACATGACTTCAACACTCTCTTACAAACTAAAAGCAAAAAGAAAACTGGACTGCTGTTTCTCCGGGAAGACACTGATCATGGAAGTATTTAGCAAATCAGGTTTGGAATCTCTCCAACAAATCTGGCAAGACTGAACAAGAATCAGCAGCAAGATCGAATACAATACCATCAAAAACTCTGATACAAGGAAATACAAATTCGAAAGCTTAACTTTCTTAAGAAGTTAGGGCGTATATCCCCTGTGGGATGCTACATTGTCTATAGAAGATCTATGGCTACCTCGCTACGATCGCCAAAGGAGCGATGAAACCCTCAGGTTTATCAAATCCATCACTCAAAACCATCACATTTAGGGAGAATGATGAAAATCGTTAGCAATCAAGGTCATAGCAACCCTAATACTCGGATCTAAAACCTTTCAACGGCAGATCTGAGCCAATGTAGGGTGATAACTTCGAAGCATGGGTCAGGTCGTGGTCGTAGACATTGAATACGAATAAATATCAATGAGAAGATAAGTTTTGAGTTTATAAGGCCGTGTTGGTACCATTAAACCAAACATCGTATTAATTGTATGGTTGTGAAATGTATTACCTATCAGAAGCGCAAGAGAATAAAATCAAATCAGATAATCCAGGTAATGCAAGAGCACTGGTCCACACAAATTGTCGAATTGAACCTCACTACACTATGAAAATATTTCATAGGTATTCAAATGTTAACACAAGGTCATTTTAATCCCAAAAGTAATGAACTGAGTTTAGTACAAATATATTAATTGGTAATCTTTTAATTTTTTTTTTATGGGGTGAGTGTTATAGTAATAGCTGAGCTAACTTCATCAACAGCAGAAGGCTTTTATATATTCATAAAGTACGTATATTTGTATTTCAATTTGAAATCAGCCATGAAGACTAGAAAACGGCTCGGGTCTATCACTACACTGCAACAACATTCATTGCAGTGGAAGCACACCAGAACAGAAGAGCCATAGCAGAGCGTAGCCAAAAAATAAATGTTAGATGACGAGTAGGGGGGGTTTTGATTACCAAAATCAAAGAGAAAAGGTTAATCACAAGCGATTGGTGTTTCATAGTAAGTTGGTATTTTATGATTGGCAAAATGTTTATTTTTATTTTCAACGCTAGATCATTAAAAATATAAATAATTATATTTATTAAAAAAAAAACTAACTTAAAAGGTAAATTACATTTTTAATTCAAAAATTCGAATTTTCATTTCTCTTTTAAATTTGGTTATTTAAAAAAAAAAACAAAACACATCAACATAATTAAAATAAAATAAAAATATATTTTTGTTTTGTTGGTTGGTTTAAAAAATAAAAATAAAATCAACCTAAATAATAAATAAATAATATATTTTTTTAATTATTTTTATAACAAAAAAATAAAAAAATCAACAAAAATTAAAAAAATTTGTTTTTAGATTTGTTGTTTAAAAAAAAAAAAAATTAAAAAAAAAAAAAAATCAACGTCTATCATAAATAACAAAATAAAATTTTCATTTTAATTTTATTATGGAAAAAAAAATCAACATAATAAAAAATTGCCCCATATTGATTTATGATTACGTTGCATGATGACATGCAATACTTTTAGTTGGGAGGTAATAAAAAAATGTTGGTGGTGCGTTGATTGGATGCATATATTAATATCTAACAAGTGAAATGAGATTGTTGTTGTGTAGGTCAATGAGAAGCTTATGCAAAAAGCTTCAACATTACGATGCGACACCCTTTTCATCCACGATTAGTGTAATTTCGAAAAATAATAAAAAATGGACATTTCATAAATTCTTGAAAATAAGCTATTTTTCTTTTTTTTGAGTCACTTCATACAGGAATAATCGAAAGAGATGACACACAAAGGCGAAAATTTTTATGCAGGAATAGTGCTAAGTTTTTCAGGGTTGAAGACGATCTAATGCAGAAGTAATTTTTAGAAATCACAATGACACATGCATCATTGGACACTTGAAGGAACTAATTTTTCGCTACACATATCATGACATTTCCCATTACACAAAAATCCTTTTGCATCATGATTACTCACATTTTTCCTTCCAAGCACCTTAATCATCCCTATGTTGCAATCCATCTTCCATCTTTCATGACTTCATACATGCCTATTTTTCTGAACAGCATACATCATTTCCTTCTTATTTGTCAGTTCATTTTTCCTTGACAATAAAAGTCCCATACTCTCTTTCCATGATTACATTGCCCTACCATATACATTGCCTGATTTTGAGATCTTTTCATCTATAGTCCTACCAATCATTTTGTATAAACTCGCGTTGACTGATGTGGGATTCCTTAAGGCCCACCTCTCAACAAGTCTCGACCCATCGACATCAGCACCTTATCTGGGATAGAGACTAGAGTCATCATTAGTACCTTGAGGCTTGTATGCCCTAATGACAGGGTCTCTCGCCGACAGTCATGGGAATACATCAATGTCCCTTGATCGTTGGATCTTACAAGTGGCTCGACAACAGATCATTTATTCACGCTTCGCAAGATGTACTAGGGTACCTTGGCACTCATTGACATCAATGGTGAGTTCGCCTCACATTGGTTAACGACATCCATTAATGGTCAGTAATCCAATGACTTCTTTTCATTCTCGACATCAACACATTCATTCGCATGACTAGAATTGTACCATCGGATTTTTGAAGCAGGTGAAGACTATATATTTTTCATGACTCCATTAGCAGTTGCGACAGCATTCCTTCAGTCATATGAGAGTATGACAGTTCCACTTTCAGACATCATCTTCAGATTCATACAACCAAGTAGCAACACTTCAGTTTCCTTCAATTTATCCAGCAGCATGATATTCACATGATCCAACACCGCGATATTTTCTTGATCTAGCAGCACGACATATTCTCTCATGCAAATCAGCATGGCATTTTCCAGATCTAGAATCGCCACTAGCTACATTTTGCATAATTCATAAAACATTTTGGGTAAGTGAAGGTATGTTATTTTCTAATTTTTAATCAGACAATTTTCTTACATGTTGAAAGTAAATGAAGTTGGAAAATTCCCTTGCCATATTACATCATCTTTTACCTTCTCGTAAACATAACATATCTTCAGTTTGGGTGGAGGGGGGGGTATTCATAATAATTTCATTCCATTTATCGCCTCATATACCATCGACCAACATAACTCTTCCAAACTACACTTCGTTGCAATTGATTCAAATACATTGATATTTATTTTGGCATGATTCAAAAATATGAGAAAATGTTTTATTATGCATATTAATGACTTATCGTTTCCAGTAGATGACTTATCATTTGCAGTACATGTGTTAAAAAAGAAAAGAAAGAAAAGAAATGAATGTTGTTAACACAAGAACCAACATTTGTTATATTCATGGTTGTTAACGCAAGAACCAAACACAGAAAATATTAGTTGTAGTACATGTATTTTACATCCTAGAATGATACATTGTTAGAAACCAAAATCATGCAAAGCCAAAAGTTTTTATCCATGCAAGGTTGCATGAGGACATGCAACAAGTTTAGTTTCGGGGTATGTTGGGTCTCGTAATTGTCACAGTTTCATCATGTTTATCCTCACCATTTCTCACATTCCATCACCTCATTTAACCATTCATCATACCATTTCCATGGGTTCACCTCGTTATTTTCCAATTTATTTATTTTTAATATTATAAGAAAATGTGTGATTAATTATTGGAAAATTGAAATATTTCACTAATATCTTAAATGTGGATAAGCTTTGTAAATGTGTAGGATTATTTGGAAGAATTATTCAAAATACTCTTGAATATTTCCTCCACTATTTCAATAATTCAAAGGATAATTGTTCAAGATTATTCTAAGGAGAAAATCATGGAGATTCCAAGGAAGAGATTATGGAGATTTCAAGGAGAAGATCATGGAAGATTCCAAGGAGCAAATCATGGAGATTTGGATAAAATATCTTATCCAAGATTTGTGAGATATGAGTGAGGATTTAAAGGGATCATATTTTGTAGTTATAGGGGTATTGGTTGCGAGAAAAGTTGATTTGTAATTATGAGTTGCTTATCTTGTTTCCAAAGCACTCATATATAAATAGGAGTGCTCTTTCTCCAAGTGAGGAGAAGTAAGATAGAATGGAATAGAATAGAGTAGAGTAGAAGGAAGGAGATTCTTATTCTCTAAAGTTAATTTTCTGAAGCATATTGTGAAGTTTTAAAAATATGTTTTCATTCCTTTTTAATGAAGAAATGCCTTGAAGATTTGATGCGTAGCTAATTGTTCGTATAAAGCTTTGAGACCACCTATTTATGGAGGGCCCCTGCAAATAGTGAAGGTTTTGCATTTCATGTTTTTAATGTAGTTTTCGTTTTATCATTTGTTGTAGTTGTTTCCAAATTCCATTTTTCTATTTGATGTAGATACTTTCATGAGTCTTCGTTTATCATTTTAAGTAGATTCATTAATCTTTCATTTCGAATTGTAAAATTGCAGAAGATTCATAGTTTTACTTCTAGAGCAGCAGTGATTTATTTTAGAGTAGTTTTACAAGTTCATGAGTGGTTTATTTTAAGTGCATAGTGATTTCTTTACAAGTTTCATTGCCATAATATTTCATTTATCAATTAGTTGTAATTTAAATTTATTAATTTCACTAGGAACATAAGAATAAAAACATCTTTAGAAGTAATCTCTAAAAATCCAATCATCATGCCAATAAACTAAATGAATAAAAGAGGCTTCTAGCATATATTGTGCACTTTCACTTCATCAGTTTACTAGCACTAGTCGATAATTTATGTGATAAATTTAGGATACTAAATTGACCAAACAGAGATTAATACTGTAAATTTAAGTTGCGTTACAAGAAATTACTTGGCGTTGCCCTAATCCTCATGGAAAGGAAATTTTGTTGCAGAGCATTCTCTGATGGGAAAAATTCCAAATGAGGTGAGGCAGTGTGAGAGGTAAGTGAGGTTAGTTACTTTCATAACTCTTTGTCCCATATCCACCATTGAAATAAAAATATAGAATCTCACCACAAGAAAAAAGGACATTGGTTAGGGTCAAAAAATGTCACCATAAGCGCATTGGTGACGGTTAAAATAAGCTCTATCACGAAAGGTGGCATCGCCAAAAGTAGAGGTGTTGTGGTGAGATTCAAGGTCCGTCACCAATAATTATGTATAATGACAGATAGTGACCATCACCATTTCATATGAGAAATGGTGACGGACCTTAGCGTCGATCACCAAAAAATTGAATGTCACCAAAGGTGGTGTCGCCAAAAGTATGTGTTATGGTGACATTCAAGGTCCGTCATGAATAATGATTATAATGACGGATAGTGACCGTCACCATTTCATGCGAATGACAACGATTTATTATGATGGACCTTTATTTCCCGTCACTATTAATGCATGTATATGGCAACGTTCATTGACCGTCACCATTTCATATGAACAATAATGATTTATGGTGATGAAAATTTCATGGCCGTCACTATTGATGTATATATATGGTGGCATTCATTGACCATTACCATTTCTTATTTTAGTGAGGGACGAAAACTATCACCATAAACTCATTGGTGATGGTCAAAAGAGTCTACCAGCAAAAACTGATCGTCACCATTCCATATGAGTATCAGGGCACGATGGAATTGAACCACCAACATCCTAATTGTAAATCAGGTGCTCTTCCATTAAGCTAGCACTCTTTATATAATTAGACATTAAACTAGAAATCACCCCTAAAGGTGTAAAGATACACCAAAGGAATAGAAGATATGGGAGGATCAAAAGTTACTAGAAATAATATGTTCAATATGAATAATAAAAATAGAATAAGAATAAATATGATATTTAATATACATAATAAAAAGACAATAACTCAATTGATTAACTTCCTCTATGATACCTAATATTTACCAAAAATATTCATGATTAAATACTTAATATTTACCAAAATAATAATGATTAAATATGTTTATAATGTCAGGAAGGACCATTTTTCCTGTTTCAATTTTGTTGTCCTGTCATGTCATCATTTAATATGGAGAATGGTTAAATACATCCTGATTGGGATTTAATATAAGAAGTGGTTAAAAACACATTGAAAATTTTAGAAATGAATATTTTCATGTTACAATACGGTTTTAAGACGACCAAATGCCATAATTAAACTCCTACGAAATAACCATTTATGACAACAGGATAATGAGAATCTCAAGTGTCAACCACTAATATCATCTTGATTTCCACCTATATTACATTGAAAGCTTCAACATTTTGGTTTAAAATTAAATTCTTGTGCCCAAGAAGAGTAGAGCAAGAGGAGTTCAATAATAAGACAGTAACATAGATGATGATGACAATGATATCGATTTGTGATTTCCTCGTGGTGTTTAATAGGGAGAAAACTCTATGTCTTAGCCATCCCACCACAATTATTAACTTGGAGGGAATATTTATAAAAAAAAGCACACAATGGCCCACAATTGGGTAGACAAATGCACCATCTAACCATTGGATTCTCATGGAGAATGATGCCCAAAGAGTTACAAAGGCAAGCTTATATTTTGGGTATTAGTATTAGGTTAGGTTCAGATGATTATACATGAACAAACCTAAACAAACTTAGAAGCTACAAATTGGAAGTAAATATGGATTCCCTGTAAAGAAGAAAATTCCATGCCATATACAATTGTCATGATTCCTATACAATGAAAATTGTGGGTTCCACGTACTAGTGAAAAGACTATTTTTCATCCTTGGAAGTTTACTTGGCCTTATGCTTTGATCCAGGTGGATATTGGTGGTCACCCACCTATTCCACTTGGGGCTCCACCATTGTCTCTTTCAGTTTTTCTGCCACAGATATTTTTCTGACTAAGCAACTGAGCCTTATCCGAACTTCCTGAGCTGCTTATTGTGCAGTCTCGCTTTTTGAAAATCTTAGAGCTTTCAGAAGGGTCCAAGTGGACCTGTTGTTTTCATTTCATATTTGTAGTCCTCGGATAGATCTTTCTGACGAGGTATGGTACGCGTCAAACGGAGATCGTATGCCAAAGTTACACCCCTGGGAAGTTGAAACACCAATTTACCCAAACGGGGCCCATAGTTTTGGCGCTTCATCTCCTAGGGTTAGGGTTTTGGCTGTTTAGGATTTCCCATTGTTTCTAACTGATAAATAGGCCCTCGAGCCTCATTGTAACACAGTTCAGAGGCCTGTAGCTGCCACATCTCTTCTCAGAGATAGCTACCAGCGCCCTAGCTAGTTTTATTTCCATTCTGTCTGTAAGCAAATTTCAGTTCTTTGATATTAATGAAATGAAGTGTTATTTCCGCTGCATCTCCTTATTTATGGTTATATGTTATTCTGTTGCGTTCCTACATAAATCTAGATCAGTGGTATCAGAGGGTCTGCTTTTTCTCGATCCTTCTTTGCATGTCCCCAACGAGGTCGGGGTATAAGGAGCTAGGGCTTGATCTGGTGGAACCTTTGCAAGATCAGCCTCGCAAACCTCGACGGATGCCCATGGGGGACGAAAAGAAAGATGAGGGAGCATGAGATCCTATCAAAATATTGCTCGAGGAGGCCCTCGAAAAACAAAGGAACGCGATGATGGATAACTTTGCTCAGATCCTTCAACGGCTACCCACCGGCGGCGCATCTGCATCCAGCAGCCACTCTGGAGGCGCGACTCCTTTTAAGGTACAAGTAAATTTTGACATTGCCATATTTGAGGGTCAAATAGATGCAGATGCCGTAGATAGATGGTTGAATCTGTTAGAAGGATATTTCTCGATTCATGACTTTTCAGACCGGGCGAAGATTATTTTTTCACTCCTCAAAGCTACCCCCCATGTTAAGGACTGATGGGAAACCTACTGTGAGAACAAGGACTAGACAGAACCCTATCTTTTCTCGGCCATACCAACTTGGAATTCTTTCCGAGACACCGTCAAGGAACAGTACTATCCCGTGGGGAGCTATGAGGACAAGTACATACAATGGACCACGCTGCGACAACAAAGGGATCAAGATGTGCATGAGCTGACGAATCTGTTCCATACCCTTTGCAGAAATTTGGGTATCAAAGATTCAGAGAAACATCTGGTGCTAAAGTATCGTAGTTGTATGCATAGATACATTCAAGAGGAAATGGAGTTCTCAGCATCTCTGGCAGTGCGGCATGCTAGGTATGCTGCTGAGATGAAATTCATGAAAGAAGCGGGGCTTTGGAATCTGCGAATCAAGCAAGGAAGAGTGCTTCAAACAGCAGAACAAGGGCATGGCAAACATAAGCTAAAGATAACAAGCTTGAAGCCACAAGAAAAGAACAACACCGCAAAGCCAAAGAAGGACACAGGAAAGTGGTGTGAGTTCCATAAGAGCTCCACTCACAACACAAGTGAGTGGCAGGGCCCAGCGAGTGCATGGTAGGTGAGATGAACTTAAAGTGAATCCAGCATGCTTCAGCTTGAATAAGGAGGCACAGAATGAAAAGGAAACTGATTCAGTGATCTGGAGCCAACTGCCTTAGATGAAGACTCACAAGGTCAAAGGAGGAAGGGAAGGTCGGAGGAGGAGGAAAAGGAGGAACGTCTCTTACTCCCAGATGTGAGTAAAGGCTCCTGCAGTCAGGTTCATTGTCAGCTGATGGGAGCCAAAGAACATATTTCAATGGTGGCAAGTGACAGTTGGGCTTGCCGACCACGGCTCACCCACATCCATACACCATCGGGTGGCTTCACCAAGGACGAGATCTTCGCGTCAGCCAACAGTGTCGCCTTCCCTATAGCATCAAGCCCTTCACGGATGAGGTATTATGTGATGTTGCTCCTATTGATGTTTCTAATGTATTATTAGGACAACTATACTTGTGGAAGTGTCATGCTATGTATGAGTCTCGACCTCGTGTTGTTATTGTTACTTTGGGAAATAAGTTGTACAGGATACCAGAGGTACCACCTCCTACCACTATCTCTTTGGTTACTGCAAAACAATGCAGTAAGCTCATTTCCCAAACCAGGAAATTCGTTTTCCTGATGATCCGCCCCCAGGGCAAGAAGAAGACTGTGGCCACGACCTCCAGACAGGGCTCCTCTACACGACAACAACAAATGGATAAGGTTGTGGAGGAGTATGGGGACATATTCACCTCACCCACAGGGGTTCCTCTGCACTGTCAGGTCAAGCACCCGATTGATCTGACCCCAGGTGTGCTGCTACCTAATGGACCGATCTATCGGCGCTCTGTTCTGGAGAATGATGAAATCAAGAGGCAGATTTAGGAGCTGTTGCAGAAAGGTCACATCAGACCAAGTTCATCGCCCTGTGGGAGCCCGATCGTGTTGGTACGGAAGAAGGATGGGATGTGGAGACTCTGTATTGACTATCGGGTGTTGAACAAGATCACTGTCCGGAATAGGTACCCAATCCCACGGATTGATGACCTTCTGGACCAACTCAAAGGTGCAAAATATTTCAGCAAGATCGACCTGAAGTCTGGGTATCACCAGGTACCAATTGAACCCTCAGATGTGTGGAAGACTGCCTTCAAAGCCAAGGAAGGCCTTTTCGAATGGCTGGTCATGCCTTTCGGGTTGACGAATGCTCCCGCCACCTTCATGAGGATGATGGATGACATCTTGCGGCCATTCACCAGCTCATTTGTAGTGGTGTACTTGGATGATATTCTGATCTTCAGCCAGACTTGGGAAGAGCACCTTCACCACATCCGACAAGTCCTCCAAACACTGCGGCAACACAAGTTGTGTGCCAATTTGGAGAAGTGCACTTTTGACATGACCCAGGTTCAATATCTGGGATACATTATTGATGAAAGGGGGGTGCATGTGGATCCAGCCAAGATCCAAGTCATTCGGGATTGGCCAGCCCCAACCACTATAACAGAGCTTCGTAGCTTTCTGGGTCTTGCTAATTTCTATCGGAGGTTCGTGTTGGGATTCTCTCATATCACTTGGCCATGGTCAAGTGCCAAGGAGGAGCGAGGAAAAATTATTTTGAACAGACCTGTGAGAAGGCGTTCACGGGGTGAAAAATCGCCTGCGGTACGCCCCGGTGCTCACCTTACCGGACTTACGGTAGCCATTTGGGGTGGGGCTGAGATGCCTCGGCTATGCTGTGGGGAAGTTATTACTCCATGAGGGGACATCCGGTGGCATATCACAGTGAGACAATGTCTGACACAATTCGCAAGTACCCCACTTATGACAAAGAAATGTGTTCCATTGTACTTTCAATTTTATGCGACAATGGAAGCATTACATTTTAGAGTAAACAATCATCGCCTGAGACCACTAGGCCCACAGGTTCATAAGATACAAGGGAAGTTGCGGAATGATACGCCATGAGTGTCCACATATCTACAACAGTTTCATTTGAACATTAAGTACAAGAAGGGTAGCACCAATCATGTTGCAGACTGCCTCAGCCGATCACCGATCGTGGCGCTCACCACTGTGCTCAACTCTTGTGGGCATGAAACTTCTGATTGGCCGCTTCTCTATGAGAGTGAGCCAGAATTCGGCCACACTTACAAGGCACTCTTGGGGGATACGCAAGTTCCAAATTTTCACCTCCAAGATGCACTTTTATGTTACATGGGACACCTTTGTGTTCCTTCAAGCGAGCGTGCCAAGATGATATGGGAAGCACACTACAGTCGAATCGCTGGGCATTTCGGGGTCGAGAAAACAGTAGCAATCCTGCAAAAGTATTTCTATTGGCCGAACCTTCGAAAGGATGTCGAGAAGCACATCAGATCCTGCACTGTTTGTGCCATTTCCAAACCGACCATTAAGAAGCAAGGCCTATATACTCCTCTACCTACCCCTAGTCGACCTTGGGAATCCATCTCCATGGATTACATGTCGGGCCTGCCTTCTACTAAGCAGGTAAATGACTGTGTTTTTTTGGTCGTCGACAGATTCTTGAAGATGGCCATTATGGCGATCTGTAAGAATAATATCATAGCAGAAGCCACTGCTAAAATCTTCTTTGAACAAGTGTTGGTGCACTTTGGGATCCCACAGTCTATTATATCAGATCGGGATAGTAGGTTCCTCAGCACATTTTGGTCCAGCCTTTGGTCAATGTTAATACCAAGCTCACCAAGTCCACAACTTTCCATCCCCAAACAGATGGCCAGACAGAGGTCATCAACAAAATGATTGTACACATTCTGCGCATGTACAATTCAAAGCATCCACGCACATGGGACAAGAGCCTTCCCTATGTACAACATAGTTATAATTGGGCTCTCCACAATTCAATTGGCCATAGCCACTTTCAGGTGGGCTTGGGATTCCAGCCACTATGTCCCATTGACGTAGCCATGCCATTTGCAGCTTCTCAGGCCGATTCAGCTCATGTCCAGTCTGAAGTTGACAAAGCAAGTAGCTTCATCGAGCGCATTCAACACATCCACCAACGGAGTTCGCGTATATTGAATGAGAGCCAATGCGAAGTACAAACATCACCATGATCAACACCGGGTGCCACACCACTTCCCGGTGGGCGACAAAGTATGGCTACATTTGCAGAAGGAGCGCCTCACTGGACCTCACCGCAAGCTTCGCCCGCTCCGATACGGGCCGTACACCATCACCAAGGCTGTAGGTAACAATGCCTTCGAGCTTAGTATTCCACCATTCCTTGGTCTGCACCCAGACTTCAATGTGGATCGCCTTCGTCCTTACTTTCCACCTCTACTGGACACCTTGGACATTGCAGAACAACTCACACCAACATAGTTAAACCCAGACTGCATGGAACAGGCCACCACAGATTGTATCATGGACATGTAAATCAAGAACACTCGTCAACAACAGATCCAACTGTATCGGGTTGTCAAAGCTGGCCAACTCCTGCACCAAGGAAAGTGGTTCACCAGGGACCAAGTTCAGCAGAAATTTCCTCATCTCATGGAGGAACTTAACGCAATGGGGACCATTGCTTCCTAAGGGGGGAGGAATGATCGAGGTGGATATTGGTGGTCACCCGCCTACTCCACTTGGGGCTCCACCATTGTCTATTTCAGTTTTTCAGTTTCGGCACAGTTTACTATTTTTAGCAGTTTTTCGGGTCCTAAACTTCCGGAGCCGTTTTGAGGCCCTAAACGACGTTTTTTGGGAAAACGGAGGGCAACATGGGTCCATGGACCGATGTTGCCCATTTCAAATTTGTAGTCCTCGGATAGATATTTCTAACGAGGTATGGTACGCGTCAAACGGAGATCGTATGCCAAATTTACGCCCCTGGGAAGTTGAAACACCAATTTACCCAAACGGGGCCCATAGTTTTGGTGCTTCATCTCCTAGGGTTAGGGTTTTGGCTGTTTAGGATTTCCCATTTTTTATAAATAATAAATAGGCACTCGAGCCTCATTTTAACTCAGTTCAGAGGCCCGTAGCCACCACATCTCTTCTCAGAGATAGCTACCAGCGCCCTAGCTAGTTTTATTTCCATTCTGTCTGTAAGAAAATTTCAGTTCTTTGATATTAATGAAATGAAGTGTTATTTATGCTGCATCTCTGTATTTATGGTTATATGTTATTCTGTTGTTCATGCTTGATATTGGATTCATGTAGCAAATGTATGACTCTCTTCATTAATGACATGCTCATGGGAAAGGTGCTTATGCAGAGGAGTCCTACTTTCATAACCATGGCCATTTCCTCCTTGAAGTAGTCCACAAAATCAGGATACAACACTTCAAGAAAACCATTATTTTTCTCTATTTTATTTCACACCCACTTCATGAGATCTCCATCCTCTCCAAATTCTCGATCTATTGGTTGTCTTCCCATCACCAACTCCAATATCACCACTCCAAAAATATAGATGTCACGTTTTTCGATCACTTTGAGTGTGTAGGCATATTCTGCATAATGCCAAACATAATCTTGTAAAAAACATCCGTTTCACCCACAGTGCAAAAATCTCTGCAAAATGCATAGATAATGGGATTCCTAAATCAACCTATAACTCATTAAAGAAAAAAATAAATACAGGTGAACTATAAACTGGCTATATTCTAAATGTTTGTACATATGTTGCTGACATAAGAAGAATAACATACTAGAGAGTCATGGGGAATTTGGGGTTGAAGTTGTGTATAAGGTTTAGGATACACTGACTCTAAGAATCCTCCCACATATGAATAGTTCTAGAAAGGCTCTAAGATAACATTGAATTGAATATTTGATAAGAAAATATCTTTGGAGTGAGCATTTTGAATGTCTTCTACAAATCCTCCAATTGTGATTTCATAACTGAGGAAATCCTTAAATGTTATATTTTGTATATATGGAAGAGAATTTGGATCATATCTATCATTCGGATGTTCACCATAAATCCCAGTAAATATAATACCACCGCTTGCATTCTTCATTGTGACATTGGATATGTATACATCCTTCACATAACTGTCCCTTCCTGGGGATTTTTTTATTCTCAAGCTTCTCCTTGAGTTGAAAATCAAAAGATATTAGACATGTACACATTTTATGTCGCCAGACATTTAACTACCCAAAGCAAGACCAAAAATTTAATGTGTTTGTCCAGTCACCCGAAAGATAATAATATTGGATCTAGGGTGCCCATAAGTAATACCATACTAATCCCAAACACTTTTTATGGAAATGGCATCATCGCCACAACTAATGTAATAGTCCTCTATTCACACATCAGAGCTCGAATCTAAATGAATGCCTGATGATTAGTTAGAAAATAATGTTTTATCTAGAACTATATCTAAACAATGCAATAATACAAGAGTTTCATCATAATCTCAATAT
This sequence comes from Pinus albicaulis, assembly GCA_034641835.2. Lineage (NCBI taxonomy): Eukaryota > Viridiplantae > Streptophyta > Pinopsida > Pinales > Pinaceae > Pinus > Pinus albicaulis. Next base: position 229,505 of record JAXQQM020090944.1, read on the forward strand.
AATTACCAAGTTATCATATCACTGCAAATCATTCATAGTGGATGGGGCATACCGAGTTATTGTATCACTACAAATCATTCATAGTGGATGGGGCATGATTTGAAAAATTAATGTTTATGATCCGAAATTATAATGTGTTGTGTCGTTTCGGCCTGTCATTTGAAATGGGAAATGAACACCCTCAATGTGGCAATATGTAGGAGTTAGAGTTATATGAATCAAACACAAGTCAAGAAAGGAAGGTTGCTTAGTTGTTCCAACATTTCCATGCTATGTACTCTCATAGATTCAAAAATATAGAAAAAATGTAACATAGAAAATGCTCAATTTAAAAGAAATATTTAATCAAAACATAATCTCTCAATGATCTAAGCAATTCCAATGGAAGACACTGATAAATATTTACTATACAATTGCACTAGAAAATAACAAAAGATGAAAATAATATGAGGAACTTGATTAGCTTCATAACTTAGGTTGTGATACAGGTTTTGGTGGAAGTCATAACGTTATGGAACATGAAAAATTATTTTTCTTGTCCCAACAAGTTTAGTTCATCATAGTAGAAACATAATTTAGCAAAGAAATATGTATTGAATTAATTTTGACAACCACAGATCCTAAGATGACCTGCATATCCTGATGTCCATACAGTAAACCAGAATTATAGGCCAGGGAAGGACACCTTGACTGATATTTCCACTGTTTTAAAGACTTTACCATATTATTTGTTAGGAATCTTAAGTTTGACTTTGGTTTCCCACCTCCATTTTGAATTCACTCTCAAAAGGTGTTGGAAATAAGGCAGAAACGTGAAGCTGGGTTACACTTTTGTGAGAATCGGGGGTTGAAAAAATTTTTCGGCAATATTTCGGCCGAACATTTTATAGAGTTCGGCTGAACTCGTGATTCCATTTAGATTGATGGCACACTGACGACGTGGGCAAACAGAATTTTCATCGGAGATGGGAAAACTGGCGACAAAAGTTCGGCCGAACTAGTTTTTATAAATAAATTGCCTGCGATGTTTGTTTGTTTACCAGTTTGATTATTCCCGCGTTGTGTGAGTTCGGTCGAACTTTTACTTTTAAAAAAGTTCGGCCAAACTAGTTTTTATAAATAAATTTCCCACGATGTTTGTTTGTTTATCGGTTTGATTATTCGTGCGTTGTCTGTGACTGTTCGCTGCTCTGTTCGCGCGTTTTTTCCCGTCAGCCTGTTGCTCCCCCCGTCCGTGACTGTTCGCTGGTTTGTTCGCACGTCTATGACTGTTCGTTGCTCCTTTCATCGATGCTGTTGCTGTTGTATATCGAGTATGTTCGAGCGAACCTCTTGCAACAAGAAAATGAACAAAAAAATGATTGAAACTGTTCCATTGTTTGTTTTTAAGCTTTGTTTGCTGTGTTAAATTGTTTTAGTTTTATATTAGGTTTGACTTGAAACAACAATTTAGGGGCATATAGGCGGCCACAATTATCTGGGGATGGCACCAAAATTGCTAATATATCTAATTTATATTATCTACTTGAGCTTAGAGCCTTCTCCTTCTACGATTGACCTCCTCCACATTGGTTGTCTCTTGCCTTCGTGGTTCTCTTGCAATCCATTTTATGAATGCCAATTTGAGCTCGAACTTATTGTAATGTCATAGCTTGTGCATGGACTCCCTCTTTTAATAAATTATGAAGTACGTAAAGCCGGGAGCTAGGAGCAAGGATAATGTCTCGACTTGACAATGCTTAATTTCAAGACTTGACAGTGCTTTTAAACTACTTGGAGGGGATTATGTATCAAGAGAATGTCTCAACTTGACAGTGCTTAATGTCTCGACTTGATACTGCTTTTAAAATACGTGGAGGGGATCACGTATCAGATCAAATTTTATACAATTTAATATTTGCACATTGTCGGATTAATGATTAGTAATTAAAACAAAAACGAATAGTTTGAATGCTTAAATAATAATAGGGATACAGGCACTAACCACTTAAACTCCTCCCTTTCTTCCTCTCTTTCATTTCTTTTTCAGGATTTGGCCTCTGTCGCCTTTGATTTCTAAATGAAGATCATGGGATTCTCCAGTAATCGATTAGGATTTTTTACTGTTTCTTGCATGTATCCTCCTCAATAAATAGAAAGGAAAAACAAAAGTCGTGAATCTTTAAGGATGTGTATTCTTGATCTACCTTCATTGCCAATTTGTATTCTTGCTCAACTTATGAAATATCTTCTCAATGGGAACATCGTGGCTCTTTTACGAGGAAACTAAAATTATTTTTTCCACGTAGCTGATTTATTTCTTCTCTTATTTTCATGTTTACTTTCATTTTCACAATCTTCAACTTGGTATCTGTACTTTTTTTTCTCCTTTCTAGACTCTGGTTTCTCATAGAAGACTTCCCTTCTGGATAACTGGAGCGTGGTGGATTCCCTTTTCTAGCCCTATGAAGATTCATTTCTAGCTCCCTCAGCGTGCTCCCTAACTCTCCAGTTTTTCCTTTAAATCTTTCCATTTTGGGTACCACTTCCCTTTAAAATATATTGCTAATGGTTACACATAATTTCAGCCTCCTTATTTACACAATCATATTCAACATTTTTTTATGAACAAATGACACCAATTGTGTCATGAATAATTCCGTCAAATTTAATGTATGCATTGTATGTTCTGAAGACTCCAATGTAATGGATGCATTGTATGTATTTTTTGCTTGTATATTTTTATGCTCTTTTTCATAGTAATGTCATATAGTGTATGAAGTTTTAAATTGTTTTTATTATTTTTATTATGTGTTGGATGTGATTTTGATTGAAAATGTTTCTTTTTTATTTATTAATTAAAAAAAAATATTAGAAAAATTATTGCTTTAAGCCTTAGAATTTACAATCAAAATTAGAAAGTGTATTTTTATCTAAACTATTTATGAAAAGTTTAATATTGTTTGATCTTCTCTACCATGTCCTTTTTACATATATCTAGAATAATATTATTTGTACAGTTTCTAGTTTTTTGTAACATTTTACTACCATAATCAAAATCTATAGAAATAATAATGTAACATTATAATATCTTGAAATGGAGCTAGCCAACTCAAATATAGTATTGCAAATCCCTGGCTAAGTTAGATGAGGAGGCTATGTATTAAAAATATGCGGATGAATATTGCCCACATATCTGAAGTCAAAAGGGATAGATTAAAAAGGGATGCTCCGGTCATCTATGAAAGATAAATTAAAGAAGCATGACATATTGGTAATGAAAATTAGATATCTGTACCAATTATGTTCATATAACACAACAAATCGATGATTCAATACAAATGTCACATAGAAGTCATATTTATCTCATGGGCCTTCAACTTAAATTATATATCTAGCATTACATTAAGCTATAGGAGATAAATCAAAGAAGCATTTTAATGTAAATTAAACATGTGTAATAATTATGTCCTTTGTAGTTCAATAAATAGATAATAATTTTGCAAATGCCATATCTAAGCTATATTTCATCTAAGTAGCTTTCAATTTAAACTTATATCTAATGTTAAATTATATAAAAGAATAACAGTAATCCAAACTTCAAAATAATATTTAGAACTTTAGTATAAAATGTGACATATAATTTTCTTGTGTGGAAAAACATAGTTACCGAGAGTTCAAAACTCATGCATTTGAATAGAAAGTGGGTATACGAATGAGCAAGTAGATTTTTTCTAGAAATGAGGAAGTGAAGGTTGATAGAGAGCCACACAAAATTGCAAATTCATACCTTAACAAAATTATTAGATATTTTTAAAGAAAACGTGTCATATAATCAACTTTCATCGAAATATATGATAAACTCAACCCAATTTTATGAAAAATAGTATACCATTTTTTACATTTCACATAATACAAATAGATAAATATTTCTTAAGTATTGTTATAAAGATTTAACTACCCATAGAGAGATGGCCAAGTGATTGAGACACGGCATCATCACAATAAAAAACCAACTACAAATTGTAGTAATCCTAGAATCATGCTTTACATAAGGTAAAATTGGGGAACTCATGACTTGTACTATAGATAAAAAAGATTTACCCTTGCCAAAAAATATATGATAAAAATTGACAAACTACATAAGTTTAAGCTTAAGGGGATATAATCCTTCTTGCCTTCCATATAGATAATGAAAATCATTTCTAAGTCTCATGTTTCTTCTCATGTTACTTTATAAACCTTGATTGGAAAGAAAAATAGGAGGGCAGAAATGTAAGAAATATAAAACATAATGAAACACAATGTAAGAAATAGAGAACATAATGAAACACACACATACATATCTCTAGACAATCAACACAATTATTTTCCTAGGAAATCCTTATGGGAGACAAGCAACCCTAAAAAGTAATGATGTTCTAGACTCCTTTTTCCCTAGGAAATCCTTATGGGAGAAAAAAAACACTAAAATGTAAACATGCTCTACTCTCTCTTTTCTGGTATGGAAAATATGTTTAAGGTAATCTCTCTAGAGTTAGCTAAGACTTTTGGCGTGTAAGGTTGCTATAAAAACTTAACTTCATACATTTTTCTCTCTAACTTCACACTCCTAGTTGTATTTTCAACTATGGAACAAAATACAACAACACAAAATGGAACTCTTATTCCTCCTAGTGGCCAAGTATTTAACATAGCGTGATAGCCAACTAGGTGTAAGATTTGACTTCGTCAACCATTAACGAGGTTTGTGATTTTATACCTTTTAGAGTTTTGTTAAAATTCCACATGTAGCTAGCTTGCTATGCATGAGTAATGGGGCTAAAATGTCATTCTCTCGTACCATGGTGGTTAACATGATATAGGTCAACTTACTAAAGGCATAAATTTTGAATGAACTTCATTTGATGTTTTTCTTGCACCATTGGATACATGTCTTTAAGTGTAGAATAATGGTCAAGATTTCGGCACAAGGAATATCGTTTGACCCCCAAAAATGTCATTTAATACCTCAAAATGACTCCAAAAGGTTTTAGATCCCAATTCTCCACCCACCATTAAAATGACCCTACAAGTTGATTCTTTCGGTTTTTTCACTCTATAAGCATCAAAATATATGAAAAATAATATAATTATCCAATCTAGATCATTATTTAATAATTTTTTAAAATTATGAGTAAGATATACATTATGGAATTTAAATAAATAGTGTTAATTCATTGAACACCCTTGTACATTCCTTGTTGATACTTTGAAAGTAATACATTTTGAAAAATAATTTGTTTATGGATTCTATTTTCCACATTCTCTCAACCATATCAAAAACCTATAATATTTTAAACCTAAGGTCTTTCCCATACCAAAGTATGTTCTTTTAAAACATGTTTTCTTGGTGATATGGATGATTTAGAAATGATTGGGAGAGCGAAATTTCTCATTTAATATGTACAATATGTTTGGTTCATGCCACTAAGCCGAGAATTTGAAATTCAACTGACTTTTAATATAACCAACTAAATCCTGCAAAAAATGAATAAAACAATTTATGTTAGGGTTGTGGATTCAGGCATTGAAACAACACACCATGATATTTCAAATTTAAAAATAATGGTTTGAGTCCTAGGTAGCTTAGAATCCTATTTTTTTTCAAAATAAGGATGCACTCCCATTTTATTCTCATGATTAGGTTGTAATCATGAGGCTCTCGCTCAAGAGTGGACCTTCCCAAAATATTGTGACGTCTTGTCACAAACAAAACCATCAAACTAAAAAACACATCATGCAAGAAACATAGCTCGCTGACATATAATTTTTCTCCTTCAAAGAAAAAAAATTCACATCATGTGAATATATCCATGTACTCTTACATATTTGCATACAAAACCATCAACCAAACACAAGTCGACAAAACATGCCTTTTCAAACAACTGACTCTCAAGTCAAATAGTAGCTCATGTACAAATTTCCATATTTGTTGCATTTAAGTGTGTCAACATAACTCTACTTTCAACATCTTGCTTCATGCAACATGCACCATACTTTGAATTTGAAAATAAATTCATGAAACATCAAAATACATGGAAGGCCTTAATTGGATAAGAAATCTAACCATCTGTTAGCAAACCATTTCAATGGTGCTTCTTTTAGCTGCACTTCATCATCATGTGAATCATCCTAACCCTCATCGATTATGGAATCCTCTTTTCCATTCTTGTCGTTATCTCTTTCCACCTTCTTCAAATGTTGTGGATGACTTGTTGGATACAAAGTCCAACACTTGTCTACAAGGTGACCTTTCTTATGGCAATGAGTAATAAACAATTGTATCTTATTTTCAACATCATTTTCCTTGTCCAATGGGACTTTGACTTTTTGCCTCATTTATTTAGAAAGTTTCAATGTGCATGGATATCTTCTTCCAACATCTATAAACATTATGATTATTCAAACCACAAAAGGAACATGTGCAAGTTCTTTTCTATATCTTATGTGAATATTTACCATGTTTATCATAATCAAAAGCAATTTGATTAAAGGCAAATTTATACCTTGAACATTCACCGTTGTCGCCTTCTTGAGGAGGTGAATTTGATGAGGTAGTGGCTCTCCTCTGAATACTAGCAATGAATTCAATGACTCTAGAGCTTTCAACATCCTCTTCTTTTACATTCTCATTAGATGCATGATTATTAACATCTTCTTGCAAAGTGGGTGTCAAAATTTTCCATTCATCATGAACACAAACTTGACAAGCTTGAGGTAATGAACACGAAATAAAATTCCTTCTTGGAACAGCTTCATGTGCCTCCTTGGCTTTGGAGCATTCTCCATCATGTTTTCCATAACTAAGACCCAAATAATTAGGCCCTTCCTCAACAACATTTGGCTCAACTATGCCTTGTACATGTTTGCCTTTAAACCTTTACTTTCATAGCACATTTTCATCAAAAATTTGGACCTTATTCCTCTAGTGTGTCTCTCAAAAGCACGTACACATTCATTTTGAGAGGAAATTGAAGACAGAAACCAATAGCTAATTCTTCTAAGTAGCCTTGACTAAAATGAGCTAAATTGTACTTTGATACCAACTTGATTTGAATATGGACAAACTAGTTTTGTTGGGCTATCTCCCTCATTAGTTAAATAAAAATGTGTTTAGGATCATCTAAATTTAGCCAATTGGGAATGGGTTTATGTGTCAAGATTTAAGTGTATTTTGTGAGAAATTTACGAGTTAATTAGATTTTAAAAACTCATGTGTACAACAAATAAAATGCAAAATTTTTATTTCTAGGAATTTTTTTTCCTTCAATCCAGATTTCGATCATTTTCATATGCCAATCTACCTCCCAAGAAATTCATTTATTACACCACTGGTTAGTTTTTTGTCTTCCTATATTCTTTATCAACCTCTTGTAGTGATTATTTAAAGGTGGATACTTAAATCCTTCGTAAAAATTTGAGCTCTAAAACGAGAAGAAATACAAGGTCATTTTAAGTCATACCAAGTGAATATTTCTACATATTGATTTCTGTCCCATAAACTGTACAATATATGTGGAGTTGCCTCACCCTAAGCGAGATGTTTAACAAACATAATAATAGAGAAACAATTAGTGACGTCACCAAAAGATGTAGCCTCTTCAAGGTATCATATCCTCTCATCAAGGTCAAGAATCTATTCACCAAAAATTTCCTATGGAAATGATGGTTTAAGAAACAAAACTAGACAAAAACCTTCAGTGAGAACAACAAAATCTAAAACCTCTTCAAGGTCTTCAATTTGCTCGTAAAGTTAAATTGTGTCTTGATCATGTCCAAAAACAAAGAAACATTCAGTGACAACACCAAAATCTACAACTTCTTCAACGTCTTCTAAACCATCTTCAAAGTCAATATTATGTGCATCAAATTCCTCAGCAATGTCATCAACGGAGTCATCAAAACTACTATTTCAAACTTCAATGCCAAAAATAAGTCAAAAGAATTCAATTTCTCCTCCAAAACCTTCTTCTCTGAGCAAAGCTAGCATGATGTCGTCGAGAAATTCAGTAATTCCACGAGGAAATTCTATCAAAGTTAAAACAAATCCTTTTCATCCATATTTAATGCCTACTTTTTCAGGTGGAACACCTCCAAATTTAAGAACCACAATGCCATAAAATACAACTTTACCTAATAGGTTAGACCTAGAACCCCCAAATTTGCGTGACATGTACAATTGAAGATCTTATGGTAAGCAGTGTGAGAAGAGAGTCATGGTCAATGAGTTGAGCAAGAGAAATAGTTTGGTATGACAACCTTACTTGTGATAGGTCTAGCTAGCACACTACCAAATTACATGGTAATGGCATTCAAAATGTGAAAATTCCCATTTCACTTGGAAATAAGATGGTAGAGAAAGGTATAGATGAAAGGAGATATCCATCTATGGTAAAGAAATCAAATAGTTTTATCAATTCCACCTTGCAACTCTAAGAGACATTTAATTAAATTTCATCTCAAGACGGGGCTTTGGGAGGACACTCTCAAAGCCAACCTTCGTTATGGCTTTGAAACACATGGTAAGTATCAAGACTTAGCAACCTTATTTGCATAATTTTTTCTAGCATGGACCTTAATGTCATAGCCTTCTTTTGCCTAAAATGAATGCAAATTTCCTTGCAATTTGGCTTGCGACATTCATAATTCATGCTCATGGAACATGATTGTGTTGAAATTGTGATAACATCTACTGTATGCAGAAGCTAATAAAAAATGATCGAAAATGACATTTTTGCTCTGTTTTTTTGAACATTTAAGGAAAATTACACCAAGTAGCTTCCAACCTCATATGACCATCATGTCAAACTCATCTCAGGATATTGTCCAAGTAAGAGCCACTTAAGCAAGAAATCTAGTATACATGACTCCAATTTCAATTAGCAGCAATGATAGTTCTATGTATGGTGCAAACATTTCTCCAGATCCTCAATGGGGCATGTTTTATGACAATAATTTGGGGAGTGAGAGAGGGAGATGGTAGGAGAAAAAATGCATGGAATCCACGGGAAATTGAAAAATATATAACTAATAAGGTGGAAGACACTTTGTAACCTAAGAGAGAAACCTGTTAGGAAATGGGTGAAGTTGGTATTACACACCCAATTGGATAACCTCGAGGAGAAAACATTTCTCCCACTTTATTTGTTGGCATAACCTAGTAAGTCTTATTCACTAGCATGTATTTTGTAAAGGCCTTGACCTAGTTCCCATTCAACTCCATCCACCAGGTTGTAGAGGATTCCAAGCCTAATTTCATGAAAAGTAAGTTGGGGATGATCACATTGACCTGCTTGATTACGTGTCTATGAATATTAACTACCTTGAACTATTTTTTTGCGTAGGGAAAGAGACACATTCCCATGTCTAAGCATGAAAACGTTCTTTGATATTCTTAATGCCTCTAGTGTTTACTTCTACAAGTTCTATAGGCAGAGTCTGTAAAGGGCCAGGTAGCCTCTAGATCTCATCTTTTATGAAAGGTGACATATCTAGTAAATGCCACTACAGTCAATCTCTGGAATGGATCTAAATAGAAGTTCTTAATTTTAATATCCATAAAACACAACAAATTTAAGGTAAACTATGTACATGTGTCATTTCTCCCACAAACTAAAGTGTATAAGTGGTAAATTTTATACCAAGTGTGCTCCCACCATGTAAAGTGAAATTTGGTGAACTTATCATTTTTATAATTTCTTTTTCGATTAAATTTAGTTTCACACATGATCAATTATTGCTTTGAAAGTTGTGTTCTACATAATTTGTGTACACTAAATTACAAATTGATTTTTTGAAATCTATTTTGTGTAAATGTCTACCAATAGATATATATCATGGAGGATGAACGACGAAGATCAGCCGAATCCCATATGGAGGTTCAGGGATCGGGGGATGTTCACGGTATTTAAGTATAATCTTAAATATCCATACATGTGTGTACATATGGAATTGATTTTTTGTTAACTTTGTGAGTTAAATTAGTTGTTAATAAGCTTCATATTTTAATTTTTAGGAGGTAAGAGGAGAAGGGTTTCTACTCCAGCCATGGAGCATGGCCATGGTTCAACCGGTCGAGGTATGAGTGGTAGCAGGTTGCGTGAAGGGGGTGATATTTATTCCCCCGAAGGCCAATCAACGACTGCTGGTTCTCAACAGGGTCATTTTGGGTCTGGTTCTCAGCAGCGTCATTCTGGGTCTGGTTCTCAGCAGGTTCATGTTGGAGAAGATGTTAACCAACAACATCAAGGTTGCCATCAATTTCAATATTTTTTCATTAAATTTGTACAACTTTTTTTACACGTTTTTTTTCTAATATATGAAATTTTATACATATTGATGCAGAGGCCGAAAATGTTCGAACTAGTGGTCAAAATAGATGCAGGGAAGCCCGCTACATTCAAGAAGAAGGTTGTCAACCCAGCACAACTTATCTGGCCGAGATTACTAATATACCATGGGAAACCAACATGGCGGAATGCACCTTACAAAGGTGTGAAATACTTCATGCAAAATTGCAAAGAGATCTCGTGGCTTTGTCTCTAACTGCTGAGAGTCGACAAAGCCTTCAAATAGTTACACATTCATTAGGTGAAATGGTAAATGTGTACAGAAATATTGGGCCAATGACTGATTCATTTGTAAAAATGATGAGAAAGAGAAAAGGAACAGTGATGGGTCCCGATAAATGGGAGAACGTAAAACAAAAAGTTACAAAAGAAGTGGCCAAGTCAATGTTTAATTACAAGGAAGGGCCAAAACGAAAAATGTTGAAGGTGCAGTATTTAAAGCACCTAGACATAGCTCGTTATTTGTATGATAGGCACCTTGCGGCCTATGGAAGGCTTCCATGGAACGATGAGGTTCCTGTTTATTTTTCACAAATGTTTTATGCAGATTTTTTTTTGGGTATGAAACCCAATTACAATGATCTTCCTTCAGAATTTTTTGGCTCGGGGAAAGGTCGATATATGACCGTAAGGGTGCTAAGCGAGATGTGGAGTTGCCTCGCCCTGAGCCGCCATTGGTGAGTCAACCGTTTCAAGTCGAAACTTTGCGATCAGAGACGGATGCGACTTCTCAAATAAGTCGAGAAGCAAGGGATGTTATGATCGAGAATGTTCATAGCGGATTGGGTGGAGTCAATATTTGTTTAAATCGACAAAGAGCACATGAAAATTCACGTGCCAATTTTGTTTATTGTACAGATGAGGAGATTGAAAACATGAATGTTGAAGATCTCCAAACGTATGCAAAAAATTGTCGCAATGGTTTGCAAGACCTAATTTTTCATGAGGAAGAGGACACCGGAACGGTATGTGTTAGTGACCTTAGGGTTTGAAATTATTTTTACATGTGCACAATTTGTAATAAATACATGTGTATGTACATGTATACATTTATTTGTATGTGTACATTAATCTAACAAAAATGTATGATTATATGTTAAAACACCATTTGTAGTTCTCACACATGATGCGTGAAGAAAATGTTAATATCACGTTCAGGACCTATGGTTCAAACAATGCAGATGGGTCTGACCATCAAGATATGTTGGCAAATGTTAGTGTTTTTTAAGTGACTTTAAAATAAATAATTGTTGCCACACATGTACATGTATGTATATATATAATTTGATAAAATGTTTTAACAGGTACTGATTCCGTCTGATGTTTATGGGATGGCGGTACCTTCTTCTTCCTTGGGAGATGAGCCACAAGTAGGGACAATTTTTCACAAGCTTAAAATTTATGTTTAAAAGTTATATATATATATATATATATATATTCTACCTCAAAAAGTTCCATTAAAAATTGAAATATATATATATATATATATATATATATATATATAGAGAGAGAGAGAGAGAGAGAGAGATCTATATTTTGAGTTATTTAAATTTTTTTGAATTTAGGTTCCTATAGAAGATTTCTTTAATCCGCGGACTCTAGCGACGAAGATAGGAACATCCATAGCATTTGAACAAGTTGTCTTTAGTTCCTTTTTTTAATATTATTGAAAATAAGTTTATATATGTACACGTGCATTTTCATTTGAATTTTTTTAATATATATATATATATTGTACAGTTTACTGTTGCAGATGTTCCTATGGGAGAACATGTTCATCAAATGGAGAGGGAACCTTATGAGGTATTGCATGATTTTTTTGTTATATTTTGTTTTTTACATGAAGTTCTAGATATATATATTCTCATTCATTGTTAAAACATCAAATTTTAATGTTCAAGTACATGTGCATTATGTATGTACGTTTCCCGTTCACATGATAGGGCACAGACTGAGAACCTAGTAGGGAAGACGCTAGATCCGTCTCTATTTGATGGACATGATTTGTAGATTTGATTTCAAAATTCAGATGGTCTTAAAATTTGTTAAACTTGATACAGTTTGATACTTGTGAGATTTACAATTTTTTGACATATTTTATTACATTGTTAATATAATTTGTTTTATTTAATTTTTGGATGGTTTTAGTACTTTTGGCATGTGAATGTGAGGTAATGTAGTCATCTATAAATTAATGTTGTCATCTGAACTACATTTGGCATGTTATGTAATGACATGTGTTATAATTTGTTTTATTTTTAAAATTTAAGTTTTGGATGCTTGGAGTACATTTGGCATGTGAAGTAATGTTGTGATCTATATTTTTTTTGTTAAATTAAAAGTTAAAAGTTTTGGATGGTTTCAATCTACATTTTGCATGTGATATTTAATGTTAAATGTTTTTTTTGGATAGTTGAATTATAATTGGCATGGCATGTGAAGTTTTCAAAACTCAAGTTTTGGATGGTTTCAATCTACATTTTGCATGTGATATTTAATGAACTTTAAATGTTTAATGTTTTAATGTTGCACAATGTATAATCAAAAGGTTTTTAAAACTTAAAGTTTTGGATGGTTTCAATCTACATTTGGCACATGTGGTATAAAATATTAAATGTTTCTATTGGATCTAGTTGAACTATAATTGGCATGGCATGTGAAGTAACGATCTATATATAATCAAAAAGTTTTTTGACCTCAAGTTTTGAACAGTTTCAATCTAAATTCCGCATGTGATGTTTAATGTTTTAATGTTGCACGATATATTATCAAAAGTTTTTAAAATTTTAAAGTTTTGGATGGTTTCAATCTACATTTGGCACATGTGGTATATAATGTTAAATGTTTATATTGGATAGTTGTTCATTATAATTGGCATGGCATATAAAGTAATGTTGCACAAATCCCTTTTGGATGGTTGAAGTACATTTGAAATTTTAAGATTGCTTTTGATCTCTCCATGTAGTTTTGTTTGAATGAAAAAATTTCCAATAGGAAGAACATAGCTTTTCAATGCAACTAACCATGTATCAATTGAGCTCTAATTGAAAAAAGAGTTTAAAGAAGTAGATATATGTACAAATTATCCCTTTAATTTTAATTGGAAATATAAGTCTAGTACATATATATGTTTGTTGAATTTGGGTCAATGTCGTTAATGCACTCAAATAGGTAGCCTTGTCGATTTATTTACATTGTGGAAACTTTTTACCAGAAAATCCAATTAGTTTTTCATCAATGCACATAGAAAAACTACTTGGAATAATTAATTGTGCATTCTAGAACATATCTATCCAAGACAAGTAACATTTTTCATCAATGCACATTAAACATATCCGACCATTGGACAAGCAAATTTTGTACTATATTTTCAATCAGGATTAGAGATGTGGGTCAAATCCCACCAAAAGTCGGAGAAGTGCTCCGAGTCTCTTGTCTGAAAGGAATTTTCATACAAAACTATACTGCAGATGATTTATTTACATTGTGTCCATACTTTTTACCAGAAAATCCAACTAGTTTTTCATCAATGCACATAGAAAAACTAGTTCCAGTTAATTGCATTCTAGAACATATATATTGAGTATGTAAATAATTTTTCATCAATGCACATAGTAAAACTAGAACAATTAATTTCATTCTAGAACACACACACACACACACACACACACACACACACACATATATATATATCCAATACATATAACATTTTTCATCAATGCACATGTATAGAAAAAATACTTTCAGTTGATACTAGAGCACGAGCTTGTACCCAAACAATTTGTACATGTGCAAACACTTGCACAAATAACATAAGCAGCTCAATTTTTAGTTGAGTACTGGAAGTTCTAAAATATATTTCATCCAAAGATAATAAATTGTTGGACAATTCACTCAAAAAAATGCTAATGGAATTCCATCCTCAATAATCCGTTCATGATCGGATTTTGACATTTTCCATCTCTTAATTTTCGATTTTTTATTTGAATGAACTTCTATCAACTTTATGCATGCTGCACACACCAAGTGACTATATTGACAACTTATGGAATCAGGTTCATAGTCTTCAAAGTAAACAAAGTCTCCACTTTGATGATTTTGTCTGAAAAAATAACCTTTCAGTATAATAGACCCTCTGTCATACTGAAATTCGTGATCATTATAGTCTTGTAATAATTTCATTTTTCGTTCAGTGCAATGCATCAAATAATACTTCACATTTTGATCGTTCTCAATAGGTGCAATTACAGCAAAAACATCTCCTGCACAATAAAATAAATTTAACAAAATTATGCATATTTAAATTTATTTCTAGATCTTTAAATCATTAGAAAGTAATTCAAATGCTACCTTCTCTAACAAGATCAGAAACTCGATCACCATCGGATGATATTGTAGTTTCCTCTGATTGAATTTCTTCAAACATTGCAACAGACATTTTTCCCTTTGTATTTAGCTCTGTATGTTTCCAATCGTTCACATACATTTTGTTTTCACAAATGTCATTGGATTTTGTGTTGTCTATGCAAACATCACAAAAACAAGAATATTTTCTCTTATCCAATGCAAACACATTTATGGACAACTTTTTTTGAATTGAATGTAATTTTCGAGTCCCTTTCATTGTTTCAACATCATTTCCAATTGATCTGTCTATGTCTTCGATTCCAATATTCCAGAAAAACCTTTATATGGAAAATTAGAAAAAGAATTTGTAAATATGATATCAAAATACAATCAAAGATAATCATTGCATGATAAATGTACAATGTTTAAAATTATATTTCCAATATAAATTAAATTGAATGTACCTTCGCACTTCTTTTGATGGGTTTCTCTCATGGCTTAGAGCAGTGATGCACCATTGAACAACTTCTTCAGCATTCACAAGTCGGCTTGTAGAGTGGTTCATTTGATATCTTCGAAGTGCTCGTTTTATGCATGCTCCTGCACCATCATGTTCTCCTTTTCCATGGCCAGTCTCAAAGAAATTCCAACAATTTTTAATGCCGGTTTTCTTATGAAGACAACACAACCAAAAGAATGATCGTGCAGATTTGAATTGACCTGTGCATCCATCTGACCATATCCAATGTTCATTGAATGTTATTCCACGATTTTTCAATGAATCATAAATTTTTCCAAAACAATGTTGTACAAAACATGTATCATGTGTATGATCGTCACTGATATAAAAGTGATATTCTTTAATGATATGTCGATTTTCACTCTTTCTTTCTATATGATCGACATTTTGTTCAACATGTCTATATAGAATATGGACGAGCATGGGGACTTGGTCATAATGATAGTATTCACTCTGAATTTCTTTTTGTGGAACAAATGTGTAGTTTTTTGCAAAATAAATCACTGACAAAATGGTCCCTGGTGGAAAAACTTCATGAGATTTTTTTAATTGCAAGTCTTGCCATTGAGCTCTATGGGGATGCTTGGTGTATTTGTAAATTTCTGCCTCAAACTTTCTGAAAAAGTTTATCAGAAAAATTTTGTCTTCTAGTAATTCAATTCTTTTAACACTATTTGCACCTTGAATCGATGTATTGATATATTCATATCTCTTCCATTTCACTTTCATGTTGGACAATTATTGATCATTTATATCAATACGATATTTGTTTTGAAATTTAGTCAAATTTCCACAATCATTGCATTTTTTACCACCAACACATTTATTTTTGTAAAATAGTTCATCACTTTCTCTTTCACATAGAATTTGAGATATGAAATCACAGATAGTGGAAGGAGGAGGTGAATCCTTCCATAATGTTCTACCGAAATCAAGGAATGTGTCATAATATAACTCAAATTCCACATGATAACGGCAACAACAAGTGTCACGTACGATGATAGGTTTTACATACCATGGTTTTTGTTGAACAAAAGAACTGAGTGAAACATGAATTTGACGATTCTCTTCTTTGAACTTGTTGAATAAATCTATCTGAGTGGTTTCCAAGAAACATTTTTCATGTTCTTCGTACTGATTTCGTGTTATTCTTCTTCGCATCACATGCCTTGCAGTTGGTGAAACACACGAATTGTTCTTCCAATATTCATATATTATTTTTTTAACATTTTCTCCAAGTCTATCTTTGTATGGTTGCCTACAAATAACTCTCCAACAAGCGATTTCATCATTTACATCTATTTGCAGCTGAAATTTCCGATGTTTGTGCAAATTTTTTCGCGAGGTTCCCAGTGCTCGTGCCATAGATGTTACCAAACGATTCTCTTGAGTACTTGATGAAACCATTGCCATATATATTCCTCTACGTACAATTGAAACATATTTCTCTCTAGATCTCTTAATTTACTTTATAGCACTACTCATATTTTTTATCACATCTTCCTTCATTTTTTTATCTTTGGTTGATTTTCGAATACCCAATAGTGTCGTAGCTTCTTTTAATTTTCTTAATGATAGGAGACCTTTCAACATTTGAGCCTGAACTGTCACCCGCTCATTTAAGAAATAATTTTCAAAAATGCAGTTAACACGATATCGTATAACATGGTCAGGTTTTTTATCTCCATATGTGTGAGTGTCAACATTTTCTAACATCTCATTATCGATAGTGATTTCATTTGTACATATTCAAAAAAATAGTACATATTCATAAATAACTAAATTAATAAATATATCTATAATTTCAATGATATGTGCATGTGTTTAATATATATATATATATATATATATATATATATATATATATATATATATACCTTGTGATTCAATTTCTTTATTTGGATTTCTTTCAATATTTTCACCATCTTCAATCATTGGTTCAATATCTCTATCTATTTACATTAAACAAAATATTTTTCAAATTAGTTCATCAAATAAAAATTAAGCTTCACATTTTACATTAGGAAAATTTTAAATATATCAATAGATCATAATATTTACATTTACATACCTGCTTCAATTTCTGCTTGAGGTTGATTTTCTTCTTCAATATTTTGAGGAATATCTCTGTCTGTTTACATTAAACAAAATATTTTTCAAATTAATTCATCAAATAAAAATTAAGCTTCACATTTTACATTAGGAAATTTTTAAATATACCAATAGATCATAATATTTACATTTACATACCTGCTTCAATTTCTGCTTGAGGTTGATTTTCCTCTTCAATATTTGAGAGGGCTTCTAACTTTCTTTTGCGAGATTGTCTCGTCTCTTCTCTACATTCCTCAGGGTCTCTTTTTCAATCATATTTTCTCGCACAAGTTCTTCGATTTCCCATAATAATAGGGTATGAAGTTCAAAAAATTTCCTTCAAAAAATTAGACAATAACTCGATTACAAAAAATATCACAAAAAATTTAATTTAAAAAAATTCAGTTTAAATTTTTGCAAAAAATACATACTCCAATCCAAAACACACACTTTAAAAAATTCGAGAGAAAAATGTCTTATAAAAATGAAACGAAGCTCAAAATATTTACTTCAACCCAAAACACATACATACCTCCAAGAAATGCCTTTTGAATGTACGTCCAAGAAATTTTTTTAAGTTCAAAACAATTTTTTGCAAAATCAGGCCGCCTCCAAGAAATGTCTTCCAAAAAAATTCTTTAAACCCAAAAAAATTCTTTGTAAAATCAGTTTGCTTCCAAGAAATGCTCTTAAATCCAAACTTTGAAGAAATTTTTTTAAACCCAAACCAAGATCTTTGTAAAATTGAAGTATTTGCATCTGTGAAACCCATGAAATGTTAGAAGGTGTCAACAATAGTGCTTCCATTTGTGATGTTCAATTTAATTGGGTGCAAGTATGGTCATGGTTGGAGATTATAATCTTACATCTAGATGAAAGACAATAAGAGTCTAAAAACTAAAGTAGCACAAGACATTTATTGCCCAAGATGTCATTGAAATTGCATCACAAACATGCCTTTGTCTTTAGGAGATACAATACAATGAGACTTACTTAATTCCTTGTGTTCTTTCCATTTCTATATTACCATTATCATCATGGTGGAGTTTTGTAGTGTTCTTTTTTTGAGTCAACTTGAAGGAAGCACTACACAAAAAATCCCCAATGCAAGGATTTCAGGGAGACATAAATTCTAGAGAGCACCTAAAAAGGATAGACATCTGCTTCCAAACAAGTTAAAATGAAACAAGCATTCAATAACCTACAATCAGTAAAATAAAAAATAGAGAAGTTACTATGACAACCCCTCAATCACTGTAAACCAATTGGAAAGCCTAGGTAGTAAAAGATATCAAAATTGAAACAATTCATTGCAAATTTTATCTATTATTAGGAAATAAAGACATCTACATGCAGAGAATTCAAATGAGATAAGACCTCAATAACATGAAATAATTAAAGGATTTGAGAACTCTGTGAAAACTGAAACACAAGGATTTTGATAACATATTAAACATAGAAAAATGTTCTTTGTGAGAACTACATGAGAGAATAATTTGCAATAAAATCTATAGAGAAATAGTTGTTGAAGCCTTCATAATTGTAACTCACCTTGACCATAGAAAAGCTTGTCAATTCCATTTCTGATCAATAGTGAATCAATTCCACTTGTAGAAAGATATAAGTTCAATTCTTATTGAATCACTCCTTACCCCAATTGGGGCAACCTGCCAAAGTAAATGGGAAGTTAATGGTGATTAAGTTCCACTTCCATAAAGGCCTGCCTTCAATTCTTGTTGAAGTGCTCCTTAATTCAATGGGGCTAAAATGATTACAATGATTACAAAAGAAAAAAGGACTACAATGATGACATAAAAAGGGACTATAATGATTATAAAAGATAGCACTGCAGATGTCTCAAACATTTATTTTGGGTTCCAAAATATTAGGAGCACGATCATGGTGAAAATGAATTCAAAAGTCATATTCGATATAGGTATCTAAAGAATTTATCGTGGGTTCAACAAGAATAGGAAAACTTAATAAGTTAGAACTATACTTTGATCTAAATCTTGATCTACTCATTTTACGTTAAGGAAATGCACACTCTTTTCCTTGAGCACACTACACTTCAACCAAAATTTAGTTTTTGAGGAGTTTTGATAAGAAGGTTTCTAATTTTATGTGTTCCATATCATCTAGTCAACGAGGTGTACCAACATAAACAATAAAGAATTGTGATTTACAATAGACATTTTCTAAAGAAAAAAGAATATGGCATTTATGAATTTAAATCTAATAGGTGTTCAATAGTGTATGCATATTATTATTTTAAAATAAAAAAGATGGGATTATGTAACAATGTGTGGGAAATTTTCTTTTTGTCATCATGTATCACTAGTTTGGCAACCCATACAACATTATGAATATTAAATTTTTTGATGATAATTTAGCTTCAACGAACTTTTGAAAAATGTAGCAATAAGTAAATGGATTTCATCTACATCAAACTCAATATTAAATATATAGGCGCAAATTACCCTGGCATGAGTGCCCTTTCCCACATTCTTAGTTATCTTTCCACCATGGGAATATTTCGGAGAGTCAAACCAACCGAGGGAATCATTATGTACATGAACATAAAATACTCCCTTACCAATATCAGTGAAAGCTAATTCATCTCCGAGAATATTGATCCGCCAATCCTCGTTGCCTTCGTTCTTTTGCAGACAAACGCACTTTACTTGACCGCCTAGGATCATATTCACGAATATGTGCTTCATGGCGGCGATAATTTCCAGAATTCTAGTGGCAATGGCCAATAATTCTAGAATTTCATAGCCAGGGATCTCGAGTTTTACGCCATATTCAAAACAACCATGGTCTTCTTCCCATAGGCCATTATGGCATAGATATTAGCTATGCCTTCAAAGATGTTAACATGTTGGTGGACAAGGGAGGA
Organism: Pinus albicaulis; assembly: GCA_034641835.2. NCBI lineage: Eukaryota > Viridiplantae > Streptophyta > Pinopsida > Pinales > Pinaceae > Pinus > Pinus albicaulis. The sequence goes on from JAXQQM020090944.1 coordinate 249,738, forward strand.
GGGCACGGGGAAGCGTTGAGTCTCATAATTGATGCGCAACCTCATATATGGTGCTCAGTTTGAATTCCATTTTAGTTAGATTATATCTAAAATATATTATGAAAAAATTGATTTTGAAAAAAAACTTGTTAGTATAAAAAAATTTATGAAAAAATTTCAATTTTGAAAAAAACTTGATAGTATATATCTTATATTTGTTTTTTTTAACAATGAGATATTATGATCATTTTCTTTCTAATGCATATAAAATTTGGAATAATTTGTAAGAACTCTAAATAATAAAATAACTTTATAAATGAATTTCACCAAAAAAAATATTAAAAACCCATACTTATTATTCTCTTTGAAAAATTGAAGCTAAAAAGTCTAAAATGGATTTTTAGTTTCAATACTTATTTGTCCAACATTTTTATCAAATAGATAAATACATATTTAGAAAATCATTCTTATAAATTTATTTATTGATAAGGAATGAAAAATGTGGAGAATATTACATAGGAAACATCAACAATAAATGAGTGCAGTGATATTGAACTACATTTCAATCGAACGAGATTGAACTCTAACTCATTGTGCTTCCTTCTCTGCCTCTATCTTTTCCACAGTTTTAAAGATGTTTTCTTCCACTTGGTTTTCAAACTCAAGTGGGATTCTCCTCTAAATAATGTCATGTCAAAATCATTTTTTTTTGCATCATCTGCAATCATTCATCATTAGGCAACAAGTCTTCATCAAACTTAACATTAGAAAATTGAATTGTCGGATTCAGTATATCATTAGCTGCTTCAATGACAAATTCATTGTCATGAGCAAGCTATGTTGCTGGATTCACCAAATCTTCGTCTACTTGTGGATGTGCACATTGGGGTTCACAAGCATCTACATGTTCCTTCTCTATTTATTTTGAAAATTCTTCTCAATCATGATCCACTTGTGGTTGAGCACAGTGGAATTCACCAAATGCTTCATCTTGATTACACCCCCTGAGACCAAAATTCTTTTCAAGGGTGTTCAAGGTCTCCTTGTCTCAATTTGCATATGTAATGAGGGGAATAATGCTATCATTTGTACATTCTTTTAGGCATTTCAATGCAAAGACATTCTTTTGCCTTTTTGTTTCCAAATATTTCAAAACAATCTCTAACATTTTTTATTGTCACTTTGACCTTCTCACCCTCTTGGCTTTTCCCATTTGTTGTGGCTCAACAAACAAATGAACTTACAAACATAGAAGTTGCCTACAATAACTTTTATGATGCTTAACTTCCACAAAATATATGGGTTTGCAAATTCTTTACAAAAACAATGCTTTCACAAAACCTTTCATAAATCCCCATTCCATTGTTTCTATTAACTTTTTTTTTAATTCTTATAAATAACAATACCCTTTCCCTTTTCTTCTCTTAATATACCCATTTTAAGCTTTGAATATCTATTTTTTAAATAATATTTGAAAAAATTCTTTCAAGGAAAAAAACATAAGCTTTTTGTTTTTTTTAAATATACCCTTAAAAAAAATCAGATGTATTTTTTTCCTTTTGAAAAAACAATCCAACTATTTAACCAATACTTGAGTTTTTTTTTTTTTTTTTACCCTTTTTTATACATTACATAAATACTTTAAAAATAATACAACCCCACTCAATAATTCCATGAGTTAAGAGGTCCTTTTTTTAAAAGGCTTTACGAATACTAAGAATAAGGATTTCTCAAAAAAAAAAAAAAAAAAAAAAAATTAACAAACCCTTAAATGTCATTAAAAAGAGATCTTGACTTATGTCGTTTACAAAACTTTTCGTGGCTCGTGCTCCCAATCAGATTTAATGCCTCATGGTCTAGTGAGTTTCGTGTGACATCTGTGACAAGGAGGCTGCGGAATTCCTTTTCATAAAGAAATTGATGGGAAGTTGTCTACCGAGCCCGTGAAATAGCTTGGGCAGAAAATTGCTGGAATCTGGTCAACTAAAACTTGAAAAATCAGGTGTTTAGAGTGTTTAGAATCCATTTTTGATAATGGAAATGGATTCAGAATTATCAAAAACCCTTAGGGCAGTTAAAATATTAAATTTTGACAACTGTAAACAAGATTATGAAATTTTTTTCCAGATTTTTTGAAAATCATTGCTGGATTCTGAGTGAAAAGTCAGCCTTTTTAGACTACGCGAAGAAATTGTGCTGCGTGCTCCATCATTTTGACTTCTCAACGCACTTCTTGACACAGAAAAGCTACACTGTAAAATAGTTTTTCTAAGGAGTAGTCTACCGAGCCCGTGTTTTAACCCAAAAATGTGGCCCGTCAAAAAACATTTGCTGCCCATGGCCGATTACGCTTGGGAATCCACATGAATACTCTGTCAGAGTTAATTCAGAGTTGTCAGACATTCATTCAATGCCTCATCCGCTCCTAGAATTTCAAATTTAGCATTCCCGCCCAAAATTTTAATTACTCCGTTGCTATACTATTGAAGATGTAATGCAGAGACTCCCGAGAAGTTCTGCTCTCGGCAAGCGTAGCGTTGGAAGTGAGGAGATCTTGCAAAACAACATTTCTCTCGTGGGTAATGGATTTCAGTCAGGAGATCTGAACTTGTCTTCTCCCAAGCTTTCTGTTTCATCCCTATCATCTTCGCTGATCGGAAGCAAGGAGAACGTGGTGCAGAACAATATTTCCCCTGTGGCTACTGAATTTCAGTGTGATTTCAGCTTATCACCTTCCAAACTTTTTGTCTCGTCCCTATCATCTAATTCGCTAATTGGAAGCAAGGAGAGGTTGCAGAACAATATTTCTCCTAGGGTTAATGGTTGTACCATTAGTCGCCTTTCAGTGGAGCCTTAGAGCATTGCAGTGCGCCATCGTCCGAGGAAAGTCCAGCACAAAATCCGTTCCCTGGAGAAACTTATTCCATTAAAATCCAAGTTGGACATCGGGAAAATGCCGGAGGAAGCCAGTGAATTTGTCAAATTTTTGCAGGTGCAACTGCACGTTATAGAGCTTATGCCTTCATTTTCACCTCAGTCCAATGGTCTCAGCTCAACGGGAACGATAAGATTTCATTCAACAGGGAACGTGGAAGAAAAAAGAGGTGGTAAAAATCTGTCAGTTGTGGCCATGCTCAATCTTCTCGTCACGTCCCGTGTAGTTAAGAGAGAACTCTTGACTGAGGAGAAATGCATCGGAACAGGGGAAAAATACCAAATGGCGGAAATCCGGCTACAACTGCCATTGCCGAGCGCCTGAGATGTGAATATGTGATCTGAGTTCCAGTAATGGCGTCCACAAGTGCTGTTTGGTTTCCGGGCTGGTGTCTTGACAAGACAAAGGTGGGAACGTCCAGTGGATCATCATGGTGAGGGATCTCTACGGGCTTTCTCTCGCTGTCGAAGATGTCATTTGTGTTGCAGTAGCCACTCTCTAGATCATTCTCCATATTTTCCTACTTGGCTACTGCTGTGATTCTAACCACAAAGACTCTAATTTTATAATTAAGTGGATTTTTGCCTCAAACAAAATTCTTGAAAATTGATTAAGTGTAGACTGTGAAGTAGCCTCTGTATCACAATAGGAAACTTAATTAAAGTTTCTATATTTAAAATTTAAAAAAATTTAAAATTAAATAAGTATTAGAGAGTGGGTTATGCTATTATTATTATAATATTTTCTTCAAATTTTGATTAAAATGGTGATCTGGATAAATTTAAGCTGACAAACTTGAAGTGGCACAGGCATGAAGTGGCATTTAACAATTATGTAAAGGTAGTTAAACATTGAAAAGTAAATTTAAGCCGACAAAGTGATTTAACAATTAAGTAAAAGTCGAGTGGCACAGGCATGAAGTGGCATTTAACAATTAAGTAAAGGTCGTTAAACATTGAAAAGTAAATTTAAGCTGACAAAGTGATTTAACAAGTTTTGTCATTAAACATTGAAAAGTAAATTTAAGCTGACATAGTGATTTAACAAGTTGTGTCGTTAAACATTGAAAAGTGAATAAAGTGGGGTTGGTGAATAAATATATGGGTAAAAAATTTATTAATTTTTTTGATAGGACAATATATATTAGCCAAGTGTAATAATTATGTTTAAATATTTGATTCTAATTTTTATTTTAATATTACTTAAATTATAATGTTGTAGTATGTTATTTTATTTGGTATGAATTTTTTTAGAGATGGATTATTTTTATTTAATTGTTATTTTGCTATTGTTTTTTAATCATTTTTTTAGTTTAATTTAATCATCTAGTATTTATTAGATTCTATAACTTCAAGCTAGTATCATTCTTTGCCCTTTGATCTTGCTTTTTATTTTTTTTGGGTATTCTTTTATTAATTTCATGAATTTGTGGACCATTGTACATAATTTCAAGTCCCGGCCACTATCATTTTTTGCCCTTTGACCTTGCTTTTTACCTTTTTTGGTATTCTTTAGGAATTTCATGAATTTGTGGACCATTGCACATAATTTTTTCATTGACCAGTTTTGTTCCATTGTTCTCTAACAGTTTTCTAGTTTCCTATGGAACTAAATGCTATTTCTTTTGCATTCTTTTGCATTGTTTTCCCTCACGATGCATTTTCATTGTCAATTTTCTCTAGATTGGATGCAATTCTCTTAGTTTGGAGTTTTGTTTCCTCACCTTGAATCTTCAACTCTTCTCAAAATATTCGGCTCCCATGGATTCTATTACAACATCCAACACCTCAAGCTAAGACTATTTTTACATGAGAATTCACATTCTCCACCATTTTCTTAGAGTCGTCCCCATGCTTTTTTTGAGATAATAATGAGGAGTTCCCATTCAAAGAGGTAAAATTCAAATTCTTTCCATTAACCCTTTGTTCATGGTTTAAAAGCTAACATTCTTGCACGATGTCAATGTTCTCCTTTCTCTCCCATTTTACTTTGGATACCATTATCTCTTGTTTGCACCTCCTGTTCCACCACCATCTTTAATTTCAGTCTCCTTCGTTTCTTTCTCCTTGGCTTGGAACTTGGAACTTGGAACAATGTATAAGGAAAATACCCTTGCGTCCATAAATTTTAAAAGGAGGATTGGCACATTACAAGTTGAAGGCTTCACATGTTCGACCCTAAGGGCACTTTGGGGATTCCCCTTTTTTGTTTTACTTGGTTTTAGATCTAGGATTTTATTTTATAATTATGTTTTCGTGGTTATAAATGAGCATTTAATTTTCTTCGCACGAATTTTGGAGAGACTTACCCATATATTTTGGATCTCTATGACAAACATAGGTGCATAACAAGTTCTTGTGTATTGTATATTTTATTTTAGGTGTGTTTTCTATTTGGATTATTTACCACTTTCTATAAGTTGTATTATCATCCAATGTATATCAATCCATCTATTCCTCACTCATTTTCCTAGCTTAAGTATTTGTATTTTGCAAAAGGAAATCAACAATCTTAAAAGAGACAATATTACCACTTGTCTCACTAGAGAAAATGACTTAATGATTTTTTTTGTTTTGGGATTTTTCAGTGAATATGGAGGAATTAGATAAACGACACATTTTTTTTTCTTTCAAGTAGCATATGATAAACATGCAAAGCATGAATTAAAATCCATTGAAACATGCACATTCAAACAACCTACAATATTATGCCCTCTCTTTTTCCCTGTCCTTTTTTTCTAAGCTTGACATCATATATTATGTTGCTAAAGCTAGTTCTCGAGCCATCCACACTATTTTGGGTGAGATACATAGTTTTTCTATTGAACTATTTGTTACATTTTTTGTTAATTTGTCGTGATCCAAAATCGAGTGCCAAGTTGGTTCTTTGTTTCGGTGGTTCATCATAGGTCAAAGTGATAATTTATGGGTTATATTCAATCTTCCTTAATTAAGAGTGTCCCTTCTTATATCTCTTTTCTTTTCCTTTCATGGGATAATTATTGATCCCCTCATAGTTATTTTGCCCCACATTTTCAATGAGGATTCTTCCTTGATTCCTAACCAAGACTTTGTTCATTGTTGAACTCTCTACTGTCTCTTTAAGTGTTTATAGAGTCTCTCTTGAAACTATGTTGGATATTGCTTTATGATTTTTGCTCCATACCCTTATCCTCACTTGGCCTTTCCCCTACAAAATTTTACCTTTTGCCCCTTGTCTTTCTCTTTGTAGAATTTTCACTTTTGCTACAGAATCCCATGTTGCAACCTTCTCTTCCATCTTTTATTTTTCTATATTACTAGTGATTTGGGTAATGAAGTGGCATAAAAACCACTTTTTTTTAAAATAATTGTTACAACGTTCTTCGATCAATAATAATATCCTATAACCTTATAAAATGTTAGTTTGAAATATTTCCTATATTAAGCCTCTTGTTTTCTTTGGTCTTGGCTCTTTTATTTTTTCATTGTTTTCTTTAGTAGGTTCATTGAGGGATGGAGAAACTTAGCATTTGCATTTGACTCCTACCACAATGAGAACCCCTTAGATATAGAGAACTAAACATTTTTAATGTGGACAATGAAATAAAAAATAAGGGATCCTCCCAAGTAATGGTATAGATACTTATGTCTCCTTGTGATCTCATAATACATTTGACACCTAAAGTTGAAGTTCTCTTGTGTCTTAATTATTGTAAATTATTGACATAACCTACCTCATCACACAATGTGATGAATGGACTTTATGTAGAACTGGTGAGAACATACCCTTAATTGGCCTAATAGGGTTTTAAGGTCATGTGAGTAATGATGGTGTATGTAGTTAGGAATCCTCATCTTAACTTGTTGTTCAAGGTCCCCTCTCAATTTAATTTTATATAGTCGTGCACCATTTTTTCATGAATGTTATATAGTTGGAATTTAATCATCCTCACATGGTTGATAGCTTGGGACCTTATGCAACTTTGGTTTTCCAAGTTACCTCCATTAGCTCTTTCTACCTTTTTTTTTATTTTCCCTTTCTTGCAATAGGTTTCTTACTTAAATTGTGGTGTACCCCACCCTAGTGATATTTTTACTAAAAGCCTTTCTATGTTCTACTTTTATATCCTTTTTACATCCCCAAGTCCCTTCCAACAATTTCAGCTTAGTTTTCCATTACAATCATTTTTACCTTTTTAATGGCTTCCTATTTTGTTGTAGTTAGTGTAATTTGCTACATTTCTAGCATTTCCCATTGCAATTTCTTGCCATTTCCTTGTATATTTTCTTGTCCATGATTCATGATTCTTTGTATTCTACAATGGGTTTGTGGTTTATGTGTGCCAAACTATACTTTATTTCTTTGTTCTTTTGTTTTGTTCTTTCTCTACATGCCTCAACTATAAGCCTCCCTACTTTATCTTCCTTTCTTGGAGTTACCCTAATGATTTTTTCTACCACCTCCAGTGCCTTGGGGGAAAGCTTTATTCTCCCTTTCATTTCTATTTTTTCAATGACAAATCCTTGGTTCTTTTCTTAAGTGTTTACTTGTAAAACTTGGGGGCTTGGCATTTACTCTTGTTTACTTTGACCTCTCTAATTCCATTTCAGTGTCTCAATTCTCTTTTTAGCCACGCCTCTACCTCTTTTTGGTGTCGCTACAACCCTTTTTGGCATTCCACCTTCCCTTTTGGTCTCTCAATGCTCCGTTTTCCATCTCTCAACCTCCCTTTAGCCTCATATCCCTCCTTTTTGGCCTCTCAATATCCTTATTGGAATTTTGGCCTCCGTTTGAATTTTTCTAGTTCGAACCCTATTCCACTCTTAACATAATATTTGTTGAGATATTTGTGGTGCTATACTTTTTTTTTATAAGTTAGAATTTCATATTAATTTAACAAATTTGTTACAGGCTTGAGTGAACCATCGAGGTTGTCACCATGAAGCTTGAGCTTTTCATGATATGTTACAGGCATGGGCGAACCAAAAAATCTGTCCCCATGAGACTTGATCTTATCATGGAACATTTAAGTGGCTTTTTGGAATCTTGGGAGGTTTCTCTATTAATTTTTGAAACTAGGGTCAAATTCCACATTGGACATCTCAGATGATTAAGATTAGTGTTTTAAAACTCTAACTCTGACTCCGACTCAGTATTGACTCGATCGGTTCGGTTTTAATGACTTAGTCTTTGTAAAAAATACATTAATTATTATTATTTTTGTAAAAAAAAAATTGTAAATATTTTCACTCATGTTTCCAAAAAGCAAAGCATTAGAATATAGAAAAAAGACAACATATAATCAAAGTACGCTCACGAATATATCCATTATCTCAAAATGGCACCCAATGCACTGTCCAATAAATACATGATATAGATATCAGAACAAAAACACATAACCAAGAAGGCTCTAAATGGCATCTAAAGCAAAACATGACTAGTCACTATTGCTAGACAAGGCAATATCCTCTGACTTAGACTCTGAATCAGAGGGGGAAACCCATGGCTCCTCCTCCTCATCAAGATCTTCAACTGGAACTGTAGCAATAGCATGATGAGCCTAAGATAGACGAGATATGCGCTTGTGTCGTGGCTGACTAGAGGAAGTTCATGCGGCTACAACTGGAGGACTTGGGGTTGGGAATTCTACTAGTGGATCTGCATTTCGCTGAACCTCTACCTGTAAATTGAAGTCCAACCCCACATAAATACCCTCATCAGATTCAAACTCTGGTGGATGAGTCTTCACTACCCAATAAGATGTTGGATCAATATCATCCAACACAGTGGGATCTGAATCAGGTCTTTTGTTCAAAAATTGGTTGTGTCTTTGTCAGAGGAGGTGGTCCTTCTTGTACCACATCCACCTCTCTGCGTAGCTTGCCTAGAGGATTCTGTGTGCTGTTCGGGAGTGGGACATTGGCTGGCAAAAGTGTTGGAGGAGGAGCCATCAATCGATTCAAGACGATTGTCCTCTCTGCGGTGATAATGACCTGGGAGGGCCTCTCTTTTCCCACCACGGATAGTGCGATGACAGATTTTGGGAGCCATTGCGAATCTAGGAAGGGTTAAGCAGGTCAGGAGGAACATGATTGCACAGGGCTGTTCAAAAGAGTCGAGAATCAGGAGATAAATGGGGAGCAGATTCGCATGATGGAGACTACGCAGCTCCTCTCTGGGGCAGTGGCTTCGCAGCTGATTGAGGTCGGTGAGAAACCAGAGCAAAGAGATGGGAGCTAAATGTAAGGGAAACAGGCTGAGAGGGAGAAGGGGCAAAAGGTTAAGCATCATAAAGGTGTGGGGATGAGGTTTGTGAAGATGGTCATTAGTGTCCTTCACATGATTATGCACGTGATAATTGAGAGCCTGTACCAGCTCGAGGGAAGAGTTTTGACTACGAGATTGGCTGATCATGATGGACAAGAGAGGTAGAAGCTGCGAAGTGATCTTCAGGGCAGGGTGCCATAGGACCTGTCCTTTCATCATTATTTCAGGTGCTGCGAGGTGCGTGTGAGAGGTTAACCGTAATTGGATCCATTGCAGGTGAAGCCTTACAATGGGGATTTCCGTTATCCTAGAGGGGTGAGATTTGATTAACACTCATGTTTGATCTATCACCCGCATCCGAGGTAAACCATTGGGTATTACTTCTAAGTTTAAAAAGAAAATGTGGTGTGAGAAATATTTAGAGGCTAAAAGAAAATTAAGATATTATAAGGAGGTCATCAACCCTACTCTAGAAGATCAAAAGTATCTCTCTATTTTAACTAGCTCAAAGAAAAAAATTAATATAGCCAAGATAAGAATGAACTCTCATTAGCTCCATAGTGAAACAGGTGGTTGGGTAGTTCCTAAAAAACCATGGCTGGAAAGGATCTTCCATCCGTGTGAGAATATGAACATTGAGGATGAAAATCACTTCCTCTTAGAGTGCACTGCTTACACCCACATTAGATCTCAGTTTCATAATATTTGTTGCAATAACTACCATTTTAGCCTTTTAACATTTCAAAATTATAGTGAGCTCGGGACGCTCCTCTCCAAGCTCTTTGAGCATAGGAGTACAATTCTAAAACAAACTAAATAATTCATTTCTTTAGGTCCGATAGACCAAAGTTTGGTCTTAGTGGATGTTAACCATCATCATCATCATCATATAAGGTAATTATAAATAAATTTAAAATATTAAAAAACCCTCATATTATTGGTTATGACCTATGTGATAGAGACATTTGCCTTAATCCAATGGTTGGTGAGGTGATTGCTATATAGGACTCATAACATAGTGGAGGAACATATCCATAGATCGAGGCTATGGCCTATTTTGATCATTCATTGTAAAATGGAGATGAAATTATTCTTTATATTAATTAGAGTCATTCTTTTAAATTAAAAAAACTTGTTTGGTTAAAGGAACCAACAATTACGTTGAGTTTTTGAGCTTGAAACTAGTCGAAATTACTTTTTTGTTCTGTGAAAAGGGATGTCGAAAAAAAATTAAAGTGTTTGGTGATTTTTGTGTGGTTGTTAATTGGTTTAATTAATAGTCGGTATGTCACATGCACACGTGGAAAATGTTTTAATGATTTTTTTTTATTTTTTATTTTTTTTATTTTTTTATTTTTTTTTTATTTTTTAATAACTATATTATTTGTCAACATATTTACAGGAAAAAACACTATTTCTAATGAATTTTCTAAAGTGAATCTAATTGGGTTTTTGGCTAATATCATAACACTATTGCCAAGAACATTAAAAGTACTTCCACTGCTAATATCAGAACATGTTTGAAAGTACTTCCACGAAAAGCCATAAATGGTTAGTTATAGGATATTGAATGCATGCCCACCGTTAGATTTAAACTAATTTAAATATAATTGCGAGCATATACTGCCTCACCGCATTTAATATCCTATGGCTTAAGATTTATTGGTTGGTGTACTTCCACTAATATCAGATGTTTGCCAAAAACATTAAAAGTACTTCTGCACACCATTTATAAAATGCTTTCAAAACAAAGATGCTCGAGACAATATTTTTTATTATTTTTTGCACTGGTTTGGATACTCTTAGACAAATTTTCAATCTCTCTAGAAATTTCATCATAATGATGAAAATTATTGTTTTTTTGGAAAAAAATAAAAAAATTGAAAACATATAATATTATTAAATATATTTAATAATAAAATATATAAATTGGGAATTTATCATATATTTATTTAAAATATTTTTAAAAAATTATATAAGTATTAATTATATATTAATTATAATTTAGAACTTATAATTTTTCTAGCTAGATGTTGTATTAATTATTAATTTTTTAACTAAATAAATTTGAAAATTAAAAATACATATAACATTATAAAATATATTCAATAATTTTATATATTTAATAATAAAATATATAAACTATTATTTTAGTTTTATATATAATATAATTTGATTATAATATTTTTCGTTTTCATTAACCATTTTTCATCTAAAATAAAATAAAATAATCAATTTTTTATATAATAATAGTTATAAAATGGTTTAAAATTTAACTAGAGATATTTTTAATGAATCTTTAAATTTTGATAAATTAAATGAGTACAAATTTCTTATTAAGAAAAGAAAATGTACTATACGAATAAAGAAGAAGAAAAATTGTTGCATCCCCATTTACCCGTGAGACTCTAAAACAATTTGAAGTAAAATTTTTCTTTGTAAAACAAAAGAAATTAGTATCATTAATTTAAATAATTCAAATTAGTATTTTAAAAATCTTTATAAATCTCATAATGCCATGAACACTATTTCAAATGTTTCTATAGAGGATGAAATATTTTTTCTATAAGACAGAGTTTGGGGTTAAGTGGCTAGCAATTGGGAAAGCTTTCAATTAGAAAAGCAAAAAATATTCAACGTTGTCAAGTTTAAATTTTTAGGAACACGAGGTTCTATTAATGAAAATAGACCCTTGTTTTTTTTCCAATGAAAAATTCGTAATTCTATTAATGAAAATAAAATTACATGTTGCTTCAGCAGGTGGTTGTTCAACAACCAATCTAGACTGGTGTTCAAAAAACATACAAAGAACCTAAAAATACATAAGAGGAGAAATATCAAGTTTTACTCCCTTTCTTCTTCTCAACCTTGCACCATTCCCCTTGTGATGGCGAAGGAGAGACAAGGACAAGCCGATTTTCTTCTATATGTGCCCCATTATCCTTGTATGAATCTGAGGTATCCGATAAATGATGTCATTTAATCCCATTGTTGTCCATATCCATTAACTCCTTTACAGGCCTTTTCGAGGGTTTTTGCAAGTCAAATGGATCTTGTGTTTCATTTTGTTGTACTTTCAGTTCTGTCGATGGTTGGTCAGTCTCATTTAGGGGCAATTTTGTCTACTGCTTCTTCTGCTTCTTCCTCTGGATCGCAGGGTGGGAATTTCCACCCTTTTGGTACCTTCCCATTCTTTTTATTTATTTATTTATTTTATTTTATTTTTATTTATTTATTTATTTTTCTTCTTGTGATCTATTTTTGCATCTGGGCATGTGTTTTGTAAATGTCTGCTTTGCCTGCATATTCTGCATCGGAATAGAGTGTTTTCATAATGTAGGTGTTGTGTCTAGATTTGTTGTTTGTATTTCAACTGTATTCTTTCCGGTAATTCTTTGTTGAGATCAACTTCCACACAAACGCGTGCAAAAGTATAGATCCTTTCCTCCAAGTGTTGTGTGTATGTTTTGATGTATTTCCCAATGGTGTTCCTAATTCCTTCTATGATGCTTTCATTCTAGAAATGTAGGGATAGGTTGTGTAACCGAACCAAAACCGACATTGTCGAAACAAACATAGTATATGCATCAAAATCCGGGAACTATGGGGTGATGAAGAGTCTGGTAGAACCCCATAACCACGGTCCCTTTTGGAGTATAATGTCTCTGAGTTCCGAGGATGAAAGTTTGACAATGAAAAATCCTTTGGAAGAGAGATGGATTTTGCAGTCCATGGTCCATCTTGTGAAGATCCAATGGAAGAGTTCAATTGGTTTGTCCAATAATAGTTGAATCTGCAAATAAGTTGGTCAATTGGATATCGGTGGCCACCCACCTATTCCATTTGGACCAGCACCATCAAGTCTTGCAGATTTTCACATTCGGCACAACTTACTATTTTTAGCAGGTTTTCGGGTCCTCCACTCTCGGAGCCGTTTTGGGGGCTTAATGATCCAGGTGGATATTGGTGGCCACCCACCTATTCCATTTGAACCCCCATCATCAGTTCTTTCAGTTTTCAAGTTGCAACAAAAATTACTATTTTTAGCAGTTTTTCGGGTCCTGAACTTCCAGAGCCGTTTTGAGGCCCTAAACGATGTTTTTTGGGTATCGTTTTACCAATGAATTTGATCATCCCGAAAGTTGTAGTCCTCGGATAGATCTTTCTAACGAGCTATTGAGCGCATCAAACGGAGATCGGGTGCCAAAGTTACGCCCCCGGGAAGTTGAACCACCAATTTACCCAAATGGGTGCCCATAGTTTTGGCGCCTCATCTCCTACGGTTAGGTTTTTGGAAGTTTATGATTCTACATTGTTTCTCAATAATAAATAGGCCCTCGAGCCTCATTGTTACACAGTTCATAGGTCTGTAGCCATCACATCTCTTCTCAAAGATTCGCTACCAGCACCCTAGCTATTTTATTTCCATTATCTCTGTAAGCATATTTCTGTTATTAATGAAATGACGCATTATTTCCGCTGCATCTCTATATTTATGGTTATGTGTTTATTCTGTTGCGTTCCTACATAAATCCGGATCATAAGTGCTTGTGCTTCCTATGTGGTGTGATGTTTATCTATCTCTAGTATGTCTCACTAAGCCTTGTATGTATATCCTCATTGTACCTATCTTGAAAATTGGGGATAAAAAAATTCCCTCTAATTATAGGAACATTATGATTAGTCCTACTTTAGATAATCCATATGAAATTATTTTTGAAAATAAGATTAGTCTATGGTTGGAAAACCATGATAAAAGAGGTAAAGTCCAGTTTGGGTTTAGGAGATATCATTCAACTGTGGACCAGCTTGTTACTCCGGGGATCATTATGAAGGATATTAAAATCAATCTTCTTTATTATTTCATGGACTTCAAAAAAAAGTTTTTACATTGTTCCCAAGACAAACCTTTGGAAGAGTTTGGAAGAGATGAAAGTTACTCTTGATTTGAAGTTTGTTGTGGCAATGGTGTGTGAGAATGTTATTCCCAAGTTTAGGACCAATGAGAGTTGGTTGGAAAATATTAATTACAATATTAGAGTAAGGCAAGGGTGTTCCTTGTCCACTACCCTTTTTGGCATATAAATTTAAAAATTAGGATAATGTTTGGAAGAATCAGGTTGTGTTCAACCCACTCTCATTAATATTGTCATCACTCTTCTGTCTAATGTTGACTATATCATTCCTTTGGAAAGGAGTCCTTACGAGCTTAGAATGAAAATAATCCTCCAATATTTTTGTTCCAAGATGCATATGACTAATAATGCTAACAAAACTAAAGACATGATAATTAAATCGGTTCCAAGATGTATATGACTAATAATACTAACAAAACGAAAGGCATGATAATTAAATCCAAAAAGTTCGCATAAGATACTTTATTATATGACAACAACTTGGAGGTATTTCTTTCATACACATATCTTGGAATTGATATCCATCATAAGCTCAAGTAGAATTACAATATCGGGAAAAGAATAAATCGAGGACTTAAAGTCCTCTTTAAGACTCGCGTCACCCTTGTTATTTTATATTGATGTGAGGTTTGGAGATGTGGAATCTTCTCAGAGTTATGGAGGAAGATAGAACAAATCAAAAGCAATTTAATACCTCTAATATTAAGATTAAAGAAACGACACCCCATCCTATCTCGAATGAGGCATTTTCATCATTTAAAGCATGAATATGATTTGTATCTTATGTATAAGAAGAGTTTAAACAACATGGAAGACAATATGTTTCATACAATTGCTTCTATCTCTCCTTGAAATCATGTTCAACTCAAGTGAGGATGGCATAGAGATGCTCATTCTTAGCTAGACTATTGTGAGATAAAGGAGGAGATCATTATGTTGAATAAGGATAATATTAAAAATATTATTACATAAAAACTTAAGGAGAAATTATGGGGAGATAAGAATTAGAGGGAAAAAGGAAACTAAAATATTATAAATAGATGATGAATCCAAAACTAGAAAGTCAAAGTATCTCTCTATCTTTACTAGTATAAAGAATAAAATAAACATAATCAATATAAGAATGAATTCTCACAAATTCTATAGTGAAATTGTGTGTTGCTCAATTCCCAAAAGATCAAAATCATGAAATGAAAAAGTTTATCCCTTTTGTAATGTTGAAAAAGTTGAAAATAGTTTATTTATTTTTTAAATTGCCTAACTTGAAATAAATCTAAATTTCAAAATATTAATTATATATCAATCCAATCCTTAAAGTTAACAAAATTTTGAAAATCTTCACACATTTCTAGTAATACTATTTAAATATAAAAACAATTTTTTTTTTATTTTTTTTAAATCTATAAATAAAATTTTATAAATGAAAATTTAAATATTTTTTAAATCTATAAATAAAATTTTATAAAGGAGAAATCTTCATTTTTTTCAATCCCGTATTGAATTTTAGTGAAGACGATCATCACTGCCCGATTATTATTTATAAAACATTTGTCATAATATTATTCTTAATTAAAATGTTGCTTAATGTGTAACTGTTACATTTCAATCATTGTATAGATGAATGCACCGTGAGAATAAGGTAGAGATGTACCATATTTCGTTCTTTTAATAAGTAGGGAATCCGATGGTTCGTCAATTACTAGTGCAATTTGGAATTATTTAGGAGAGTTTTTATTTTTAAGGTTATTATTTTTATTTTTGCGATTTTAATAATTTCAGTGATTGGAAATATAAATTGTTTATTTATTTATTTTAGTTTAATTGTAAGGATATATTTAGCCTATTGTGATAAAATTCAAGAGATAAACAGAATTAGATGTTTTACTATATCTAGCTTATAGAATGCATGATATATGTGATATGGTAATAACAATCAATTTTATCTTAAATTTGATTTACAATAAATTTTACAATAAATTTATCCTATATCAATGCACATCCTACCAAAAAATGATAATAATGATACAAACACTAATTATCTAGAAATTATCAATATAAAATTATGATTTGTCTAATTTCACAATGAATAAAATTAATTAAAAAAACCACTTAGAAATATTGCAGAAGTTGCTCACGAGATTATTACATTTTCTATAAAAGCTCGTGTGACAAGATTTCGCTTCTCGCCACAATTCGAATTCATAATGACCAACCTGATTTAAACACGGAACGCCCAATATGAATTACATAAAATAAATTGTTTTCCATCAAAATTGAAATTCTAATTCCCAAACACCAACGGAAATTAAATTGTTTTTCATCACAATTGAAATTCACTACTCGTGCTGGATATTTCAGAGAACACTGTGATTTTTTGATTTCAATGAAATTTTGTTGTATTTTCTGATAAATTAAATCAGAAAAATAAATGAGAATTTTTTTTAAAAAGACAATTTAATTTTAAATTTTGAATAGAGCAACTTTAATTAAGTTTCCTATTGCAATAGGAAACTACTTCACAGTCTACGCTTAATCGATTTTCAAGCATTTGGTTTGAAGCAAAATCCACTTAATCATAAAATTAGAGTCTTTGTGGTTAGAATCACAGCAGTAGCCAAGTAGGAAAATATGGAGATCGATCCAGAGAGTGGCTACTGCAACACAAATGGCGTCTTCTACAGCAAGCGAAAGCCCAGAGAGATCCCTCACCATGATGATCCGCTGGACGTTCCCACCTTTGTCTTGTCGAGACACCAGCCCGGAAACCAAACAACACTTGTGGATGCCATTACTGGAACTCATATCACCTATTCACATCTCAGGCGCTCGGCAATGGCAGTTGCAGCCGGATTGCCGCAATTTGGTATTGTTCTCTTGTTCCGACGCATTTCTCCTCAGTCAAGAGTTCTCTCTTAACTGCACGAGACGTGACGAGAAGATTGAGCATGGCCACAGCTGACAGATTTTCACCCCCTCTTTTTTCTTCCACGTTCCCTATTGAATGAAATCTTGTCGTTCCCGCTGAGCTGAGACCATTGGACTGAGATTAAAATGAAGGCATAAGCTCTATAACGTGCAGTTGCGCCTGCAGAAATTTGACAAATTTACTGGCTTCCTCCAGCATCTTCCTGGTGTCTAATTTACTGGCTTCCTCCAACATTTTCCTGGTGTCTAACTTGGATTTTAATGGAATAAGTTTCTCCAGGGAATGGATTTTGTGATGGACTTTCCTCAGACGATGGCGCGCTGCAACGCTCTAAGGATCCAATGAAAGGCGACTAATGGTACAACCATTAACCCCATGAGAAATATTGTTCTGCAACCTCTCCTTGCTTCCAATCAGCGAATTAGATGATAGGGACGAGACAGAAAGTTTGGAAGGTGATAAGCTGAAATCACATTGAAATCCAGTAGCCACAGGAGAAATATTGTTCTGCGCCACGTTCTCCTTGCTTCTGATCAACAAAGATGATAGGGACGAAACATAAAGCTTGGGAGAAGACAAGTTCAGATCTCCTGACTGAAATCCATTACCCACAAGAGAAATATTGTTTTGCAAGATCTCCTCACTTCCAACGCTGCCCTCGCCGAGAGCAGAAATTCTAGGGAGTCTCCGTATTACATCTTTGATAGTATAGCAATGGAGTAATTAAAATTTTGATCGCGAATGCTATGAGCGCGAATGCTAAATTTGAAATTCTGGGAGCAGATGAGGCATTGAATGAATGTCTGACAACTCTGACAGAGTATTCATGTGGATCCCCAGGTGTAATCGGCCATGGGCACAACAACAAATGTTTTCCGACGGGCCACATTTCCAAGTTAAAACACGGGCTCAGTAGTAGTGTTCAAAATTGAACACGTCATAGCCCGTCTAGGGGCCTCTAGCACGTCAGAGAAATGCTGATAGAAAATTTCCCGTAAAAAAAAATTTAAATTTTGATATCTGCCAATTTTAAAAAAAATGTAAATAATATTTTAAAATGCCCTCAGAAGGGCTGCGGGACATTTTTAAAAATTCCTGGATCTGATTTCAGCATTTACAGTTGGCGGTAAACAACTACGGAAAGGGTTAAATTAAAATTCAATGAATGTTGTTTTAAACCTTACCAAGCTTTGGCACCTTTGATCAAAGTCGAGGGTGAATTCTTCAATCATCCTCGATTTGATTGCTTCCATTGATCAAATCTCATCGATGGTTCTCAAGAAACCGATCGGGGTGCAACGGATCGAGATCTCTGAGCGTTGATGAGAGGCATTGGGATTGAAGCAGCGAGATGTGAGTGAGGAAGAGTCTCTGGATATATATATTCTCCTCTTGCATTTCTTCCATTCATCACTATTCTCCATTTTATCATTGCAATTGAAAGCAACAGCAACTGGCGAGAAAGATTTATGGGTGTGGAAAGGGAGGGAAGGGTTTGGGGAAGGGAGGTGCCAAGAGGCACAGGAAAGTTCTCAGGGGATAACATTCAAGGTATCACCAAGGCTGCCATCAGGCATCTCGCCAGGAGAGGAGGCGTCAAGCGTATCAGTAGTCTTATCTATGAAGAGACCAGAGGCGTTTTGAAGATCTTCTTGGATAATGTGATTAGAGATGTTGTGACATGCACAGAGCATGCCAGGAGGAAGATTGTGACATCCATGGATGTTGTTTACTCCCTAAAATGGTAGGGCTGAACCCTTTACGATTTCGGAGGCTGAGAAGTCTCATTCTGACTATTGTTCATTCATTGCTCACTGGAATTTATGTTGTCTCTAGACACTGCCTTCGTATCTATGGCAAATTTTGAGCTTCTCAAGTGCCGAATGCATTGTTTTAGTTGAAGTGTGTAGGAATTTATTCACTGTGTTAAGAGAGGGGTTGCCTATGTGGTCAATGAATTGCCCTATTTTGAATTCCCTTGCTCGTAATTTTGTGAAAAATAGAATGATTCAATTTGAATATTCTATTGTTCAGATGGTGCAATTGTGATAACCTGGACCAAATTGCAAGGTAGATTGTGCAATTGCTATAGTATGGAAAGATTCAAAAATAAATAATTAGGGTAAGAGGGCAGTTTTTAATAGTGGGGTTATTATTATTTTTAGTTTTCAAATTATACCAAAATACTACCAGAAAAGATTTGGAAGTGGGTGTAGTTAGTGATTGCATTAGAGTGTTAACTTTGGTGTTTTCTGTGGGTTGGGTGAAGTCTAACTGCCTCAACTTCTGTTTTTTTTGCCAGAATTTTACAGAAATTTTTGAGATGTAAATTACAACTAGATAATTACATTTTATTGCAATTCTTATAATCTGAATCAATTTAAATTAAATGAACTCACATATTTATGTGTAGGCGTAAAAGGCTTGTAGAGGAATACTTGTGAAGATGTTGAATTTTATAGATGAAAAATATTGTCAAATAAATCTTGAAAGATTTTCATTTAAAGTATTTTTCAGTTATTCCACACTTAACTTTACCATGAGATCCTTTAAAAAATCAGTGATATACTTATAAATGAAAAGTAGAATATTTGTTATGGAATCTTAAATAAAAAATAAGTTTTAGTAACACTACTTTAATAGATTTATTTGTTTAAACCACTTTTCCTTTCACTAACAATTTTAGTTTGAACCAAATCTTAAATTTCTTTATTCTACTTTGAATCAAATTCTATTTAGAATTTCCTTATGCTTTGATTGTGTTTTGCTAAGCTTGCCACCTAATGGATGACTTCATTAATTGTTGGTGAGTTTTCAAGCTAGTAAACCTTTTTCTTTAGTTCAATGTTATACTAACAAAATCATACCATCCACTGTAAACATTTCTAAAAACAAAAAATATATATACAAGTTTTTAGAACTTAAATTATTTTATAGGAATAAATTTGATTGAAAATGAAATGTACAATAATGTAATTTTGTCAATTGAAATGTATTTTCTTTTAAAGCTTTTCATTGCAGAAGTGCCACATCATGAATATATGCCCTTCTAATTGAAATTAAAATGAGCCCTTCAAATTTGATCATTGCTCGGTAGACTACTCCTTTTGCTAATAATAGTAAGTTCTCCATGATGAATGTACTCTCTCCTGTGTGCCGGATGTGATGGACGCTCCAAATTTAAAAAAAAATGACGGCTGGCTTGCAGCGTTGCCATTTCACAAATTCTTAAAAAAAATTCTTCTAACAGCGCAATTGCTCTCTGGCCCAACCAACTTCACCAAAACGACTTCTTCAAATAGTGGAGAGTTCTTCAACATATTCTCGCTGCTCTCTGAAGGAGTTTTATTCACAACTAGCACAATTATAATTGATTGTGAAACTTGGATGGACCATTATAATACCTTGTAATTGGTTGTAAATTCCTTAACTTTTATGTAGAATCTATCAGAATAAAAATTTAGTTAGAAAATGAATAATAATACATTTTTACACATTCTTTCTTTTCCTGCTTTCTTGGCTTTGTCATTGTTCAAAGCTAAAATAAAATTGAAAAATATAAATTTTCCCATTTGTTTCTATTTTCTTTCTTTCCAAAATACATACATATTTTCTTTCCTTTCCAAAATACACACAATTATCTATATTTGTTGAAACCTTATCATTATATGCCCATAAATCCCATGAGCCAAAATATATCTAATTGTTCATCTCCTGCCAAAAAGTGCACGCTAACACCATTGGCCATGGTGCGTCACCTGATAATTCCTTTGAAAACACATATATGTTACGAAGCTCAAATGAACAAAACTATGAACGAACCGAATTGAATTTCATCTAACCATATGTTGTTCAAATCGAATGGATGAATCTCCGAACTCTTTTCCCCGATTCGGGCAAATTTGGTAACCGGCATATCCACGCCATCAACTTTGATCTTCCTCAAGCTATTGCAATTGCACCAACTCTCCCTGGTATTAATTTTTATCTCTTATATTCTTTATATGGCTATCTACGGCCAATTTTGCCGCTTTATTAATAAGACATTTATATCATAGTTACCAAATTTGCTTGAATTGGTGAAAAAGTACGGAAATTCGTTGCATGGGTATCACCGTAGAGTTGCATGGATAACGGAAATTCACGGTTTATGGTTATGGGTATCGCCGTAGCGTTGCATGGGTAACGGAAATTCACGGTTTATGGTTATGGGTATCACCGTAGCTTTGCATGGTTAAAGGAAATTCATGGTTTATGGTTTATTAGTGAAAATGGAAACCAATTGCAAGCCTAAAGCTTAAAAACTGGAAATTGCAGCTGGAAACTACTTTTGAATTTAGAAATTTTTTAATTTGATTTTTTTTTAATAATTTAAAAAGAGAAAAGTAAGAAAGAAATTTTGAAATTGTTTTTATATATATATTGATGTTAAGAAGATGTTTTAAATATTTAATTTTTATATATTTGTTAATTACAGAAGTATAAAATCTGAAATTAAAGAGGGATGTAGTTTTTACCTTTAAATATTTTACATATATTTATATAGTAAATGAAAAATTAGATAAGATATGTAGTTTTGGGTTTTGAATATTTATGATTTAAATACATATTTATTATAAAAGGATTTTACATAAAATTAAATGTATTTATTTTAGAGTGTTGAAAAGAATAGAGATTTTGAAGATAACATATAAGTGTGGTTGTGATACCCCCGATCGGAGTGCCTAGTGTCAATTGCTACAGGACAAGTGGAGGACGGCGGACATGTGGTGGTATGTGTTACCGGCATGCGAATTCCTAGCAACATTAATTCGCAAACATGAAGGAAGGTACGCAACATACAGATTCATTATGATAGGAATGGAATGCCAACTAATAGTATCAGGATGGCATTGGAAAAAGCAGAGTAGGAAGTGTTTAAGGAAGCAAACTCCAGATCACAAGCAAAGTAATTGTTCTGGCAGGAGCAACAACGGAAGATTGGGACGAGCTGTTGCAGAACACGCCTTCCCTGGAAATTTCGAAGGCACTGTGGAGAGGCTTCAAGCTCGGTTACAGTGGTATGTAATTGTTCTTCAATCCACCCTTCTTCATTTAACCATGAGTCCATGTAGAGGTCAGGGTAGAGGTGGTATGGGTAGGAATTGCGACTGTTTTGTCTTTAAGATCTTGTCTGGAATTTTGGGTTTTGTTAGCACCTATAGCTTGTTTAGAAATATAAACTTGTTTATCCCTCAGGAGACTATTCAACCCCGCTTTCGCAATCCCTGTAGAATATTGCATTTGCAGTTCACTCATAGGATCTTAGCTTGTTTTATGCATGGTTTAGAGTTTAATCATGTAAGGCAATCAAAAATTTATGAAACCTTTTACATGCAATGTGAAGACAAACTGAAAGGCCTCTACCCTGATTTCACAAGCGGTGTTGTTGATAATTGGGTTAGCTTCTTTCTTAGTATTGCATTCTTGGTATTTATTCTAGATGGTAAGCTAGATAGCTAGCATTACATAAGTAAACAAAGTTGGGGTTACTTAGGTCTGTCAAACTGTCTGTCTCTGTCTTTGTCAAGGGACTAGCATTCATAACTCTGGGATTCATTCCAGAGAGGTGCAAATTTTCCTGATAATTCACTAGTTAACTGTAACTCTTTCCCCATGTTCTACAGGCTCTCAGGTAATATATATAGGTTTTGTGCAACAAAAGGTTCAACTGAGAGCAATGGTTAAAATACAATATGCGAAGCGACTGGCCAAGTCCAGATATAAAGGGAAGCAACAGCCCTCAAAAAACATAGTTGAGCCAAGCAAGTGAGGTAGGAAGACAAAGAAAGAGATAATGGAGAATCTCTTGGAAGCTTACTCTATTGGTAATCCTCCACAAATCAGAAATGTAATGCAGGGATGGGAGAGAGAAAGTCACAGTAATGAAGAAGATATTGAGGAACAGGAGGAACGTATGGATTTTGTAAATGATCCTACAAATACTAGAGGTCGCCTATCTTTATTTCACCAAACTGTTCATACATATTGGATAATGAAATGTGTCCTAGCCAAAACACTGCAAAGTCTACTGCCAATAGATGGCAGTCTTGTAGTAATTTCACTACTTCAGTATATCAAAAATCAACTCCAAGATATCAAGGTGTCACAGTATCATGCAACAACCTGAATTGGTAGATTGAAAGGAAGATTCAACAAATGCAGCAAATAGATATGCCTTGCTCCACAACAAAGGATCCAACACCGATTAACGCTTCTGATGGCTAGTAAATCAAGTTTAAGTTTTTATGATTTTTGCGGATAGCGTTTATGTTTTCTATTGTCAATTGAACTTTGTCTTAAACTGTAAAATGGCCATAGAGACTAGTAGAATAAAGAAACAATATCAATTTTGGATGGCTTTTAATGCTTTAAGGTGGCCAACAAAATTGGTTTCCTTCGGGCATGTTGAGGTCACTAATTTTGTATACGTTGCAACCTACCCTTTTATGATAAATAGAAAATAGTAAGGAATTACCAAATTTACAAAATAAAATAAAATAAGTGTGGTTGTGATTTTGGTTAGTATATTGTAGTTTTAAAATTTCTTATATTTATTCAAATTATTAAAATTGATTTAAATTTCAAAATAAATAGGAAGAAAATAAAGAGAAACATGGAAAAAAATTATATGTATTTAAATGTTTAAGATGTATGCTGCCAAATTTTTTCCAAATTGAAATTTTTTCATCTTAATTTTTATTGAATCCTATTGAATTCAAATCCAAATTCAAACTTGATAACTCTGATTTATATGTGGAAGAAGATACATGTGTTCAAAATTTCAAGGATTTATAATGGTTTAGCGTATATCACTATAAAAATTTAGCAGGTTTAAAAATGTCAGGTCTAATAGTGAAGTAACCGTGTTCCTTGTACATTCATTAATCGTATTCTCATTCACGCAGTCATATAACACATCAACGGAAATGTGTTTGAGAGTGCACCCTCTTTAGATGCGATTTTTATAAAGGTGAGTAATACTTTTCATGGTTGTGATAGATTCACGAATAGTTTTTTTTTAATGTTTGGCATTAGAGATCGTGACATGCATGAGAGGAGTGGGAGGGTGTGGGTTCAAATCCCACTCCTAGTTTTAGGTCTTATTGTCGACCTCGTCGCACCTCCCCGCATACATATACCGACTTCCTTTCGCCACAGTGCTGGAGCGCGACTATAGCATCCCACCGCAGCACCTCAAAAAAGAATAGGGAAGCAGAGTTCAGCGCGGTGCAGCACCTCAAAAAAACACAGGTAAGCAGAGTTCAACGCAAAGCCGAAGTGTGAGAAACAGGGAAACGAACGCATTTTTTCTATGAGTGTATGCACTCGCCGAAGTTGAATTCCACATATGAGCATCCCACCGTAGCACCTCAAAAACTTTGAGAATCCCGCCTCAGCATCCTGCCAGTGGGCATTGAATACAACGTCTTTCCATCTGCAACCGATTGGGGAGGTGAAAGTTGCAGATCCCAGTTTTTCACAACACAGTCGCAAGTCGCAGATTGTCACTACAGAGTCGCAAGTGGCAGTTTGTCACAACGTAGTCACAGGTTGTCAGAGGTCGCACACTCGCAACTTGTATCAAGTTGTAAATCAGGCTACTTAGGCGGGAATGCGACTTGAAGATAGGTTGCATAGTCATATTTTGCTAATGGGTCTTTTCGTAATGTGTCACAGCTTGTCACTATAGAGTCGCAAGTTGCAGTTTGCCACAACGTAGTTGCATGTTGTTAGAGGTCTCATAGTCGCAACTTGAGCTACTTAGGTGGGAATGCCACTTGAAGATAGGTTGCATAGTCATATTTTGTTAATGGGTCTTTTCGTAATGTGTCGCAGCTTGTCACTATAGAGTCGCAAGTTTTATTTTGCCACAACTTAGTCACAAGTTATCAGAGGTCGCACAGTCGCAACTTGTATCAAGTCGCAACTCGAGCTAAGTAGGCGGGAATGCTAGTTGAAGATAGGTCACATAGTCATATTTTGTTAATCATGGTCTTTCCCTAATGTGTTGATGGGCAAGGAGGTCAGCAATTATCAATTATAATAGAAGGATTATCAGTGGAGGAGCTAGCTTTACAGTGTATAAAACTGCAAAAATATGGGATGAACAATAGTAATTGAAACATTGTATTGCTTGGATAGAAGGTCTGTAAGTTTATTTTAAGGACTCGTTTTTTTAAATACATGAGTTTCAACCCAATTTTTTATGTTTTTTTTGAACTAGCATATATTTGCGCTTCTCATTTTCATCCACAGAACCGGCACACATTTGTGCTTCTCATTTGTGTCTCCCATTTTCACCCACTGAAACGACACACATTTGTGATATAGAGCATAGAGCTAGAGAAATTTAAATGATTTAAAATATTTAAAGTTTAAGCATTTTTCTGAAGGCTTGAATTTCAACATTTTCCATATTTCGTTGTCATAGGCTGAGTTTGGGTTGGAGAGAGATACGGTTTGAAATTGAGTGCTGGAGGAATTAGGAATTAGGCACTGAAACGGTGAAGGGATTGGAGCCCAATGCATGCAAACATGGTAACACGACAAGAAATTTTAGAACCTGTAGAAACAAATGATCTAAGACAAGTGAAACTTTCCTCATTAGCAAAAGCTAGGAAGTGGGTTTGGGTCAATTCCAGACAATATCGGGGTATTTTAAAACAGAGACTAGCCCATTTAAAATGGGGGCAACCAAGGAAAAAACAGACTCAAAGGAAAATTATTGCAACCTTTTACAATAAGAAATATTCAAACAAGTCCCCTTTGCAAGTATATGGAAAAAGAACAAGAGGAAAAGGAAAAGGAAAAGTCATTGATGATTCTGCCTTGTACAGTTCCACATCCACACCTCTCACCTAGTCATCTGATCTTTATGTGGTAGAATTTTGAAGTGCAAAAAATAGGTTGGAGGCTCTAGAAGGTAAAGAGAAGGAAAGGGAGCATACAACTTATGCAATCATAGTTCAAAACCAAACTTTAGTGGAAATAAATAAAATTTTGAAGGAGCAAGTGGCATTGCTCTAGGAAACTCTTCTAAAAGGGAAGATGTAATGGCAACAAATGAAAGCAGATGTGCAAAGCATGAAGAAATTAGTAGTGGAGAGTACAGAGGTGCGGAAAGTGAAACCATCCCATGATAAAGGGAAAGTGGTTGCCCAAATAGACAACCATGAAGGGACAACAAGAGAAGAAATGAAAGAAGGCCCCAAAAAAGTTCCCAAAACTTGGGTTGAAGTTATTAGCAATTCTTCTAATAGGGAAGGAGACACAAGATTTCGGGTCGGCAACATGCAGGATAAAGAAAGAAAGGAAAGACAAGATAGAGAAGCAAATATAAGTATTAAAGGGGTGAAAGACTATGGGAAAAACAAATCTACTTTTGACCTTGAAAGGGAGTTCTTGAAAGAAAATCTGCTATGGCAGGGACAAATAGGTCAAGCATGGAGGGTAGGAAAGTTTAACGGTGAAAGAGCTAGGCCCATAAGAGTCATCATGCCTAGTTTGTGTGATAAATATATCATTCTAAGAAAGAAGCAACTCTTGAGCGGTTCTCTCATTTTTATAGAAGAATATTTAACTATAAGACAACAAGAGCAAAGGATAAAGGAAATGTCAAAGGTTAGGACATCAAGGGTTGAGGGAAAAAGAGCATGGATTTATAAGGGTAAAGCTATGATAACACAATTTGGACCTCCTCCCAAAACAGGGTAGCCATATGATAATAAAGAAGAGACAACAAATCATTTAACAGAAAATCAGGAAGCAAGGTTAGTATGGGCAAGTAGGGACAAAGACTCAAATGTGAGTCTAGCAGGGAAAAACTAATAGCAATCAAGTCATACCCAGGATTCCTTAAATTTAGTTTGTTGGAACTGCAAAGGTTATCCATGGAGACGAGGACCTGGGTTAGGGCCTATTGCAGAAGATAGAGACATAATGTGCCTCATAGAAACACATGAGAATAAAGGGTGCAAGACACCTTGGTTTGAAGGGTATTGGAAGATGGTAGTGTGGAACAAAGTAGCAGGGAATGGAAAAATACATAGGTGTGTCATGGTATTAGTGAGAGGAAAATAAGGTTGTTTCATTCAGCTAGAGAAATAAGACTCAAATAAACAATTTATTTGGTTTAAAATATCAAAAAATGGAAATCACATGAGAATTGCAGCATGCTATTTTGCGCCACAAGTTTAAAAAATATACAGAAGTAGAGGGCTTGACCACAAAGTTCCTTTTGTAGCCTTAAAGGCAGACATTGCAACATATTCTCAGCTAGGTGAAGTCATTATAGTGGGTGATTTCAATGCTGGGACTGCAAGTGAGAAAGCTAGCATTCCTTGTTGTGAAGAATACTACCACCCTATCTAGCTTACAGAAGAGAGTAATCATCAATGGGAAAGGATTTTAGAGGAAAAGGGCTGTAATCTCTTTGGTGAACAATTGCTTACTCTTTGTAGGGCTTTCGATTTAGTCATTTGTAATGGTTTGACTAGATGGGAAAAGTCTGGTAATTTCACTTGCAATACTTACAATGGAGCAAGTGTAGTAGAATATGTAATTTTCTCACATATTTTGTGTGAGAAAATTGAGGAAGTCTTGATTAGTGATTAGCTTTGGGACTTAGAATCATATCACAAGCCAATTTTTCTAGGCTTCTCTTGGACTGGAAAGAAGCAGTTAGGGTCAAAAACTCAGTGTGCTCAACAAAAATTTTCAAAGGGTAGAATTCTTTTGACCCCAGAAAATTGTAATACATTCAAATTAGCGCTAGAGAGACTCTGTGAGAAGGATAAAATCCCATTTCAAGACCTGCATAGTCACGAATTAAAACATTTAATTCAAAGCGCACTTGCAAAGTGCAAGAGAGCAAAAGGAAAGAATTCTGAAAAAAATTCTTCCCATTCAATGCACAGTTTGATGAGGAATGAAAAAAGGCAAGGAGAATGTGGAAAGATTCAAACAAGGATAAAATAAGGCTCAAATCTTACAAGAAGATATTAAGAAAGAAAAAGGTTGACTTCATGGTTTCGAGGAGAGAAGAACTAAGCTTCCTCGGGAAAAATAACCCTAAATTATTGTGGAAGGAACTCCAACAGGGAAAGATCCAAACTGAAAACAATATCATAGCTTCTGAATGGTTTGACTATGCAAGACAACTGTATGAGAAATATCCCAAGGCTGACCTTCCTCCCTTGGTAAACACATATACAAAACTCTTCACGGTGCAAGAGGTAGAGACGAGTATCAAGAAGTTGGGTGTTGGAAAAGAAAAAAGACTTGGTTGAGCTCCAGGCAGAGTATCTAAAGTGGGGCTAAAAAATTCTTTCACCTCACATGACAAAAAATTTCAACAGCATCATACATCAGGGGTTCCCCACTGATTGGACAACTATTTTGGCAATACCTCTTTTAAAAAGTGGTGACGTCAATAACTCCTCCAACTATATAACCATAATGATAAAACCCTTGTTTGCAAAGTTATTGGGAAGCATGTTAGAGAATAAAATCAACAAATGGGTAGAAGAAAAAGATAAACATGCTAAAGGACAAGCGGGTTTTAGGCTTAAGCATTCCATATTTGATCATGGTATAACTCTAAGGCATATCATTAAGAAAGTTTGGGAGAAAAAGGAAGAAGTATTTTGTTGTTTTGTCGATTTCAAAAAATCCTTTGACACAGTTCCTAGGGATAAGCTTTGGCACAGAATGGAGGAACTTGGGGTTCCCAGGAATTTGAGAGCAGCTATGCATAGGTTGTACGAGGAGGTGACAGTCAAAATTAGAACTTTATCAGGCATTTTTGAAAGTTTTAGAAGCGATATCGGGGTCAAACAAGGTTTTCCATTGTATCCTACCCTCTTTGGGTTATATATCGACAAACTGGAAGAGTGCCTAAATTCGCAAGGGGGTGACGAGATACATTTGGGAAAGTTTGTTATAAGGCTTATTTTGTATGCAGATGAAGTTATTTTAATTGCTAATTCTTCTTGTGGTTTGCAAGAGCACTTACTCTCCCTGGAGAATTTTTGTAGAAATGTGGGGATGCAAATCAGTACTAGCAAAACGAAAGTAGTGGTTTTCTCTAACAAAAGAAATCATAACCAACATAAGTTGTACTTTGAGGGCAACATTCTCGAAGAAGTTTCAGATTATAAATATCTTGGAATTGATTTGAACATAAATCTAAGCGGGGGTGGATGTAGAAAGACAATAACTTTGGGGGGTTGGAAAGCACTGTATGCTCTTCAAAATAGGTGTAGAGAGGCAGAGTTATGGGATTGGAAAACCACCCTAACTCTTTTTGGGCTTCTAGTGATTCCGGAGATTCTCCACGAATGTGAGCTGTGGGCTAGTAGTACATCTGACATGCAGTGGAAGCAAATTGAGAAAATTCAGAAGCATTTGATCACAAACAAATTCAAAATTAAAAGTGCAGTTCCATATGCTATCTTGTTAAGTGAAACAGGGGCGGTTCCTATTGAAGCAATGGCTATGATACTGGTCATAAGGTATTTAAAAAAAATTGTGAAAATGGAAGAGGGAAGATGGCCTAAGGTTGTGTTTAATGACATATTGTGCACAAGAAAGAAAACTTGGATGCGACAAAATAAAAAATGGTTTAGCAAATGGGTCATTTGCTTGAGCATGTGTCTCGCAAGCAGTAAAGAGATAAAATATTTTGTTATGGATAAGTTTCACAAATGTACTTGGGAGAAGGAGTTAGGGAGAAAAAAAAAAGTATTATATTGAAGAGTTTAATCCCTCGCATAATCATCAACAAAAAACGTACATAGGGGTCAATATTTCTTGGAGAGCCAAAATTCTTATCGTACAATTAAGAAGTAATTCAAATCAACTCCGTTGTTTAACACGGCGCTGAAAAAGTCCAAAAGAAGGGTGGGAGGAAAGAGTATATTTTTTTTTCTCTTCTAGAAAAGTGGAAACATAAAAGAATTTCATTTTAGAATGTGAGGCCTTCAAAGATAGTAGGGAAATGTATGCAAAAATTTTGGCAGCTAGCCCCTGGGATATTCAAGTCAGCAAGGGCTTTGTTGAGAAGCTGGGCGAGCTTATTGTGAAACTACACAAGAAAAGGGCAGAGTACAAGAGCCAGATAGATGAGCAATCTGTCCCAAAGGTTATATTTAGCCTCGTGGATGTTAAAATAAATTCTCCTTATTATTATTTGTATGCCAGATATTTGTAGTTTATTTAATTATAAGTTTATTATACACTGGCCAATGAAAGAATTTACTACATGTCTCGGATGACGAAGATTGGAACAAGCTACTAAACAATTGCTACCAGGTTGTTATAGACAAAGGAAAGTTAATAATAGCTGAGGTTGTCTTGATTTAACAAAATATTTTGACATGAAATATATTGTTATGTTGAATTTGTTAGAAATGAAGACAGAGGTTGTTAGGTTGAATCTATCAGAAATAAATACTCACAAACAGAACTGGGCCATTTCATTCAAAAAATTGAGATTTATAGTGCATAGTTCGAGCGGTAGAAACTACAATAATTATCATTATGTCTTACCTAAATTCACCGACTCTTGTCCACTGTTAACTTCCCACTAACTAGCACTAACGACTCGATGTCATATGAATATGAACATGTTATTATTATTCTAACACGTACTTTTAAACATCACATATACTTTAACTTGCTTGTTAGTTTAAGATTTAACTATCTTACAAACATGACTCAAATATTTCATTTTGATTTTTTTAGCTATAGTATAATAGTAACTCTTTTCCTTGAACTTTTTTTTTCTAAACTTATTTCTTCTTATTACTCCAGATCATGAACACTATATATTGCTCCTAGTTGACTAGGATAATGTCGATTCATTTTAACTCCTTTTTTCATGCAAAATCATCATAATTTAGATTCTTTGCAACTTCATCTCTGTCTTCCTTCGCCAAATCTGTATACTCAGTTTGATATGACTTACCCAAGATATTTTCAAACAAAATTACTCTTCCACTTAACAAATCACCTACAAGTTTACAAGTTTATTCTCTAGTTTATTCTCTTGTAACATTCATAACTATTTGTCACTTGAAAAATCATCCTATTAACTTTAAGTTATTTAATTCCTTCATCAATCAGTTCTCCAAGTAATCCAAGTAAGACGAATTACATCACTTCGCTTTGATTTACAGCTTCACGCTCCCTGGTCTCAGCCACACCTTTTTCACAAGCTCGAACACATTGATAAATCCACTTGGATCTAGCCCTTCACACACACAAGGTATTCCTCAGCTCAAATCAATGCCTACCACATGCATAAGTGGTTTCAATCAGGAACCCACTCACAAACAAAAACACACCTATGGAGACTTAGTGCTGCAGTAATCCCACAACTCTCTTCAACAATTATGCTCCCACGCACAAGGAGCAACAACTCTTTGGTGTTGGCATCTCCTTATTTTCCTTTCTCTCTGCATAAATATTAAAAACATTATGCACTATGTGTGTATCCACCTCAAACACTAACTGACTCTAGCCAATAAGATAACCGTTGAGACAATAACCACATGTCCATGGAAGCTACGACAGGATTTACTCCTCCCGTAGATGCATTTTTATGAAAGTAAGTATTTATATTGTTGGTGGTTGTGATGGATTTTATTTGTACGCTAATTATTTTATTTGATAATATTTCTATGCAAGATATTACTACTTTATTTATAATTTCTCTTGGATTTTTCCATCAAAGAATTTTCTGTATAGTTGGAACGGCGAAGACTGCATCAAGCTACTAAACAACTGCTACCAGTCTGTTCCACATAAAGGAAAGTTAATATTATCAGAGGTTGTCTTGGATTTAACAGAAGGGTATGACATGATAGGATCTGCCAATGTTCTAGATGCTCTTATGTTGAATTCTTTACAGGGAGGTGGAGAAAGGACCCGAAAACAATGCACTGAACTACTCCAAGTAGCTAGTTTTTCTATCTCTAAAATCGTGAGGAGGAAGGGAACTGTAACTAAAGTTATTGAAGCAATCGAGTGCCAAGTGTTTACGTGTATTCCTACAGTACTTTAGTGTGCTTCTCAACCAAAATATATGAAGCACATTAATCTGTCATCACATATTTCTGCATGTTTAGTTTACTGCATATTATTGATAGAGTTCATGATGTAATCGCATATTTGAGGTTTATTCTATTATATTATTAATATAATTGAGCATTAAGATACTTTTGAATAATTTTTGGTGTCAACATTACGGTGTATCTTCTCATTGTTTCTCATGTTAATGTTTGAAAGTAATTTGATGTCATTATGCACATCCCGTCTTCAACTATTTTCAATTATGAGTATACCCCTTATACACAAAAAACTTATTTCACAAATAACCTATTTCACAAAATTTTCAAGGGCTCATGATGTGACAACTGGATTAATTCCAAACTATTGTGTTAGTTTTGTTTTAAGGAATGAGATTATACATTTATTTTTTTAATGAGATTAATTGAATGAACATAGTTATTTTGTTTTGAATAAAAATTACCTTTCCTCTCGGGATAAGGTACATCCCAATGAGGAAAAGGGGTTCTGTAATTGAAGGAAAAAAGAGTCAAATAGAAAGGGAAAGAGTTAATCCAGAGCTAGTGCTGATCAGTGGAAACTCAGAATCCCTGAATTATGGAAAGAAAAGAGTACTGGACTGGGGGTACTGAGGTCTCAACTAGAATAATGCTAAATAGCCCTACTCTGCTACGGAGAACGGGGGAGATGAGGATGTAATAGCCTCTCTCATGGTAAGGAGGACATCATTAGCAGTCTCCAAAGTGAGATAAGTAAACAGTCTGCTAGAAAAGTAAGAACTAGGAGAACTACCTATGAAATTTCTGTTTAGACTATTTTGTAATTTTCTTAAAAACTCAGAAGAGGAAACTGGGTTGATCATTATTCTATCTTATTAAGGAATTTGCTTACAATTAAATGGAAGGAAATTTATATCTGTTGATTTACATTTTTATGATTATGGGATGATTAATAACATGTTGGTAAAGATTATATTTATATTTTATCCTCAGAGAAGGGTCCTCCCTTTAGTATGAGGGAAAGCCGGTTATAGAATATAATTGGAAAACACACCAGAAAAAATATACAACAAAAAACTGTAATAAGGTAGAAAAATGTTAGTTTAGTCCAAAGTGTAAATGCTGGATCGAAAAGGTGATTTCCATGTCACTAATCTATGCTATACATGGACAAGAGTTACCGACATAACTCAGAAGGAAAGATGGTTCAGACATCTATACACATTATTTAATTGGAGCATAGGAAATACACTAACAGAAAAGCAAAATAAGGTAAACCACAACAAATCCCTCTTAACTTTTATGTTAAATTCTATATGAGGGGTAAATATGTATGTATATAAATATATTACCAAAGACATATGTAAAAAATTCTTATGTTCAAGAGTACAAGTCCTAGGAAGACTCAGAAGATATACAAAATTTATATTATTGAAAAAATATTAAAACCACACCATGCAAGAAGATAAATAAAATGTTAGAAACCAACAATAATCAAACTCTGTAATGTACTTACAGAAACCGAAAAATGCTACAGATACCTAACATAAATTCAGAGATTCAAAGTATGTCGTTGTATATGACCAAAGGAGAGAATTTACATTAAAAAAAAATAGGGTTTGTGCCAAAAAGAAGGTGACAGTCTGAGTCTCTTCAAAAGATAAGAAAACTATATACAATTAAGAACCTTGTTAGGTCAAGAAAATCCATTCATGGGATGGACCCGAGAATTCTATGCTTATAGGCAAGGTTAAGAGTTTGAAATGAGAGGAATTTAAACAATAGCTCAACCATTTAAAGTAGGGTGAGGCCCATGTTATATACACTTCCAAAAGAAATATTAGCACCGAGCTAAAATCTATAAATAAAATAAGACAGATGCTATGAGAGCTCGGAACAAATTTCTAGAGAGAAATATGGGAGGGATATTGCAAATAAGGTCAACCGTCGAGCTCTAGAGTCCATGTACTTGTGACTGCATAGGAAGCTAACGTTACATTGTCGGTATGGAAAACACCTTTTCAAATAATTGCTATGGCAAGAATCTGAGGCCATACCTGCATGAGCACAAGAACTGTGTTAGAATATAAATAATAGCCAAACCCCGAATCAAGGAAGAAACCCATAAAGATTAATAGTGTGACAAGGGCTCATTATGTATGTTACCTTTGCCATGAAGCCCGAGGAGAACCCAAAATGGAACACTATGTGCGAAAAACCCAAAGCTCAGTTACAATCATAAAACACAGTAATGGCAGAGTAAAAACCCAAGAAGCCTAACATATGTAGCGGGAATTGATGTTAAACTTACCTGGAGATATTCAAGCCAAGGAGGTCGAATTAGACTCTAGAAAAACAAAACCTTGGAAGTCGCATTAACCTCATCTCACCATTGCTAAACTGCCGAAAGCAAAGAAAATACCGAAAGTCATCCTTGAATCGCTACCCAGTGAACATGACGAAAAGGATGAGAAGAAGTAAGCAAAAAATAGTTACTGGAACCTAAAATTTCATAATCAAATGAAGAATAAACAACTCTGTCACCTCACATCAAACCCCGAGTGGAGAATGGACATTATACCTGGTAGTAGGGTGCCTATAATACAATTTTGCAATGAACGTGAGCACGAAAACAGGAAACTATAGCGATGGAAAAGGGGAGGTTGCAAAGCAGGCACATCCAGCCTCGTGAGAGAAAAATTAACAAAGTAGTTAGGGTTGGAAGGGTGGTTGATACCCTAACTCATTGTCCAAAAATCTCAGCCGTGCATTTCACACTACCGATCCAAGGGGCAAGTGGTTGACAAGTGTCGAAGGACTCTAATGAGATCCATGAGGATTCGATTACCATAGTACACTGTATAATTCCCAATATTAAGCCATCTAATACCTGTCAGATGTAGGACGCATATATTCAATCAACTTATAATGTTTGTACCATAAAGAGCTCAACTCATAAACCTGGCAGATGAGAGCTGTCAGACCCGTAAACCATTGGATTGCGAAACAGATTAAGATCATAGTTTAAGTTATTCGGAATATAAGTTAAATGATTAAGCTTCATATGGTCCTCATGAATAGGAGCAAAGCATATGCATATTTATTGTTATAATCATTCGAATTTATAAGTCATAGACATCGGTAAAGCCTAATCACTATAAACCTTCGAATTATATTGCATAAATAAATGTGAATCATAGTCATGATTGTATTATCTATGTTTATGTTAACATGTCTTAGTGTGAGAAGGTATTAAGATAGTAGGGTTAAGGTAAATATTTTTTTTTTTTTACTATTATGTATAATTATGTTACAAGTGGTATCAGAGAAGCGTTCATCCGCTGGGACCCAAATGGGTCGCCTAAATAATAATCGTGGTATGTAAAATTGTGCACAGAAAGTAAAAAATGAGAAGGGGATCGACACATCAAGAACCCCGTTATACAGGGGAACCAACACCCCAAACCAATCTGGAAATGAATCCAGAAATGTGGATACAACTGAGTGTAGACCAGCACCAGCAGACTAGTAGACTGCCAGAGGAACAACAACATCAAACAAGTATACTATTGAGCATAGTGCAGAATCTATATGAAGAGATGGTTAGGGTAAGGAGTGACAATGAAATACTGATGCAAGAACATTAGAGGATACTCAAAAGCCTTTCCAACAAGCGGAATCAGGGAGTGGTGTAACCCAGTCCTGAGAGGGACACTCAGGGAGAAAATGAAAGACAATGAAAAACTGATGAAAAAAATGATGACAGACTAGAAGGGAGTCATTCACAACGAAGCAATAAGAAAAAAAACTATAATGAAGTTGAATCTGGTAATGCATCCGATCAACAAGAAATAAAGAAACAAAAAGTGGAACTACAGGGTGAGTTTCGCAAAATCAAACCACCTACTTTTGATAGGGAAGCTGAAGAAGTGGTTGAGGCTTGGTTAATTAATATGAACAAGTAATTTCAGGTTTATGAATATAGCAGTAACTTCAAAGCTCATTTGGCCATTTATCACTTGAGGGAGAAAGCTACCCAGTGGTGGCAGGAAGTTAGAAACATGC
Source organism: Pinus albicaulis (assembly GCA_034641835.2). Classification (NCBI taxonomy): domain Eukaryota; kingdom Viridiplantae; phylum Streptophyta; class Pinopsida; order Pinales; family Pinaceae; genus Pinus; species Pinus albicaulis. The sequence goes on from JAXQQM020090944.1 coordinate 285,918, forward strand.
GAAATGTAGAAATACCAGAACGTGACATGGGATGAATTCCAGCAATATTTCAAGGATAAATATTTAATAGAACTTTTCTATGATGAAAAGTCTTGGATATGTCATGATTTAAGACTGGTACAGATGACAATGGATTAATTCATAACCAAGTTCACATCATTATTAAGATACGTGCCTTACCTCAAAGATGAGAAAGCTAAATTTCAGTGGTTCTTGAGCAATCTACCTGCTCACATGAAGGAACGAATCGAATTTGTGAATCCAATGACAATGGACTAGGCAATTCGAAAAGAACGAATGTGCTACCAATAGTCCAAGGCGAAAGGAGAATTAGACAAAACCGATCGCCAAAGAAAGGACAGAAAAATAATTCAAATTATAAAAATTCCATGTTAGTTACCTTTAAGAATTCTGCAAGAAATTCAGTAGGTAACCAGATTGGAAGAAATCATCAAAGAATAAAATGGCCTACAGAAGAACGACCCACAGAGGCTTCTATTAAGCTAGAACATGGACAAACTCATAAACCTCCCCTACAATGCTGGGGGTGTGGTGAGGTCCACTATTACAAGAACTGCCCTTAGTGGGGAAGAAATGAAACAACAACGAACCTACAAGAAGCTTCTATGGTGGGGGATATTGCCCGAAACATACGATAATTAATGCAATTTTAGAAGACCAGCAAGCATACTACCAGCCAACAATGATAGAATTAGAATTTAAGTTATTCCCATGAACTGTTTCTATTTTGGTTGACCCAGGTGCCAGTTTAAGTTATGTGAACCCCCGAATAGTAGAAAATTGTAATTTACAAAGTCAGAAACTCAAAAATACCTGGCTAGCACAACTAACTACTGGTGCTAGGAGAAGATTTCGTGCCAAGGTTCCATATTGTTCTTTGGAAATTGGAGAAAAACAATTAAATGTAGAATTGAATACTTTACATTTGGGATCCTACGACATACTATTGGGCATGGACTGGTTAGAAATACACTAGTCCTTGGTGGATTGTAATGAAAAGATTATATATTTTAGAGAAGATGATGGTACACACCAAGAATTACAAGGAATTAAGAAACCTTTAGAATTACGCCCCATCACAACATCTCAGTTGAGTAAGTGCATCAGAAAAGGATGCTAGATTTATGCCATTCAAGTGGGATTTTCTAACTCTAAGAAAAAGGCCCCTATGATGGAGAATATACCCGTTGTATAGGAATTCATGGATGTATTTCCAGAAAATGTACCAGGTTTACCTCCAAAGAGAGACATTGATTTCATTATTAAACTAATGCCTGATACAACACTAGTTTCAATAGCACCATATTGGATGAGTGTACCTGAGTTAACAGAATTGAAAATGCAACTACAAGAACTGATGGATAAGGGGTATATCTGACCAAGTGTGTACCCTTGGGGAGAACTGGTGTTGTTTGTAAAGAAGAAGAATGGAACCATGCAAATATGCATGGATTACATGTGGCTCAATAAATTTGAAATCTAAAATAATATCCATTGCCACGCATAGATGATCTATTCGATCAGGTGAAGGGAGCGACTGTATTTTGAAAAATAGACTTAAGATTTGGATATCACCAAATCCGAATCAAAGATGAGGATATTTACTAGACAAATTTTTGCACCCGATATGGGAATTATGAGTTTGTGGTATTACCATTTGGCTTAACCAATGGACCATCAACATTCATGAGTATGATGCATGGCATATTTCACCCTTTTCTAAAAAAAAATTTCTTATATTTATTGATGAAATTTTGTTTTATTCAAGAAATATGGAAGAACATAAGGAGCACTTAAGGTTAGTGCTGGAGATGTTGAGGAGACATCAGCTGTATGCCAAGTTCAACAAATGTGATTTTTTCAAAGAAAAAATACGATACTTACTCCATGTTATTTTCACTGAAGGTATAGCAGTGGGTCCCGAGAAAATCAAAACTATCGTGGAATGGAAAGTACCCGAGAATGTAGTAGATATCCGTTATTTTATGGGATTGGCTGGATATTATAGACTTTTCATAGAAGGATTCTAAAAAAATTGCTTTCCTATTACATCCTTGCAGAGGAAGGGAGAAGTGTTCATATGGACTAGTGAATGTCAGACTAGTTTTAAATTGTTAAAACACTTGCTAACTACTACTTTGATGTTGAGGGTAGCTGACCACAACAAGGAATTTGAAGTATGCAATGACACCTGTAAGGAAGGAGTAGGTGCAATTCTATCCCAAGACGGGAAGGTTGTTTCCTATGAGTCAAGAAAGTTAAAGGAGCACGAACATCGGTATTCAACTTATGATTTAGAGATGAAAGCAGTAGTGCATGCACTCAAAGTGTGGAGGCACTAGTTATTGGGAAAGAGATTTGTGTTGAAGACATATCACATTAGTTTAACCATCTATTTTAAGAAATCCGATTTGAATGCTCATCAAGCAAGGTGGAATGTGTTTTTAAGTGAATTTTATTTTGACATTCAACATGTTAAAGGAAAAGAAAATTGTGTGTCTGATGCCTTAGGAAGAAAGTTGCATTGTGTGAATGAACTCTGCTTTAATAAATTAGAATGTAAATTTCAAGATCAGATAAAAGAAGAAGCTGAGAAAGATCCTGAGTACGAATTCTTATGGAAAAAAACAGAAGAAACAAAAGGACAAGAAAAATCATCGGATTATGGAATTAACTAGCATCAACTTTTAACCTTTAAAGGAAAAGTATATATTCCAAATCGGATGAGTTTGAAAGAGATGATTTTGAATGAAAATCACCGCAGTAATTATTCTGGACACCTGAGATATCAAAAAATGCTAACAAAAATCAATAAAGTTTATTTCAGGCCGGTATGCAGAAGAATATTGCTGAATATTTGAACAAAATGTCTAGAATGTCAACAGGTTAAAGTAGAGCATCGACATCTAGTAGGATTGTTGTAGCCCATACCAGTACCTGAATGGAAATGGGAACTTATATCATTATATTTTATTACTGGCCTACCAAGATCAAAAAGGCATAATGATTCCATAATGGTGGTGGTTGATAGGCTGAGTAAGGCAACCCACTTTATACTTGTGAAGTCCACTTACAAAATGGTGTAGATTGCGAATATCTTCAGGAGAGAAATTTTTAGGTTGCATGGCATCCTAAAAATAGTTATCTCGGATAGGGATGTGAAGTTCACATCAGCATTTTTGAAGGCACTATTTACTGGATTGGGAACTCAGGTTAATTTCATCACTTCTTACCATCCACTGATGGATGGAAAAACTGAGCGAGTTCATCAAATCCTGGAAGACATGTTGCACATGTATGTTATGAAGCAACCAACGAAATGGGAAGACTATCTACCCCTGGTGGAATTCATGTACAATAATGGTTACCATGAGTCTCTTAAAATGAGTCCATTCGAAGCCTTATACGAGAGACATTGTTGCACTCCCATTAACTGGAGCAGCCGTGAAACCAAATTAATGCTTGGCATGGAGATGTTGGTTGAAATGGGATTGGAAGTGCGAAAGATTAGACATAACCTGAAAGCTTCTCAATATCGACAGAAGGTGTATGCAGATAAAAAGAGAACCTATCGGGAATTTGATGTGGGTGATCATGTCTAGGTGGACATCTTGTGCCAAATTGGATCCTAGGTTTTGTGGACCTTTCCAAATTCTGGAAAGAGTGGGCCCTATGGCTTATCGATTGGCATTATTGAGTCATATTTGGGTGCCCAATGTGTTTCATGTATCAATACTGAAATGATATGTGCATGATCCGAGACATGTAATACATTGGCAAAACATTCAAGTAGGATAAGATTGAATACCAAATCTCAAAAGGAAAGAGTTTTATGATTTTTAACTTTAGTCCTTACTGAATGCAGGTCAAACCAGACGATGAATTTTTGGTAGAACCTCAATGTATTCTCGATCAGAGAGAAATCATTCTCCGGAGGTGAGCCATCACCCAAGTTAAAGTGCAATGGAAGTAATTTTTCCCAGATGAGGCTACTTGGGAAGATGAAGGATTTGTGCATGAGGCATACCCAAAACTATTTGTTGATTTGGAAGAGAACACCGAGGACGATGTTTACTTCCAACGGGGTGAGATGTGACTGTTGGATTAATTCCAAACTATTGTGTTAATGATCAGTAGGGATCCACGATCTATCCTAGTGAATGAATTAAAGGTTAGCCATAATCATTTACTACAACTTTAACTACATCTTATGAATAGAGATTTGAACTTATCTTCTGTGACCTAGCACGAGAATCTTAAAGTCAGAAACTCAATTTTTACTTTCAGCAGTCACTTTAGAAGTTTTCTCAGGTCTCTTCTTGATGGTAACCTCAGAAGCCTTTGTTTTGGAATTGTCTTGACTCTTCTTGCTTCTGAGTTCATATTGTTCTCTGAACTGCATCAGAGCATTCTAAAACCCTAACCTGTAATCCTCATATTCAAACCATTCCTCATCCCAACCTGAGGGAGAAGGCTGATCTTCCTCTGTGGAACAGTTGTGGATTGAGTTTTCTACTTCAAACATGTTTATTGTATTCCCTTCAGACTCTTCTATGATTCCTTCATCCTCATCAAGAAAATTCTCTTGAAAGGGGGGAATAACTTGCTGGTCTGATTCTCTTTGTCTGTTGGGAGTGTTATTGTTCCTTCTAAATTTTTGGTTCTGGTTATGATTTTGATTTCTATTTTGGTTACTAACTATGACAACCATTTTCTTCACCATTTGTTGTATCTCTTCCACGTTTTTAGATAGACGGTCATAATTGGGGTCAGATATGGAAGCTACATTGTCATCTCTATATGTTACCCTTTTTTCAGCTCTCAGCCTTGCCCTTTTCTCAATCAAGTTGGCCTCTATATTCACTGCTCCTTTCTGCATGTCCTCCAATGTGTTGTACTCTTTATCCCTAAGCTAATAGGCCATGTCAGCATCAAAGCCTTCAGGGTATTTCGCTAGAGCCATTCCTTGTGGAGGTTTCATATGTGGAGGGAGAGCATTGTAAATGCTGTTGAATCTAGTTGTGTAATCATGGACACTCTCTCCTACATTTCTTTTAAGGGTCATGTATTCTGCTAGGAGTTGGCGAGGATTTTCCCTAAATTCCCATTTGTTTATGAAGGTTTGATATAGAGCTGGGAGGTCATTTATGCTACCTGAAGGTAGGCCTTTAAACCATTTCTTCACATCACCCCCTAAGCTCGGGGCAAAGATTCTCATTTTGACTGTATCGTCATCTATCTCCATGTAGTCAAAAGAATATTCCATCCTGTCTACGTGGCGTTGGGCTGTGGTGGACTCTTTTGCAGTAAAGTGTGAGATCTTCAATTGATAATCGTTGGGTAAGGGTACTAGAGGCTGAGGTAGAACCAGAGGTGCATACCAGGCTGCCATGATGATGTTCTGATGAGGTAAAGGATTGACTTGAGCAGCTGGTATATGGATGACAGGGATACTAGGACCAACATAAGTTTGTTGAGAAAATATAGGGTGAGAGAGCCCCAAGTTCTAGATAAAGTTTATATCAAGAGGAGTAGATGGAGGGGTCCCTCTATCCCTAATGTGTTGACCACTATGAGATGTTGAACCGGGAAGCTCAAGGCCTAGATGGTCTAGGGCATTGAATGACCTACTTCTTGGTAAACTGTTTTGAGGGCCTAGGTCAAAAAATGGGTCTGAGAGAGCTGTAAGGTCTTCTGGTGTAGAGTTAGCTCTATAGATATGACTGGAAATAGTTGATTGTTTGGGTGTCAGATATCTCTTGAGGATGCTCTCAGGATTGTCAACTATTTCAGGTGGGTTTGGGTTTGGGTAAGCTCTTGTGTGAATGGTTCTGTAAGCCAGAGTGTAGTTTTTAACCAAGCAGCTTAACCCTATTTGTTACTTCTATTGTGGTTGATGTTGCTATGGTGGCTGGTCTCCTAGTGGAGTCTTATGTGAACCAAGATAATCAGCAGGCCTACTGATCACCAGTGGAGTCTTTAAATCGTTTAGGAACTATGGAGTCGCCAGGTGGAAGGTTTAGGATGTTTTTGGAGGGTATACTATCCACCACAGTGCTTGTGAAATATCCCTTTTCAAAGATATCTTCAAAACACAACAAACTCTAACCAGAGATTGACTGGGAGGGCTTTTACCAGATGTGTCACCTCTGAAAGAGTGTGAGATCTGGAGGCTACTCGGCCCTTTCCAGACTCTGTCCAAGAGTATGGGAAAACACAACAAATGGTATAGAGGTTGATGTGTGAATAGGAATGTTTAACTGCAAACCTAACCAGAGTCTCTAGGTGTTTCTAAAGCTTTGTGATGTAGTAGGATGGAGAGTATTTCAGAAATTCCCCAGCGAAGTCACCATTATGTTGGGGTTCCCATGTTTTGGCCAAATTGGCAAGACCAAAAGATAAGAAAACATAAAACCACTTTTAGACCTCAGGATCTAGCCCTCCTGGGTCCAGAGAGGGATCTCTCTATGATATGTCAAAGGTGTATGACTTTGAAGCTCAAATTTTAAGATATTAGGCTAGGTTATAAGGCTCAGGATTTGTTTGTTTGATTTTTTGTTTGGTTGCTGGTTATCAGGAAAGAAGGGTCAAATGTAAGACAAGGATGAGCAAAGAGGGATAAGGCAGAGGTGAAGTATTCCAGGGAGCATTCAAAACCACTGGGAAATGGAGTCAGGAAAGGATTTGCTTACTATCCAATGTGCAAGCTTTCAGTTGGGCTAGTCATCTAAAACATTGGATATTAAAGATGATTGTGTGATATGGAATGATAAGAGAGGAGGAACAGTAAAGGTTTAGAACACAAAGTTAAAGACCAGCTGGTTGCACAAGGATCCTAGTGGACAGGGCTAACTCTAATCCCTAGTGTTCGCAAATCTTCCAGCTAAATCCTTAACAAGAAACATCTAAGAACTAATTCATTTAATTCATACATCAGAGAGCAGGCAATCACATCCACTACACTGGTTAAATTAACTGAAATCAATTCTTAGATCACACATATAGCAGAAAAACATCAAAGGCAAGGAGAGAAGAAACATAGGGTACCTAACAAGGGTAAATCCTATGCCAATATTCTGATGCAAGCCAATAGAAATGAAATGAAATGAATTAAACGCAGAGAAAGGAAAACATCACTGCTGATTTAGATCAGGATCCAAAGAAATGTGCTTGTCATATTGAATAGCAATACCAGTCAAGTACAACGGTAACGATAGCGAGATACTCGGTACGAAATCATATTCCTCGGCCCCATCTTACAACTTTACACAGAGACTGTGTCTCAAAAGAAACTACTTGCAATTCTCTGATAACTGATCAACAACCTTTACAATGAGTTTCTTCATGAATTTATAGCTCCAGAGGAGCAGAGAAGGTAGGTGAAAAACTAAATGCAACATTAAAAACTTCAGAAGAGGAAGGAGGCCGAAGTCCGCTCTATAGAAATTTTGAGCGTTAATTTGGGACACCCTTGGGTGAAAGAGTGGTCTTCGTCAGGTTTCCATTAACTCCAGGTATGTCTCTGATGTACTTGGCTGCAGTACTCTGTAGTACTTCTAGCGAATCGAACAAAAATAAATCGATGATTCAATTCTGCCACGCTGTGCAACTAATGCTTCTGATAGCGTAGGACTGCTGTAGGGTTGGAAAATCTCTCTTGGACATAATGAATACTGAGACCATAATGTGTACTATGTTCGTGCTCGAGAAGAAACATTCTTCTGATTTGAAACCCTAATGATATGGTTTTCTGCGTGATGTACCCTCTGTGTGATCCATGACGTCACTGATCTGGTGCTTTGCCTCTAAATCCCTGAACATAAGGCTTATATATCTTCATTTGCGTGCCTTAAGCTCTCTGCTGTTTAATTTAAATCTCTGACTGTGAAATCTGTGTGTTAATGGCGCCGGGACATTTTTACAGGGTCAAACCCTTTTCTTTTAATGGAATTCGTGTCAGAGCACTATCCCAGGCTTTTCTCCATGATACGATATCTGTGCATGCTCTTCCCTGCGTTTTCTATTGCTATGACAGAAACCCTGATTCATGGTGGCCATTTACTGTTGGTAACCCTGCAAAACATGAAACCTATTACGAAAAACATGTATGGGGGTGGGATGATGTGGACGATTGCGAGGATGATAGTGGGACTGCGAAGAAATGGTGAAAAAATGCAGAGGAATGGTGGAGAAATGCTTTGGTGATGGTTGGTGAAAAACAGTGGAAAGTGTTGAGGCAGACGTTTAATGTAAAAAACATTAAAATTTTAATCTTTGAGTGGATTATAAAGGGGACGGGCGAGAAAAATGATGAAGATACGTGGACGGGCGACGTGGCGGGCCCGGGTCAATGACGGGTGATGCGAATGAATCTGGACCGTCCGATGTCAGAGAAGATCGATGGCTAGGAACACGGCGGAGGGCGATGGACAGTGGGCTAGGGGTACGGAGACCATGGATTAAAACTCGCACAACTTTGTTGAGCGATGACCGTTGGATGGGCTGCCCCAGATCGGACGGCTCACAACGATATCGCTATGCATCCGCGGACGAACGATAACGTGCGATGAGGTAGTGGTTTTGAAATAGTGCGCCTGACACGCGTCGATCGGTGAGTGGAATCGCTGCGCAATGGGAAAATACCGCCCTCTGCCCAAAGGTGGTGCGATGAAAACTGGGTTGTTTCTGAATAGTGTCCGCGGGCGCGGGGACCACCAGGTGGGAATGAAAATCTGTCCATTGACCTGTGGGTAAATAGATAGCGATGGCGCGATCGGGGCGATGAACGGGATAGACCACAGGCGCTGGAGAGTTAACACGGACCGTCCGAACTGCACCGATCAACGGTTGATATTGCCTCCGATACCAATTGAGATAAGCACCCTTTTGGTTAGCGTCTGGTTTCGGCACCAGGTCATAAGGTGGAAGAAAAGCCGAGGGGGCTGGCCGAAAGGTGCTAGCCCTATTATAATGTTTGATGTGGGTTTTTAACCCATTTCGGTGCATTCTAAAGCCAAAGGAGGGTAGCGATAGGGAACAAAGGTGATAATTTGGCTAGAAAAAGGGTGAAGGCGGGTTTTCAAGGGGATTTGGGGAGATTAAAGGGATTTTGACAAAGGGAATAAGAGGTGAAAGGGACAATTTGCAGGGGTATAGGGGATAAATATAGACCTTTTGGAGCACAATTTCCGCAAACAATGAGACCTTATAAAGGGAGTCAGCAGAGGGAAATTTATCAAAGTCAAAGGCACAGGAGACTTCAAGGATGATGTGTCTTCAGGGGAGATGCATTCCTTGAAGGCTCAAAAACAATTTAGCCCCCTACTTTGCTTTGTCAAAAATTTATAGGGGGGCTAACAAGCTCCTCAAAATTTTTTCCACAATCCTTCTTTCCTCAAGTGTCTCTCCATGAGACCTTATCTGTGTGAACATTCCAATCACATGTGTGAAGAATGAGTCTATATTATCAGACTCCTTCATGCAGAGAGTCTCAAAATATCTCCTTAGAAATTGTAGTTTTGCTGTATTCACTTTCTTCATGCCTTGATAGGCTGTCTTAAGAGTTTCCCATGCTTCTTTGGATCTCCTAGCTACTTCTATTCCTAGAAACACACTCTCATTTACTACTTGATACAAATAGAAGAGGGCTTTATAGTCCTTCTTCTTATTGCTCTTCAACAACTCCTTATCTGCCTGAGTTAAGGTATTAAACTCATTTTCATCTACTGGCTCTTCAAAAGCATCCTCAACAAGTTCCCACAGGTCTTGAGAGGCAAATAGGGCTCTCATATTTATTGCCCAATAATCATAGTTTTTCCCATTAAATTGTGGGAGCTGAGCATTACCAATACTCATGCTAGTGTTGGTTCCTGCCATTCTTGCACTCTGAACTATGCTTCAAAACACTTGACTGTGTTTTTAATTTAAACTGACTGTCTTCAACAATAACACAAAAAATGTCTTGAGAATACCTTGGATTCTTTTTGCTGAGCCTTCACTCTGTTGGAGAAGTTGCTGCAACAAAAAATCCTTCCTTCAGATTCTTTGACACCTTCAAAGAGCCTAGACTAGCTCTGATACCATGTTGGAATTTCTGAGAATTCCAGAATAATACACAGAGAGAATGATACTCTCCTTCTTAACACAGAGAAATTAAAAAATTTGCTTCACAGGGACAAAGTTTGCACACAACAAATTTTATTTCATTAACTTGTAAAAACTAACTGTTACAATAACTTCTTCCTCTGTTGAGGGATTATAAAAAATTAGACTGCTTCAATGACACAGTGCTAAAATCTCTACTGTCTCTGTTCAAAACAAAATACTCTGTCTCTGTTCAAAAACTCTACTTCACTACACTGCTGTGTAATACAATCCAATTACATTACATGCCTCTCGAGCTTTTTCTTTTTATGTGGCATAACACATATCAAAACATTAAACAACTACATTAAAAACTAAAAACTAAATCTATTTATGACTTTCGGGACCCACATTACAAATGCGCATATGTTTAAAACATTACAACATAACTTCAATGCGTGATAAAACAAAAAAAAATATAATCGTAAACCTTATAACATAACAAAACTATTCTGCCAGACTTCAACGAATATTAAACCAAAATATAAACGAAAATCGCATTACAAAACTTGAGCCGTGATGTCAGCAAATGGATGCGCGATGGATTATCAAATCCGGCGTATAAACACTCATCGCGTCCGAAATTGGGTTGGGGTATGACAAATTTTGAATGCGTGATGAAAAAATCAATCGCGCTCATAAAACCACATCGCGCCTATTTTGAGCTCTGGCTGACTCAGCTCCAAAACAACGTGATCAAATAAAATTCCTCCACGTGGTCTGTGGGACCACTGCCACCGTGGCCTGCGGGACCACCAATCTTCAAACAAAGACTCTCGCATTCAAACATAAATCAATGCTATGTTTTGTATTGTAAACTATGTTTTTCAAAATACAGAGGACAGGCGCCGAAACCACTGTTTCCCAAATAGAGAACTGTGTACTCTGTTTTCAAAAACGAATTTGACTCCTCAATCAAAATAGCAAGCGGATGAGTTCAGGGTTTTTCAAAACAAACTTGGAAAGCGACTGGAGTACACTGCAATTGAAATCAACATTTCAACATTAACTAGCTTACAAACATGACTCAAATATTTCATTTTGATTTTTTTTAGCTATAGTATAATGATGAAACTTTTTCTTGAATTTTTTTTTCTAAAATTATTTATTCTTATTACTCGAGATCATGAAAACTAGATATTTCTCCTAGTTGACTGGGATAATGCCGATTCATTTTAACTCTTTTTTCATAAAAAATCATCATAATTTAGATTATTTGCAACTTCATCTTTGTCTTCCTCCGCCAAATCTTTATACTCAGTTTGATCTGACTTACCAAAGATATTTTCAAACAAAATTACTCTTCCACTTAACAAATCACCTACAAGTTTACAATTTTATTCTCTTGTAACATTTATAACTATTCGTCACTTGAAAACTCGTCTATCAACTTAATTTTATTTAATTCCTTCATCTATTAGTTCTCCAAGTAATCCAAGTAAGACGATTCCATCACTTCGCTTTGATTTACAACTTCACACCCCCTCATCTCAGCCACACCTTTTTCACAAGCTCGAACACTAACAACTCCACTTGGCTCCATCGCTTAACACACACCAAGTCTTCCTCACCTCAATTAAATTCCCAACACATGAAAAAGTGGTCTTGATCAGGAACCCACTCACAAACAAAAACACTCCTATGGAGACTTAGCGTTACAGTAATCCCACAATGCTCTCCAACAATTATGCTCCCACGCACAAGGAGCAACAACTCTTTGGTGTTGGAATCTACTTATTTTCCTTGATCTCTGCATAAATATTAAAAAAATTATGCACTCTTTGTGTATCCACCTCACGCACTAAATGACTCTATCCAATAAGATAACTATCGAGACAACAACCACGTGTCCACGGAAGTCACGACAGGATGTACTCCTCCCGTAGATGCATTTTTTATAAAAGTAAGTAATTATACTGTTGGCGCTTGTGATGGATTTTATTGTACGCTAATTATTTTATTTGATAATATTTCTATGCAAGATATTACTAATTTATTTATAAGTTTCTCTTGGATTTGTTCATCAAAGAATTTTCCACATAGTTGGAACGACTAATACTGCATCAAGCTACTGAACAACTTCTACCAGTTTGTTCCACACAAAGGAAAGTTAATATTATTAGAGGTTGTCTTGGATTTAACGGAAGGCTATGACATGATCGGATCTTCCAATGTTATAGATGCTCTTATGTTGAATTCTTTACCAGGAGGTGGAGAAAGGGCCCGAAAAAAATGGATTGAACTACTCCAAGCAGCAGGTTTTTTTGTCTCTAAAATCGTGGGGAGTAAGGGCACTGTAATTAAAGTTATTGAAGAAATCGAGTGCTAAATGTTTACATGAATTCCTACAATACTTTAGTGTGCTTCTCAATCGAAATATATGAAGCACGTTAATCTGTCATCACATATTTCTGCATGTTTAGTTTACTGCATATTATTGACAGAGTTCATGATGTAATCACATATTTGATGTTTATTCTATTATATTATTAATATAATTGAGCATTAAGCTACTTTTGAATATTTGTTTTGTGTCAACGTTACGATGTATCTTCTCATCGTTTCTCTTGTTAATGTTTGAAAGTAATTTTATGGCATTCTGCACATCCCATCTTGAACTATTTTCAATTATGGGTGCACCACTCATACACAAACAACCTATTTCACAACGCTGATGGTAAAATTTTCATATATATATAAAACAAAGCCATGATGTAATAATTGTTTTCAAGGGCTCCTCATGTGACAACTGGATTAATTCCAAACTATTGTGTTAATTTTGTTTTAAGAAAATAGATTATACATTTATTTTTTGAATGAGATTAAATGAATGAACATGGTTATTATGTTTTGAATAAAAATTAATTATTGAATGTTTTCCATAAAAGGCTGATGATAAAGTATTCCATGATTTGAGAGTAGTTGGGAAAAAGAAGTTAAAACTATTACCTTTCCTCTCGGAATAAAAGGTATATCCCAGTGAGCAAAAGGGGTTCTGTGAATGACGGAAAAAAATAGTCAAATATAAAGGGAAAGAGTTAATCCACAGCTGGTGGTGACTAGTGGAAACTCAAAATCCCTGGGGTCTCGAGGTCTCAACCAGAATACTGCTAAATAGCCCTACTCTGGTGTGGAGCATGGGGGGAGACGAGGACGTAATAGCCTCTCTTATGGTGGGGAGGACATCATCAACAGTCTCCAAAGTGAGATAAGTAAACAGCCTACTTGAAAAGTAAAAACTAGGAGAACTATTTATGGAATTTCTGTTTAGACTGTTTTGTAACTTTATTAAAAACTTAGAAGAGGAAACTGTGTTGATAATTATTCTATCTTGTTAAGGAATTTTCTTACAGTTAAATAACAGGAAATTTATATCTGTTGATTTACATTTTTATGATTATGGAATGATTAATAACCTGTTGGTAAAGATTATATTTATATTTTATCCTCAGAGAAGGGTCCTCTCTTTAGTATGAGGGAAAGCAGGTTATAGAATATAACTCGAAAACACACCAAAACGATATACAACAGAAACCTGTAATAAGGTAAAAAATTGTTAGTTTAGTCCAAAGTGTAAACTCTGGACCGAATAGGTCGTTTCCATGTCACTACTCTATGTTATACACGGACAAGAGTTACCAACGCAACTCAAAAGGAAAGATGGTCCAGACATCTGTACACATTATTTAACTAGAGCATAGGAAATACACTAACATAAAAGTAGAATAAGGTAAACCACAACAAATCCCTCTTAACTTTTATGTTAAATTCCATCTGAGGGGTAAATATATATGTCTATAAATATATTACCAAAGACATATGTAAACAATTCATATATTCAAGAGTACAAGTCCTAGGAAGACTTAGAAGATATACATAATTTATATTATTGAAAAAATAGTAAAACCACACCATGCAGGAACATGAATAAAATGTTGGAAACCAACAATAATCAAACTCTGTAATGTACTTACAGAAACCGAAAAATGCTATAGATACCTAACATAAATTCAAAGATTCAAAGTACGTAGTTGTATATGACCAAAGGATAGAATTTACATTAAAAACAAATAGTCTTTTTACCGAAAATAAGGTGACAGTCCGAGTCTCTTCACAAAAGAACAAAAATATATACAATTAAGAACCCTGTTGGGTTAAGAAAATCCATTAATGGGATGGATCCAAGAAATCTATGCTTATAACCAAGATTAAGAGCCCTGAATGAGCATAATTTAAATAATAGCTCAACCATTTAAACTAGGGCGAGGCCCATTGTATATACACTTCCAAAATAAATCTCAGAACCAAGCTAAAATATATAAATAAAATAAGACAGATGCTATGAGAGCTCAGAACAAATTTATAGAGAGAAATATGGGAGAGATCTTGCAAATAAGGTCAACTGCCGAGATCAAGAGTCCATGTATCTGTGACTGCATAGGAATCCAACGTTACATTGTCGGTATGGAAAACAATTTTGCAAAGAATTTCTATGGGAAGAATCTAAGGCCATACCTGTATGAGCACGAGAACTATGTTAAAATATAAATAATAGCCAAACCTCGAACCGAGGAAGAAACCCATAAAGATTAATAGTGGGATAATGGCTCGTTATGTATGTTAGCTTCGCTATGAAGCCTGAGCAGAACCTGCAATGCAACACTACGTGGAAAAAAAACAAAAGCTCAGTTACAATCATAAAACACAGTAATGACAGAGTAAAAACCAAATAAGCCTAACATATGCAGTAGGAATTGATGTCAAACTTACCTGGAGATGTTTAAGTCGAGGAGGTAGAAGTAGACTTCGGCAAAACAAAATGCTGGAAGTCGCATTAACGACTTCTAACAATCATTGAACTGCCGAAAGCAAAGAAAATACTGAAAGTCATCCTTGAATTGTTATCGGTGAACATGGTGAAAAGAGTGAGAAGTAAGAAAAAATAATTACTGGAACCTGAAATTTCAGAGCTAAACGAAGAATAAACAGCTCTGTCACCTCACATCAGACCCTGAGTGGAGAATGGACATTATACTTGGTAGTAGGGCACTTGTAACACAAGTTTGCAACGAGCATGAGCACGAAACCAGGCAGCTATAGCGATGGCGGCAGGGAGGTTTCAGAGCAGGTACCTCTAGCCTCACGAGAGGAAAATGAAAAAAGCAGTTAGGGTTGGAAGGGTGGTCGATACACTCACCCGTTGTCCAACAATCCCACCCGTGGATTTCACAATATAGATAAAAGGGGCAAGGGGTTGACAAGTGTCAAAGGAGTGTAATGAATTCCATGCAGAGTAGATTGCCATATTACACGGTATAATTCCCAATATTAAGCCTTTTAATACCTATCAGAGGTAGGACACATACATTCAATCAACTTATAACGTTTGTACAGTAAAGAGCTCAGCTCATAAACCCGACAGATCAAAGCTGTCAGACCCATAAACCATTGGATTGTGAAAAGGATTAAGATCAAAGTTTAAGCTATTCAGACTATAAGTTAAATGATGAAGCTTCATATGGTCCTCATGAATAGGAACAAAACATATGCATCGTTATTGTTATAATCATTCGAATTTGTAAGGCATAGACATTGGTAAAGCCTAATCACTATAAACCTTTGAATTATATTGCATAAATAAATGTAAATCATAGTCATGATTGTATTATATTTGTTTATGTTAACATTTCTTAGTGTGAGAAGGTATTAAGATATTATGGTTAAGGTAAATAAAATAATACTTTTTTACTTTTATGTATAATAATGTTACAAGTGGTATCAGAGCAGCGTTCATACGCTGGGACCCAAATGGGTTGCCTAAATAATAATCGTGGTATGTAAAATTCTGCATATAAAGTATAAAATGAGAAGGGGATCGACAGATCAAGAACCCCAGAATATAGGGGAACCTACACCCCAAACCAATCCAGAAATGAATCCGGAAATGTGGATACAACTGAGTATAGACAAGCATTAGTAGTCTAGTAGAATGTTGGAGGAACAAAAACATCAAACAAGTATATTGTTGAGCATAGTGCAAATGCTACATGAAGGAGTGGCAATGAAAGACTGATGCAAGAACAAGAGAGGATACTCAAAAGCCTTTCCGACAAGCAGAATCAAGGAATGGTACAACCTAGTCTTGAGAGGGACACTAAGGGAGAAAATGAAAGACAACGACAAACTAACGACAAAACTGATGACATACTAGAAGGGAGTCACTCCAAACGAAACAATAAGAACAAAAATTATTATGAAGTTGAATCTGGTAATGGGTCCAATAAACAAGAAATAAAGAAACAAAAAGTGGACCTACAGGGCGAGTTTCGCAAAATCAAACCACCTAATTTTGATGGGGAAGCTAAAGAAGTGGCCGAGGCTTTATTTATTAATATGAACAAGTACTTTCAGGTTTATGAATATATTTGTAACCTCAAAGCTCATTTTGCCATTTATTAGTTGAGGGAGAAAGCTAACCTGTGGTGTGAGGAAGTTAAAAATGTGCGAAGTGTCAAAGACCAGAACGTGACATGGGATGAATTCCAGCAATATTTCAAGGATAAATATTTAACAGAAAATTTCTATGATGAAAAGTCTAAGGAATTTCATGATTTAAGACTGGGACATATGACAATGGATGAATTCATAACCAATTTCACGTCATTATTAAGATACGTGCCTTACCTAAAATATGAGAAAGATAAAGTTCAACGGTTCTTGAGCAATCTACCTACTCACATGAAGGAACGAATCGAATTTGTGAATCCAAGGAAAATGGATGAGGAAATTCGGAAAGCATGAATGTGCTACCAATAGTCCAAGGCAAAATGAGAATTAGGCAGAAAATGACCACCAAAGAAAGGACAGAAAAATAATTCAAATTATAAAAATACCAGGTCAAGTAACTTTAAGAATTCTGCAAGAAATTTAGTAAGTAAGTAGTTTGGAAGAAATCATCAGAGAACAAAATGGACAACAGAATAACGACCCACAGAGGCTTCTAGTAAGCTAGAACATGGAAAAACTTAGAAACCTCCCCTAAAATACTAGGGGTGTGGCGAGGCCCACTATTACAAGAACTGCCCTCAGCGGGGAAGAAATGAAACAACAACCAACCTACAAGAAGATTCTATGGTGGGGGATGCGGCGTGAAACATACTCAGAATTAATGTAGCTTTAGAATACCGACAAGAATACTACCATCCAATAATGATAGAATTATAAGGTAAGTTATTCTCACAAACTATTTCTATTTTGGTTGACCCAAGTTCCAGTTTAAGTTATGTGAACCCCCGAATAGTAGAAAATTGTAATTTACAAAGTCAGAAATTCAAAAACCGTTGGCTAGTACAACTAGCTACTAGTGCAAGGAGAAGAGTTTGTGCCAAGGTTCCAAACTGTTCTTTTGAAATTGGAGAACAACACTTAAATGTAGAACTGAATATTCTACCTTTGGGATCCTACGACATACTATTGGGCATGGACTAGTTAGAAAGGTACTGGTCCCTGGTGGATTGTAAGGAAAATATTATATATTTCAGAGTGGATGATGGTACATGCCAAGAATCACAAGGAATTAAGAAACCTTTACAATTACATCCCATCACACCATCTTAGTTGAGTAAGTGCATCAGAAAAGGATGCCAGATTTATGCCATTCAAGTGGGATTTCATAACTCTAAGGAAAATACTCCTATGCTGGAGAATATACCTGTGGTACATGATTTCATGGATGTATTTCTAGAAAATGTACCAAGTTTACCCCAAAGAGAGACATTGATTTCACTATTGGAATAATGCTCGGTACAACACCAGTTTCAAGAGCACCATACTGGATGAGTGTACTCAAGTTAACAAAATTGAAAATGAAACTACAAGAACTATTGGATAAAGGATATATCCGACCAAGTGTGTCCCCTTAGGGAGCACCGATGTTGTTTGTAAAGAAGAAGGATGGAACCATGCGAATGTGCACGAATTACAGGAAGCTCAATAAATTGACAGTAAAAAATAAATATCTACTGCCATGCATAGATGATCTATTCGATCAGGTGAAGGAAGCGACTGCATTTTCAAAAATAGACTTAAGATCTCGATATCACCAGATCAGAATAAAATATGAGGATATTTACAAGAAATATTTTCGCACCCAATAGGGGCATTATGAGTTTGTGGTATTACCGTGGTTTAACCAATGCACCAAAAACCTTCATTAGTCTTATGCATGGCATATTTCACCCTTTTCTGGAAAATTTTGTTCTTATATTTATTGACAACATTTTGATTTATTCAAGAAATATGGAAGAACACAAGGAGAACTTAAGGCTAGTGATGGATATGTTGAGGAGACATCAGCTATATGCCAAGTTCGGAAAATGTGATTTTTTCAAAGAAAAAATACAATACTTAGGCCATGTTATTTTCACTGAAGGTATAACAGTGGATCCTGAGAAAATAAAAACTATCATGGAATGGCGAGTACCCCAAAACGTAGTAGATATCCGTTCTTTTATGGCATTGGATGGATATTATAGAAGTTTCATAGAAGGATTCTCGAAAATTTCCTTTCCTATTACATCCTTGTAGAGGAAGGGAAAATTGTTCAGATGGACTAATGAATGTCAGACTAGTTTTGAATTTTTAAAACACTTGTTGACTACTGCTCCAGTATTGAGGGTGGCTGACCCCAACAAGGAATTTTAAGTATGCATCGACGCCTGTAAGGAAGGAGTAGGAGAAATTCTATCCCTAGAGGGGAGGGTTGTTGTCTATGAGTCAAGAAAGTTAAATTAGAACGAAAAATGGTATTTATCTTATGATTTAGAGCTGACATTAGTAGTGCATGCACTCGGAGTGTGGAGGCACTACTTTTTGGGAAATAGATTTTTGTTTAAGATAGATCACAGTATTTTAACCAACTATTTTTGTTGGGTATGTGTTATATTATTTCCACAACTAGTCACGTGCGGGGGGGCGATGCCCCCCCCTGGACGTTGCGCCAGGCACAACAAGGGGGTCACATGGGGTGCGACAATCCCCCTTGCTATGGGTCCATGGTAGCACCCTGGGAAAAAAAAAATTGGACCCTATTTTTCGGTGGGCAGACCCGCCCATGATTTTGTGCATGGGTTTGCACATGGTTTTGGGGCATGATGGTTTTCGGCCCCTGGTATTTTTTAGATCTAGTCAAGGGAACTACAGTTATGTCCTAATCCAGGGTTAATAGATTGGGGTTTATGTATGCTTTGGCATTTATATATATGTGTTGTAACACTAAAAGGAATATAATGAAAAATCAAGCTGGTCATCCCAATTTTGGATCTAGGGGAAAATATCTGTGTATATCTGTTTTATGTTTTATGCTCTCACTATTGTTTATTTTCTATTTTTGAGATTCATTTGTAGATAATTTCTATAGAGGGTTAAAACCTACATTTGGTATCAGAGCAGTTTCAGCTTCAAGGGGATGCCTTTGCTGCTGAGGGGTTTTTTTCTCGGGCCTGTGGTAGACACTGTTCAGTGGGAGATCTGCGGGATCAATTCTTGCGGTGAAAGATGGTGAGAAGTGGAAAGATAGAGATTGAGAAATTTAATGGTCAGAGTTTTGAGTTGTGGAAGCTCAAAATGGAGGATCTGCCGGTGGATAAAGACCAGTGGATCACGGTAGATCCAGGTACTAAACCAACGACAATGTTAGATGAAGACTGGAAAAAGTTGGATCGAAGGCGAAGAGCACAATACGGTTGTGTGCCTCAGATTTGGTATTGTTGGATGTATCTGGGGAAGCTATGGCGAAGAATTTGTGGGACAAACTTGGGAATTTGTACCAATCTAAGTCTCTGGTGAATAAATTGTTCCTACGGAAAAAACTGTATAACCTGAGGATGAAGGATGGAGACTTAGTGACAGAGCATTTGAACACCTTCAATATTGTGGTAAGTCAACAATCATCTGTTGGTATTAAAATATCAGTTGAAGATAAGTGCATCAGTTTTTTTGTTCTCTACAAGACTCATGGGATAGTCTGGTTATTGCAATAGGTAGTATTACAAGTACCTTGAATTTTGATGACATTGTATCAGCCTTGCTGTCGGATGAAATGAGATGGAGAAATATGGAGGGCCAAAATGGAGATGCCTTATTTGTACGAGGAAGGTCCCAAAACATAAACAAGAATAAGGTTTCGAGTGGGAGATCTAAATCTCTTGGAAAGTTTGAAAAGGTGTGCTAAAATGCAGAAAGGAAGAGCACTACAAAAAGGACTGTAGATCTAAAGCCCCTGAGAAAGGAAAGGGATCTGATGATGCTCCTTCTACAGAGTCAAAAACCACCTCGGATGAAGGTGGGGATGTGTATTTGGCTTCTTCTTCAAATACACATGTAGATCATGATTCATCGTTGATTGACTGGGGTGCATCCTTTCACTTCACTCCCCATAGGGAGTGGTTCTGTGAGTATGAGAAATATGATGGCGGTGATGTCTTCTTAGGTGATGATAGAAAGGCTATAATCGTCGGACATGGACAATTCAAGCTGAAGCTGCAAGGTGGAAGGAATAGAACACTTCCTGGTGTTCTGCACATTCCTGCATTGGCAAGAAATTTTATTTCTATAAGCAAGATGGATGATGCAGGTGTAAAAACAGTGTTCGAGAAAGATACTTGTAAGATGGTTCGGAGAGCACTGGTATTAATGCGGGGAATTTGGATTGGAACTTTGTACAAGCTTCAGGGCAGCATTGTTATTGATGGGTGAAAAAGTTCTATGGTTCCCGAAAGTGGAGCGAAAAGCCTAGCGGTCTCTGGAGAAAAGACATGCTATGGCATCAAAGGCTTGGACATATTGGAGAGAAGGGCCTTCAGATACTGCATGGAAATGGTATGGTAGAAAGTATGTCTAATATCTCTCTAGATTTCTATTTCCGTGACCATTATGTATATGGGAAGTAGAATCGGGTGAGTTTTCCTTCTAGTGCTAAGAGGGCGAACAAGATATTAGAGCTTGTGCATAGTGATGTGTTTGGACATGTGTTGGTTCCATCACTAGGTAAGTTTGTGTCTATGTCTCATTCATAGATGACTTCTCAAGGAATACATGGATATATTTCTTGAGGAGGAAATATAAAGTCTTTGACATATTTAAATAATTTAAGACTCTCGTGGAAAACCATACAGAGAAGAAGATAAAGGTGTTGAGGACATATAATGGTGGGGAGTTCTGCAAGAAGGAATTTGAAGATTTCTATAAGAAGTGTGGTATATCACGGTAGAAGAATAATCCATATACACCTCAGCAAAACAGAGTTGCATAAAGAATGAACAGAATGCTGATGGAAAAGGCAAGAAGCATGCTCAGTGGTACTGGGTTAGGACAAGAATTCTGGGCAGAGGACGTGGAGACTGCATGTTACTTGGTTAACAGATCACCTTCACTAGCATTGGAGGATAAGACTCCATATGAGGTATGGACTGGTAAGAAACCCTCTCTTTCACATCTAAGGGTATTTGAATTTGATGCATATGTACATGTTCCAAAGGAAAAAAGGACCAAGTTGGATAATAAATCTAAAAGGTACATATTTATTGGGTATAAGGATGGTTTAAAGGGTTACAATATTTGGAACCTAGAAACAAGGAAGGTTGTGTACTCCAGAGATGTGGTGTTTAGAGAGGTGAAAGATGTTGTTAAACATGAAGTCCTACCAAAGGAATCTGAGAAGATAGAGTTTGAGCTAAAGGAGGATGAATCAGACTCTACAACAGAAGAAGACTTAGAAGAGGAAGAGCCACAAGCTCTAGCTGTGAGAAGATCAGTTCGCGAAAGAAGACAACCAGAAAGGTACAGTCCATCTGCTTTCTGTTCAAATTTTTCTTTAACTCTAACTGATAATGATCCCAAAATCATCAGGGAGGCAGTAGATTCAGAGGATGGAAAACTTTGGAAGGAGGCCATAGTTGATGAAATGGCATCCTTGCATAAAAATGAGGCATGGGATCTAGTGGAGTTGTCGGCTAGAAGGAGGCCCATCGGGAGAAAATGGGTGTTTAAGAAGAAGATGAATGTCGAAGGCAAGGTGGAGAAATACAAAGCTCGGTTGGTAGCAAAAGGTTATTCCCAGGTGTCGGGAATTGATTTTAGTGATATTTTTTTCTCCTGTTGCCAAAGTTACTTCTATTATATATTGCTACTGCATTTGATTTTGAGGTAGAACAGATGGATGTGAAGACAAAATTTCTTCACGGGGATCAGGAAGAGGAGATCTACATGAAACAACCCAAAGGCTTTATGGTGAAGGGGAAGAAATAACTGGTATGTAGGTTAAAGAGGTCTTTGTATGGGTTAAAATAGTAACCAAGGATGTGGTATCGGAAATTTGATACCTATATATGGGGACTTGGCTTCACCAAAAGCAAGGAGGATCATTGTGTTTATTCGTGTTATTTATTTGGTTTTTTCTGTGGATGATATGTTTTTGATTGGAAATGACAAAGAAATTATCCAAGATTTGAAGACCCAACTGTTATGCAAATTCGACATGAAGGATCTCGGTGTTGTATACTATATTTTGGGCATGGAAATTAAGAGAGATCAGGAAAACAGGAAGCTCTGGTTAAACCAGAGGAAGTATGTTGAGACTATATTGCAGAGGTTCAATATGCAGGATAGTAAACCGATGAATGTTTTGATTCATGTAGGTGTAAAGCTGTCTGCTGAACAGTGTGCCAAGACACAAGAAGAAGAGGAGGATATGTCTCGTGTTCCATATGCAAGTGCAGTGGGTATCCTGATGTATGTAATGATCTGTACTAGACCAGACATTGCACATGCAGTGGGAGTATTGAGCAGGTTTATGTCAAATCCAGGGAAGGGAACATAGAAAGATGTTACCAGTCCCCCTCAATGGGATGGGTTCTTTTATGTTTTGAGCGCTTCAGATATAAGATCTCTCTCTCTTGATGGTGTAGAAAACCCAGACAAAAATGGAACTCAAAGGGAGCTCACAAGAAAAAAAGTAGGAAAATATGACAATGATGGAGGATCAAAGTCATACCAAAAGTATAGATCGAGACTCATATTTAGGCAACAGAAGGTAGTGAATGAATGGAAAAACCATTCTATTTATAACAAAATATTGAGTTAGTGTAGATATTGGTGTATAATTAAAATATTATTAACCAAATCTAGATCCAACTTTTATGGAATATTTTATTATTTTTGTTGAAGGGAAAAAGAATTTGAATTTGGTCAAATCCCTTTATTTGTAAATAATAAATAAATAGATGATTTATTTATTATTTTAACAATATGGTTGAGTAAAAATTAAATAAATAATGGTTTACTCACTTATTTATAAATTATTTAGTCAAATTTAACAAGGAATATTATTTAAATAATGTTTTAAATAATTATTCCTAGAAAATAATAAGAAAAATAATGATTTATCTAATTAATTTTCCTATTTTGGGTTAAATATGACCAGGAATATTAATTAAACTGTAGTTTAATTAATTATCCCTTGAGGTAAATCAAACAAATAAGGATTTATTCAATTATTCCTAATGGGGTTTCCTGTTTGGACCATAAACAACTTAATAAATTATGGATTATTAAGTTATTTTTCATCATGAAAGCAATTTTACTAGGGTAAAATTGGTCTTACATGGTGTACTTTGGTCCATCTAATAGTAACAGGTTAGATAACCAAAAATTGGTGTAACATTAGCAACGATGGATACAACACAAGCCAACAATAACAGACAAGGTACAAATAAAAAATGTGTTGTTGGGATTTCCAACTCTAGTACTTCTTCATTTTGCACCTTCCAGCATATTTAGAAGGTGGTCCTCGAATCCGATAAAAATGGATTTGCATAGGGCGTGTTAATTAATTTTATCAGTGTGTAGCGCCTCAGAAGTGGTAAAGGTCTCTAAAATATTAAAATCGTACCCTCTATATCTAAATCAGAAATATCTGCGAAAACTGGTTCTGAAGAAGTGGAAATGGAAATTGAAGAATCAAGGTCCGTCTGAATCAACTATCACCCTCTTACTACTGCTTGGGGGATTTCACGTTGTATTTCAGTCTCTACTAGTCACCACAGAGTGTTTAGCCTAACAAGGAATGGAGTTACTTAAAGTGATTGAGATGTCGCACACATGAACAATGGTGAGATGTTTTATGAATTATGGTTGATTGTCAATAAATTGATTTTCCTCCTTACAAAAAACTCCTCAACGTCCTGTGAATTATACATGTCAGCCAAATTAACGAGCCATAGCGAAAAAAGGGAAATAATACCGCAAATAAATAGAAAGCTCATCAATGAAGTAAGCGAGATAACACATTGTCTTTGGCCACTTTTATACCTTTTGATTGATCCCTCTCTTTCTTGTTTGGTTGCTTCAGGTTTTCATAATATGGTCTTGTGTGGTCGTATCTGAATCTTATATTGTGATCATAGTTGAATCTCCTAAGCTTGTTCATCCTAATCTTGTTCATTTTCATGTTGTTCTTAATTTGTTTATACCTTGTCATAACTTCTATGTGAAGTCATTTGCTCTCTCAAAGGACTAAGAAGTGGAGCTAGGGGTGCTATGGGATCTTGAAGGCCACCCGAGAAAGGTTTCTTGTAGTTCGTATATTTCAGGAGAGTCATGGAAGTAGTGTCTCAAATGTGGGTTTCTATGGTTAGCTCGTTCACTCGTTCACTCCCACTATGCTATTTGCGTTGTTGAATGCTCTGATTGGAACCATTGATGCCATCTCTATTATCGAGACTAAGTTGCTTTACTATTAAATCTATTTTTTTACAGACTGCACGGTTGCCTCATGGTGAAAGCTCTTCACAAACAACAACTTAGGTGGTGAGCTTTGAAGGGGTGGAGGCTTACTGGCAGGTAAGTAAAGACACTGAAGTCGAGAGAGTTATCAACTAGATGTCAAGAGGTTTCTCACACCACTACCACCTAAACTTATTTCCCATTTACACTTTGGTTTAAGAACTTTGGTTTGAGAAAAACATAAAAACTTTGGTTAAAACAACTTTACCCCATCCTCAAACCCTTAGCTATGCATAAAATGACATCGGGTTAGGAAATGTTCGCAATAAAAAGTAGAATGCTAAAATTTGATTAAAATTTAGGGGAATTTATTTATAGTTGGTCAACTATCAATCGATCGCTACACTCCATGAATGAAAAAATCAACCAAACCTTATTTTTACATGAGATCGTGAGATTTGTTCTGCCCAAGAATATTTTATTTAATAAGTGACCAAATCAGTTAAACATTATATTTACGTGAGATCATGTTCTGCCGTTGGAATATTTGTTTTATATTAAAAAACTGTGGTGAATTTGGAGTTAGAGGATGTGACACTAACCCTGAAATCAATTCATGGTTTTTGGCGTGAATAAATATTCAGTGGGTAGAGCGTTTATTTTTTCTTATATAAAGTAGCTACAACATATGTAGATACAGTGTTTAGTTTTTCTTATATAAAGTAGCTACAACATATGTATAAAGGTGAAAATATTATATATATTTGAGCACAACTTGAAATAACATTGCATCTTCAAAAGTCGATTTCAAGTTATCGCTCTTAATTTGTGTGGCCATGGTGAAGATATAATGTATAATTGAACACA
This sequence comes from Pinus albicaulis, assembly GCA_034641835.2. Taxonomy (NCBI): domain Eukaryota; kingdom Viridiplantae; phylum Streptophyta; class Pinopsida; order Pinales; family Pinaceae; genus Pinus; species Pinus albicaulis. Next base: position 311,730 of record JAXQQM020090944.1, read on the forward strand.
ACTTGAAAAGTCGATTTCAGTCTAGAACTCTTAACTTGTGTGTCCGTAACTGGAAAATAGACAACAAAATATATGACTATCAGTGGTTTGGCCCATGGTTTGAAATCAAAGTCCTGGAATTTGTAGGACAATTCACACAAGGCGGCTACAACCACCAAATATTAGATATTTCATTTGCAATCGAAGCTGTCAGTGGTGAGTTTATAAATTGGATATCCAAGATGCTGTGAACAAGGGTGCGTTTCTGGATATATTGAATATGGAATCTGTGAAGGAGGAAGTGGCACTTTGGGCTTCAGCCATAAGTATGGCATTTTCATTAGAGAACCCCTTTCTCCTAAGATGTGCCCTTCGTCTTAAAATCCCTGACATCATTTGGAAAGCTGGCCCTAATGTTTCTCTCTTTGTCCAACAGATCGCAACCTAACTCCCCTCCAAAGATCTCGACCTGGAAGCCCTTTCCCGCATTTCATAGAATTGAAGAAAAGAATGATGGAGTTTGAGAATAATGGAGTCTGATTTATCATCCCTCTAGACCCTACCGAAGGACACAGATATACAGAGCCTGTGCGCACTAGGGACGAAATTTACCAAATCTATAAGTTGAGCTTGTGTGAAGAGGATTAGATCAACCCAACATCGGATCAAAATCTTAAGTGGGAGAAGGAAAGTTCTTTTTTCTTAGACTCTGATGAGGAAATCGAGAATTGGCAGAACTAATTGCATTCTAAGCGATTTTATGCTCTAAGTTGTTTATTGGACTTTTATTTTTCTGCCTCTATGTCTAGATTGGATCATGTGTTTGAGGAATATTTGCGCCAAGCGGGTTTAGGATATGTGATTCAAAGTAGAATGACTACTAGCAGACCCAGAGAGGACTTTGCCGCATAGGTTGTGCCTATGGTTGAGACCTCTACACTGTCTAAAACAAATAAGGGACACACTTTTGGGATGTGCAAGTCCCTTAGAGAGAAGACCCCAAGACCTCACCATTCAGCCGAAGATAATATGGATAAACCCATGCTTGAACTCTCGGAAACTATCGAAGAAGGGGATGATGAAGTCGTAGAAGTAGCACAATTCACGCGACTACCTGGCTACATTGCGCTACGCAAACCTACCGTGAAAGTGCCCAAATACTTGGATAAGGTGTATCGAAGCATCCAATTGCCCTTGATCCCAAAGAATGTCCCAATGGAGGGACTAGACATGCTCGCAAAATCCCTCAGTTGCGCTTTGATGAATGGGACATCGCAAGCATAAAGAAATTTCCAAAGCTCGCGGCATAACTTTATCTTGATCCAGTTCCATATGCAAGAGTTCTGGTGCACCTTGAATGTAAGAAGGAAATTCTAGGTCTGCACGAGGCAGGATTGCTCAATATTTTGCAGATCCCTCATTTTTGGTGCAGCCCCATCAATGATATCTACATCAAGCAGCTATTGGAAGTAGTGCATGATGAAGCACTCTAGTTTAGGGGGGGGGGGGAATCTCAATTGATGCCGACCTCATTTAAAAATCACCAGATTTCCGAACAGGGGGGCCAAACCTATGGCCGATTTCAGAGTAAAAGCGTAGGAGAAAGAATTGGCAAACAAAATTAATAATAAGTATGATGTTACGTGAAAATCCTATGGATTTGTGTTAGAGGAAATAAATGACCTAGTAGTTCATTTTGGCATGGTAATCTTAGCTTGCAAAATGATACATAAGTGTAGGCCAAAGGAAGTGCCCACACAGGTGATTGCGCTCAGTGGGAGTTGCAAAAAAGGGGTCATCTACAATTCGTGTGCATACCTCTACAAATAATTCCTTGAAAACGTGCGTGAAGTCCAGGAGTGGGGTAAGCATTTTCAGTATGCTTGGCTTTTATTGTTAATTGTGCTAATTGGGTGGAAAACTCTTGAAGAAACCCAATTCCCAGAACTTGCAGAACTAATGTGCAAAGTTGCATGCTATGCAACCCTCTAGAACTCTTCTAACCCTGTGCGATCAAAAGAAAACAAGATATTTTGGGTCTTATATGATGCAAGATTATACTAGGAGGTAGAGTCGAAGACGCGCTTATCTCCCACCCTGTATGAGAAATACAAGATGGTAGCATACTTGAAGGCTACATTCCATAATATCCACATCCGCTTGAAGGGTGTTGTTGAGGGTGTCTGGTACATGTTGCCTTATTTAGTGACTAAGGACGATTTGATCGGGGCCAAAGAAAACTGGCCATCGGCGTGGTTGACTCCACCAACACAGCCGCACATCCCAATAGGAAAATCCATCGAAAAAGCCACAGAAAATTGTGTAGACACGGTACCACCAAGGGTGACGGACAAACCTAGTAACAAAGAGCCTGCACCAACCACTACAGGAGAAATTGTTGAGGCTACCAAAGTGAAAGAAAAGAATGGCTCTGCACCCAAATAAACTGAAGTAGCCACCTCTAAAGGCACAAAGCGTTGTGAACAGACCCAAGTTGGATCAAGGAAAAAGTAGAAGGGTTCAAAACAAATAGGACAGGAGGTCCTGACATTGACAGAGGACGATCTGAATGAGATCACAAACACAATAACCATCGCGCAGGAGGATCGTTGGACATACGTGGAGGTATAGTATAAATTTTCATTGGAGGTTGTCTAGGTTGGCCTATAAGAGTTGAAAATGCAAGCGAGCCAGATCCAGGCGGGCGTGATTCAAGCAAGCCATACCAGTGTTCATGTTAGAAACACCCAACCTTTGGACGTAGCACTGCCATCATCTGGAGAGGGGTGATTTGTCCATATCCCCCTACTAGAATTTCAAATAGATGCGAGCCATCACACTCAATTTACTGGTACAGGTGATGTGCATATTAATCTTGTTGTGTTTCCTGTACGACAACTCCAATTACTTCACTCCATTATTGTTGATTAGTTTCAGTATCAATAAGAAATCGTGCAAATGCAGACCCAGGATGCACAAAAATAGGTTGCACAATCACATGAGTAGAAGCGTCAGGCAAAGGCGGCATATCAAGCCGCAGAAGCTCAACGCGTTGCACTGGAAGCCAAGATCAATCAAATATGCCAGGATATTCCAACAGCCATGACCACTACTACACCTATAGAGAAGTTAGACGGACTAGCTACTATAATCAACGTTACATGCATGGAATCTCACACCCTTTGAGCCGAGTATGAGCAGAAAATCACATACATTTAGACAAAGATTAAATCGGAGACACTTCCATAAGTTCACGCCAAGAGAGTCGCAATAGTGAAATAGACCTAGGAAAGTATTGTATCCGTTGTCACTTAGTGTGACCAATCTCTGGCTAAGGCCATGGATATTTGGGCATTTGTCCAAAATGATCTGGCCCTGCAGCAGTTGTGCGACACACTTAGCACCAAATAGGATTTTTTTGAAGAGATATGCATATTAGTGCCTAGAGTGGTGGTTTAGCAGAGACTTTCTTGTCTGCAAGATGACCGCAAACTCCAGGGAAAAATTGTAGATTTGTGCCGAAAATAAAAAGTGCTCATAGAACGCATCCATCCATGGGAAGAGGAAGCACTACAAATTTTGCAGACGTTGGAAAACATGCTCAGGATCATCCAGCAAACCTAGCACAGTGTAGATATGGTTGCTAAAGGGCCCATGATAGACAATATGGTTCAGCAGGCGTAGGATGCATCAGTGCAAAGCTTGGAGTTATTGCTCCCTCTCAAAACTTCTTCCAAGACGCTCCATGACAAGACCAAGGATATAGCCGCAGTGCCTTAGTGACTCAGGACGAGTCACATGTTTGTGTTGGGGTCTTGTTGGAGCACGATCCCTTGAGGCACAAGTTTCAAAGCTCCATTTTGGGTAATATTGTATGTGTGCACTACGTAAAGGGAGTCAAAAGGCTTTGGGGTGGTCAAAGTCCCCTATTTTTGTGTAAATGAACTTAAATGTAAACTATGGGTCTCAAACCATGGTTTGAGACCATTGCATCTGTGTGTTGGTCATATTATAAATAGATATAAGATGTCTAGGTTAAGGAGTCGATGATTGTGAAAGATAGTTTATGATTTTTATCGCAAATAGTCTGTAAGAGTCTCATCAGGTTAGGGTTGGGTAAAAGGATCATGCTGGCTGTGTGCATAGAGACCTAGTCCTAGCTATGTGCAAACTTCACTCACTGTGTGTGTGGAAGGGATAGTAAGGGCTTTGCAAGGGCTTTTGAAGGAAAAGTTGATGTATGGACATATTTGGAGGAGTAATAGAAGGAATTGTTTTGGCGAAAGCTCTGTATTATGTGTCTAATTATTGTTTATTCTTACTGCTATGCTTTGATGAGATCACACTATATGTTTTTCTTACTGATGAATACATAGAGATAATTGATATGTTTATGCATGAATTTTGACTTCTGTTAAGTAAGAGAGAGATCTAGTTCTGATCTAATTTATGCACTAAAGAGAACCCTATTTCTGTGATACTATCTTTGTCTTATGTTATAATTTATTGTGCAAGGTCTTTGGATAACTCATGATTAAATGCTGATACATAATAGATATGTTTGAGTGTTTGATGTGCTATGATTTGGATCGGCTTTTGTCCTATTTTTCTGCACCAAAGTGATAGTGAGTTTGCAGTATTCTGTTAATGTTTGCACAACCTCTGTGCGTGCATCTGTATAAGTTTCCTATAGGTTTTTACCGAGGAACGCTCATTAATCTCTCCCTCAGGGTGCGGAAACCTGGTTCCAAAACCCCCCATACTACTTCGAGTAAGACTTTGAGCTGCACAAGTAGATCACTGAAGAAAGGGCCAATAGTTGGAGGGTTTGTTGCTTTATCCATAAACTCTGAACCTAGGCCAGGACCCCTCAAGCCAACAAGATATGATAGCTTTTGGAACATGGAATCTTCCATCGCACTTATCAAATGAACAGAAAAGGAAAATCTTCTTAAAATATGTATCATATCAATTGGTCCATGGAGTTCCTTTTTAGAATCACCACAATGGAGTTTTTGTAAGGTCCCTTGAGTTGTAAGATACAAAGAAGGTTTTGAAGGATTTACATGATAGACCAGCAGGTTGCTATTATGTAGGAAACACTACAATGCATAAAGTCATGAGGGTTATTACTAACCCATTAGCAGTTGAAGAACCTTTCCAAAAGTGGGGCCTTGATGTTATCATAGAAATTATTCCATATTCATCAAAGCAACACCGGTATATTCTCACAACTACAGATTATTTCACCTAGTGGTCAGTAGTAGTTCCAGTTAGACAAGTAAATGACTAGGAATTGATTGACCTTATATAACCGAATATCATCACGAGTATTAGTGTTCCTACGTCACTTGTATTTCCTAATTCAACTTACTTTTCATCGTTAAAACTTTATGAGATTAAATTGGAAAATGGGATTGTGGTCAAGCCTGCATCTAATTGTTATCCTCGGGGAAATGGTCTTGCTAAATCCACCAATAAAAATATTATTTACATTATCAAGAAGACCCTCTTCTCTGAACAAAAAAGTGTTGGAATACTTCTTTGAATAATACACTATTGGTTGACCGTGTTACTCCCAAACCTTCCTTGAAGACCTCTCCATACTTTCTACTGAATGGTAAAGAATCTATCTTGCCTCTGAAAATGTACCTCCTAGCCTTACAAATATCTTAGGAGTCACAAGGGAAACCTTGCCTACTAGTTAAGAAGAGGATAAACACTTTACAAAAACTTGAGGAAGAGAGTCTCAAATCCAAGGATCATATTCCTCTCATCAAAACTATATAAAGCACTGGTTTGATGGAAAATCCATAGGGATTAAAACCTTTTATTTGGGCGACTTATTCCTGAGATGGGATAAACCCCATGACGACAAAGGTAAACATGCAAAGTTTGAGCCATTATGGATTGGGCAATTCACCATTGAAGAGAAACTCGACCACAATACTTTCAAGATCAAATCCTTAGACAGGAGGATTGACCCCATACCCTTAAATGGCCAGAACCTAAAAATTTATTTTTAGTAGTAGCTACGAGTTGCAATTCTTGTACATATTGTTTTTCATTTTCTTTTCTTTTATCTAATTTAGTTGTATGTTTGTTGTCCATTCATGTCTTGTCTTGTCTCAATGTAGGTCATTGTATATAAATAAGAACTGTAACACATATTTCATTAAAATTGGAAATTATTTATTTATTTTTCCCAGGAAAAATTCATAATTTTATTAATGAAAACAAAATTACATGTTGCGCGAGCTGATAATTTTCAAAGATAGGCTAATAAATTACATCATAGAACCTTTAATACATGGGGAGAGAAATAAAATTTCCTCCATTTCTTCTTTTCGACCTTGCGCCAAGGATCTTGTGTTAACATGGCAGAAATAAGGGCGAGCTGATTTTTTATTGTGATTACTCCATTTTCCTTATCCAAATCTGAAGTATCTGAGTTGTGTTGTCTTTTGTTTCCTCCACTGTCTGGTGCCCCATTGTCCTTTGTCGGCTGGGCCACGGTGGTATGTTCAGAAATATCTTACATCTCTTGTTCTTGTGTCTCTGGTTTGGTAGTTTTCTGGTTGTTTTCATTTGGGATGGGTGCGTCCTCTTCTTCTTTCATCTCCTGTTCTGGTTCTTCTGAAGGAAATTTCCATCCCTTAGTAGATTTTCCTGTCTTTTTCTTTTTTCTGTTGTCTCTTTTTGCTGCTCGACATGTGTTTTGAAAATTCCCCGTGTTTTTGCATATTCTGCATCTGAATGCAGTGTTTTCATAGTCGATATGCTGAGTCCATTTTTGTTGTTTGTGATTCAGTTGGATTTTCTGTGGAATCCCTTTGTTGAGGTCCACTTCCACGCATATGTGTGCAAAAGTGTAGATCCTCTCCTCCAAACGTTGGGTATCTATTTTTATGTATCTCCCAATGATGTTGTCAATGCCTACTAGAGCGAATACATTCTAGAAATGAAGTGGGAAGTTGTATAGCCAGACCCAGACCGACATTCTGGTGATCTCCATGGTATTTGCATCAAAATATGGAAACCATGGTGTGGTGAATAACCTGGTGGATCCCTACAACCAAGGTCCAGCCCTAAGGATGTTGTCTCTGGCCTCCGAAGTGAGGAACTTAACAATGAAAAATATCTTTGAACAAAGATGGATTTCACAGTCCACAGTCCAATTGGTGAAAATCCAATGAAAGAGCTCCATTAGTGCTTGAGATTCGAAGTTTGATCGATGTTAATCAATCTCTAGCATATCTATTTGAGTTCTAGCACATGATTTACTTGTTCCTCAATGTAAGTTTTGGGGCCATTCTCTGCGGGTACAGTTGGGGATGCTGTTTTTTTTTCCCCTGTAGTATGTTCCTGTAAGAGGAACCTTTTGAGTAATAATTTTTGGATGTGTTGGGTCCCCTGGGACCCTGAGGTCTATTCTGCACAGTTATTCTACCTCTCAGTCGAAGATTGAGATAAATGGTGGAGTTAAGGAAAATGGAGTATTCTTTGAGTGAGCTGGATTCCTGTAAGGATCACCCACAATAGATTAGGGACTGCAAATAGAATGGGTATCCAGAGGATATCCATATTTATTGCTTCAGGTATGTAACTTCATCAGTATCCTGTATACAAATCAAAAAATTATTTCCCACAGGGGGTTTTACGAAAATCTAAAAACGTTTTGTGCTTACCTGATTGCCGCTAACATCGTCTCCTATTTGTTTATGTTCTGTCTGCGGAGATAGGGACCAAACGGAATCTGGTTCCAGAGCTCGATAGCAAGCAAGCGTTGAAGGCAAGGTAGTGCAATCTAGCGGATAACACTGTGTGTTGGGCTCTCTGCCTTCATGACCCAGAGCGAGCAAAAATATACGTGGGTAGTTGTGTACCCAGCCCCGTCTAGTGGCCGTCGGCCTCAGGTATACTCCTCTTCCACCGAGCCAGTGAACCTGTACTCTAATGCAAAAGATTCACAGAGGAAACAGATGCAAGTGAGGAGCCATCGAAGCAGTCCATGGCAACTTGTCAAAACAGTCGATGAGGTTCTGCGGGTTGGTCGCAGTGGGGTGTGAGAAACCCCAAGTCCGGTCATTTTTCCCCACAGTCCCGATACCGTTGCAGGGGTGTGTGAAAATTTGTCTCTTGAGTGTAGTGCTGCCATGAGAGGCTGTGGCAGAATGAGTGTAGAAACCTAATCTAGAAAACCTAAACCTTCCTTTTGCCGCCATGGCTCAACTCACCTCTAGACCTTGGAAATTATTTATTATAAGGGCGTCAATAGAATTTATTTTTGTGGTTATTTTGAAATTATAAATCCACTATTTAACTCCAAATTTAGTTAAATATGTGTTATGTGTGGAAAAAACATAGCCCAAATAATTTGTAGTGTAATCAAGGAGAAGTGTGAAAACTGCAATGCTTGGCTTTCTGATTATTCTCCTTCTTTATTTGGGAAAGTGTCATAGGTTGAGGTAAGTCCATATGGAAAATATGATTCTCCAATAGGAGAACCTTGGGAGAACCTACATGATCTGTGCTTATGCTAGCACCAAAACTGCTCAACTTGGTCTATGTCTACTTGTGTGTCAACGCTTGTCCAATCTAGTAGAGAAGGGATATGGAGAAAATCTAAAGTGAAAAAACCTAAATCATAGGTCTTAAAAATACTTCTATGAAGGGGAAACCTCCTCTGTTATCAATAATTCTGGATCCTCTTCTGGCTGTTCAAATAATAAGCACCAATTCACAATTCTACTAAAATAAATAAATAAACATGTGAAAAAATAGAAAGGCTTCTTGTGCAGGGAGGTGAAGCAAGCGACTTCACCAGGGTACTGTCCAGGCTCCCCGGTAGTGAAGAAATTATTGTTCTCCTAAAGTGAGTCCACCGAGGTACTGTCTAGGCCTATTGGCGGTGAAGCAACACCAGAGATGAAACTATATACTCTGAATATCCTAAACTTTCTGTGCACATTACCCTTTCCTGAATTGAGTCGATTGTGATACGATGTACCTTTCTGTGAGTTCAACCAAGTAGATAATTGAGAAGATTATATGTGTGAAACTGGGTAAAAAATGGGAACTTGGAGCAATCAATAATTCCTGAAGGTATGACCCTTAACCAAAAGCTAATTCCCAGACAAAGAAGCTAAAGTTTTCCCAGTGTGTTTCCAAGTGTTGTCACTGCCACAACACCCTCCAAAATTTCACTACATCCCAATTTTGGAGCCTACTTCATTGTCACATCATGTGTCGCCTATGTCATCAAGTGTCATTTTATATTACCTGATATGTATTAAGTTTTCTTGAGTCTTATCAAGTTTCTTTGAATCAATTAGAACATATTTACATGTGTTTCATTTTTATTGTAAAGTGAAATTTTTGGGTCGCAGTTGCACGGGCGTCACTGTTTATAGTTGGGGAATGTGCAGAAAGTGGTATCTTCATGAATATTCATTTTTGGTTAAGTTTTTGTAAGTTTTCTTGGTGATTTAGTATGTGTCTCACATGGTTTTCTGTCCGAAAATCATCTTGGCCACCCCTAGACTAATCATCTAGACTTAGAAAAAAATCAATTTCAAATGAGCTCATCAAGGAAAAGGGAACATGAGTGCACTCTAAAGCCTTGATGGGAGATACTTCATTGTTTATAATTTCACCCTGTGCCCTCCCATAAAGTTGGGTGCACACCAAAAGAACGAATCCCCTTCCCTACTACGAATTGTGGCCTTAATTCACCAAATATTCCTTGATCACATTCCTTCGACTTGAAGAAGTGTGCCCTCCTTTGGTGCAAGGGTGCATCCTGAAGACCTGAAGATTCTCCTTTTAGTCTTCCCCCATGCACAATGCACTCTCCTGAATTGATTTAGCACACCTTGAAGACTTGAAGCCTCAACCTTCAACATTTGGGAGTGTGCCCTATGCCCTCCCTCTCTCCCTTGCGTGTATAGTGCACTTAGGAAGCTCAAAGTCTTCCACTTCGTCCTTCATACTTGCGACATGCACCATGCCTTCATTTTCTTCTTCCTTAGGGTGCATGACTACATCCCGAACTGTCAAATCTCCTCCTCCATCATCCTTCATCCTTTCAGAGTGTGCCCTTGCACCTTAAAGCTCCATTGACCATTTTAAGCACAACGAAAGGGCATGAACCATACAATATGCATAAAACATGCTACAATAGGAGATTTTCAGCTAATAGTTGCTCATCATGAGTGATTTTAGAAACAAGTATTCTAGGAAACTTATGGGAACCTAATATATCTGTGCTTATGCTAGCATCATAACTTCTCAACTTGGTATGTGTCTACTTATGTGTCAACGCTTATCCAATCTAGTAGATAAGGGATAAGGTGAAATCTAAAGTGAGCAAACCTAAATCATAGGTCTTAAAAATAATTCTCTCAAGGGTAAACCTCCTCTGATCTCAATAAGTAGGGGTCCCTATTCTTCCTATTGAAAATAATAAGCACCAATGCATAGTTTTACTAAAATAAATAAATAAATGGGTAGAAGAAGAGAAATTCTTCCTACGCAGGGAGGTGAAGCAAGTAAATTCACTAGGGTACTACCTAGGCTCAATAATAGTGAAGCAACACTTGTGCTCCTGAAGTGACTCTACTAGGGTACTATCAACGCCTGCTGGCACTAGAGCAACACTAGAGATGAAATTCTATACTCTGAATATCCTAAACTTGTCATGCACATTACCCATTCCTGAATTGAATCAGTTGTGATACAATGTATCTTTGTGTAAGTTCAACCAAGTAGAGAATTGAGAAGATGTTATGTGTGAAATTGGGTCGAATTGGGAAACTTGGGGAAATCAATACTTCATGAAGGTCTGACCCTTAATCAGATGCTAATTCCCTAATAGAGAAGTTGAAGTGTTCCCAATGTGTCACCAAGTTTTGTCACTCCAAATACACCCTCTGAAATTTCACTACATCCAAATTTTAGAGCCTAATTCATAGTCACATCATGTGCCACCTTTTTCGTTAAGTGTCGTTTTATATTACTTGATATGTCTTAAGTTTTATGGATTCTTCTCAAGTGTCATCGCATCAATTAAAACATCTTTATATGTGTTTCATGGTCACAACACCTTTCATGTTGTAAAGCAACACTTTTGGGTCACAGTCGCACACATTTCACTGTTTATAGTTGTGGAATATGCAGAAAGTGGAATTTTCATGAATATTAATCATTTTTTAAGTTTGTATAATTTTTATTGATGAGTTAGTATGTGTCGTACATGGTTTTGTGTCGGTAAACTATCTTGTCTACCCCTCGCTCAATCATCTAGACTTAGACAAATTTGGGTTTCAAATGAACTCATAAAGGCCAAGATACATGACTGCACTCTGAAGCCTTAATAGGAGATCCTTCATTGTTCACAATTGCGCCCTACACCCTCCCATAGAGTTGGGAACACTACATAAGCACAAATCCCTTTCCCTGCTCCGAACTACGCCGTCAATTCACTAAGTATTCCTTGACCACACTCCTTTAGTGCACTGGTGCATCTTGAAGAACCAAAGCTTAGCCTTTCAACCTTCCCTTATGCACCATGCACCCTCCTGAATTGAACGATATCAACAAATAAATTACATAATTTATCTAAGTTCAAGTAGGCATTATTGTTCTATGTAGTCATTAAATTTTCTAGTACAAAGATCTATACAACTAGAATAAAACCCAAATTGTACATTTCAGAGACAGGAAGTTGGAAGGGAACCCAGTTTCGCTTCAGGAAATTAACCCTTGAGCAAACATAATATAAATAACCATTCAATATTTTGACAAAGATAAGCCAGTTCTTAAGACAGTAAAACCCTCATGGGCTAAAACCATAATTCTGGAAGTACATTCAAATGCATGCAACTCAGTGCATGGTTCCAGGAACCATAAAACCTTAACATAAGAGGCCTCAATACTGGAGGAGTACCATCCTGGAATAAAATAACCGAAAAGAATAAGTTCCTAGAAACTGTGTTGTTAACATAAGCATGTCGTAGAGGAGAACAGAGTACTTCCAGCAAGGGGAAAGAAGTTTGATTAGAAGGGACACTGTAAGAAGAGGAGAAAACTCTGGAAAGCTAAGGGTAAACTTAGTACCTGTAAAACCCTATACCTCTTCCTCGATTGGAGAAACTTCCTATTAGCTAAGGCGAAATTTCAATCCGTTTGAATAGTAATAAATTTGTGAGAAGACATATGTAAACATTATGCATCTTACATGTAGAGAGACCCTTCTGGAAGATAGGCATCAATGGCATTGTGGAACTTGTCAAGAAAGGAGACTGCAAAATTAATAGAAAATTATGAAACTAATCATATATCAAAACAAAACAATTAACTGTTATGTGCCCTACCTGGAAAAGGTTTTGGTTGTGAAACGTTGTATTTATGATTAGTTAAACTGTGAGAGAACCATCATATAACCCTGAGAAGGGGAGCAACGAAATGCTACTAGGAAAGAAGAAAATGATTCCTCGACCAGAAAGGGTAAGGCGGTAGTTACATGACATAACCAAGTATGCTCCTCACCATCGATTAAGGATCTTCATCGAGAGCTGTGGATCAAACATTGATCCCAATATTTGTGCCAAGTGTAGAGCCAGGATAGAGTCAAGGTTTCGAGAGCATACCCTAACCCAGGTGGCATGACTATGGGGTGGGGTTCAATATTGGTTAGGCTGTATTCCATATTAAATTCACACCGTTAAACAATATTAAATTTTCACATAAAATTTATACAAGGAGTCTCGAAACGTTGAATGCAGATTTCATTATAACCTATATGCAATAGCTTATAATGAAGGGGAAAGAAGTTCGATTAGAAGGGACACTTTAAGAAGAAGAGAAAACTCTGTAAATCTAAGGGTAAACTCGGTACCTGTAAAACCCCATGCCTCTTCCTCGACTGGAGAAACTTCTTGTCAGCCAATGCGAAATTTCAATCTGTTTGAATAGTAATAAATTTGTGAGAAGACATATGCAAACATTATGCATCTTACCGGTAGAGAGACCCTTCTGGAAGATAGGCATCAATGGCATTGTGGAACCTGTCAAGAAAGGAGGCTGTAAAATTAATAGAAAATTATGAAACTAATCATATATCAAACCAAAAAAATTAATTGTAAATGTGCCTACCTGGAAAAGGTTTTGGTTGTGAAACGCTGTATTTATGATTAGTTAAACTGTGAGAGAACTATCGTATAACTCTAAGAAGGGGAGCAACGAAATCCTACTAGGCAAGGAGAAAATGATTCCTCGACCAGAAAGGGTAAGGCAGTAGTTACATGACATAACCAAGTATGCTCCTCACCATTGATTAAGGATCTTCATCGAGAGCCGTGGATCAAACATTGATCCCAAGATTTGTGCCAAGTGTAGAGCCAGGACAGAGTTAAGGTTTCGAGAGCATGCCCTAACCCGGGTGGCATGACTATGGGGTGGGGTTCGATATTGGTTAGGCTGTATTCCATATTAAATTCACACCGTTAAACAATATTAAATTTTCACATAAAATTTATACAAGGAGTCTCGGAACGTTGAATGCAGATTTCATTATAACCTATATGCAATATCTTATAATGAAGGGGAAACAAGTTCGATTAGAAGGGACACTTTAAGAATAAGAGAAAACTCTGTAAATCTAAGGGTAAACTCAGTACGTGTAAAACCCCATGCCTCTTCCTCGACTGGAGAAACTTCCTGTCAGCCAATGCGAAATTTCAATCTGTTTGAATAGTAATAAATTTGTGAGAAGACAGATGCAAACATTATGCATCTTACCTGTAGAAAGACCCTTATGGAAGATAGGCATCAATGGCTTTGTGGAACCTGTCAAGAAAGGAGGCTGTAAAATTAATAGAAAATTATGAAACTAATCATATATCAAACCAAAAAAATTAACAGTAAATGTGCCTACCTGGAAAAGGTTTTGGTTGTGAAATGTTGTATTTATGATTAGTTAAACTGTGACAGAACTATCGTAGAAATATGAGAAGGGGAGCAATGAAATCCTACTAGGCAAGGAGAAAATGATTCCTCGACTAGAAAGGGTAAGGCAATAGTTACCTGACATAATTAAGTATGCTCCTCACCATCGATTAAGAATCTTCATCGAGAGTCGTGGATCAAACATTGATCCCAAGATTTGTGCCAAGTGTGGAGCCAGGACAGAGTCAAGGTTTCGAGAGCACGCCCTAACCCGGGTGGCATGACTATGGGGTGGGGTTCGATGTTGCTTAGGTTGTATTCCATATTAAATTCACACTGTTAAACAATATTAAATTTTCACTTAAAATTTATACAAGGAGTCTCGGAACGTTGAATTAAGATTTCATTATAACCTATATGCAATAGTTTGATTAAAATTTTTATAAGCCATGGGAATATTGTATTTGGATCCAATCAGAACCTACCTATATGCGTGTAGTATCATATGTTAAATATAACCTTGAAGTATTATATTAAATTGCGTCAAATTGCTAGATAATAGGTTATGATTATGGAAGTTAAACATATGTGCATCATAACGTTCATGTTTTTGTATTTAACAAGGCCACATAGCTAGTGTTCCCCATCACTTAGTTTAAATATAGTTAAATTAAGATAAAAAAATTTCTTTGCAAGTTTGAAAACAATGGGACTACATCATGTTCATGTCCAAGAACAATATCCGAATGGGGAATTAAATCACTGACTTAATATCTAGAAGCACCTTAATAATACATGCAATCATTGTTATCTAGGACCTCATAGACAACAAAGTTAAAATAATTAAAATATGGAATTATTCTACATTGTATTTATTGATTCTAATTAAGATTGATTAATTTCAATCATATATTTATGAAATGAAAAATAGTTTTATTATTTTACTTTAATTTAATATAATATATTGATTGATTATATATTCATTAATTGTAATTATAATTAAATTAATTTTATTCAAATGTAAATGTAAATTTAAAATGTAAATGTAAATTTAAAATGTATTGATTATATATTCATTAATTGTAATTATAATTAAATTAATTTTATTCAAATGTAAATGTAAATTTAAAATGTAAATGTAAATTTAAAATGTAAAATAATTAAAATTTTGATTAAAATATAATAAATTATTATATTGTTGAATGGCTATAAATTAGGTGGCTTAGTGTTTTCTATTTTAGTTTGAAAGAGTTGATGATACAGTTTTCGGTAAATATGGCACCAAAGCAACTTATGAAGTATGGAATATGTTTGAACCCGACGTGAATCGAACACGGAACCTTCTGATCTGGAGGCTGACGCGCTACAATTGCGACACTGAACCAACTAATATTGAACTCATAGCCGAAGGGGCGGATATCACATAATAAGGACAGAAAACGGAACCGAGTCTTTTCGAGCGATGCTGTGACAGGTACTGTTATGAGTCTAGCGGCGGCGGAAATAATGATGGTTTAATAAGACCCAACCTCTTTGCACCAATCAGGAGGTGAATAAATAAAAATTTTAAAAATAAATTATATTGATTTTGTAATGTTTACTTTACATATTGGTGAATTAATTTTTTGTCAAGGGCGAACAATCGAGTTTCAACGTATGATCGAATACGTAATGAGGATAATAAGTCAAAAAATCAGTCAAACCTCATCTTTACGAAGATCTTGTTCTGCCGAGGAATCATTTCTTTTATTAGTAAACTGTGGTGGATTTGGAGTCAAAAGGATGTGACACCGACCCTGAAACCGAGTCATGGTTTTCGGGCGCGAATAAATATTAAGTGGGTAGAGTGTTGAGTTTTTCTTCTATAAAGAATGTAGAAAGGTCAAAATATTATATAAGATTGAGCACGACTTGAATTATTATATAAGATTGAGCACAACTTGAAATAACATTCATTGCATCTTATATTATAAATGTTAAGAAGTCGATTTCAAGCTGTCACTCTTAATTTGTGTGGCCATAACTTTTCAAGCTGGCACTCTAGGCAATTTGAACGACAATTCACACGAGGCGGCTACAACCACCAAATATTATATATTTCGTATGCAATCGAAGCGGTGAGTGGTGAGTTTATAAATTGGATATCCAAGCTGCTGTGAACAAGGGTGTGTTTCCGGATATATTGAATATGGAATCTGTGAAGGACGAAGTGGCGCTTCGGGCTTCGGCCATAAGTATGGCATTTTCATTAGAGAAGCCCTTTCTCCTAAGATGTGCCCTTCGTCTTAAAATCCCTGACATCATTTCGAAAGCCGGCCCCGATGTTTCTCTCTCCCTCCAACAGATCGCCGCCCAACTCCCCTCTGAAGATCCCGACCTGGGAGCCCTTTCCCGCATTCTTTCTTACCTTTCCAGCATGGGAATATTGCAGGCAGTCAAAGCAGAGAAGGGAATTAACATGAAATACGGGCTTACCAATCTCAGCAAAAGCTATTTCACCTCGGAGGATATTAATCCGCGAAGCCTCGTTCCCTTAGTTCTTTTGCAGACACACCCAACTTACGTGACCGCGTGGGCCAATATTCACGAACGTGTGCTTCATGGCGGCGATAATTGGAAGAAATCTAGTGGCAATGGCAAAGACTTCTGGAGTTTCGCTGGCAGCAATCCGGAGTTCAGCGCCATCTTCAACGCTGGCATGGTGGCCGTCACAAAGGCCACTATGGAAGATATCTTAGCTGTTTATGATGGCTTCAAAGACGTCAACACGCTGGTGGACGTGGGCGGAGGCCACGGGGACGCCTTGAGTCTCATAATTGATGCCTATCCTCATATCCGCGGCATCAACTTTGATCTTCCTCAAGTTATCGCTACTGCACCAACTCTCCTGGCATTAATCCCCGTGCTCAGTAAATTATACTTTTTCCCTCAGCATAGCGCAGGCGTGCGGGCCATCTTGCTGGTGACATATGGCGAGCCTACCGCGTTCTCTTATCTATTTGTTAATCCGTTCTGCCCATTACGCGCGTACACATTAGCGGTGCTCGCGCCCAGACCCGCCGCACTGCGGGATGCGATATCTTTACAAAGCAATTAACGACTGCTGGCAACAACAGGCATTTTATCATTGCTGGACGACGCCAGCCTGATGAAGATCCTCTATACGCGATGGTTATTACCGGTTTATAAGCCCTTCTTGATCAATGTCCTATCATGAATTTTTTCTTGCATAGTTGTCTGACAAGATCAACCAAAGCCATTGAAGAATTGCAAAGCATGAGTCTGTTCCACACAAAGGAAAGTTAATATTATCAGAGGCTGTCTTGGATTTAATGGAAGGCCATGACATGATAGAATCTGCCAATGTTGTGGATGCTGTTATGTTGAATTGTTTACCGGGAGGTGGCGAAAGGACCCGAAAACAATGGACTGAACTACTCCAAGCAGCCGGTTTTTCTGTCTCTAAAATCGTGGGGAGGAAGGGCACTGTAACTAAAGTAATTGAAGCAATCAAGTGCTAAATCATGTTTACAATATGTATTCCCACAGTACTTTAGTGTGCTTCTCAACCGAAAGCATTTTAGTATTTTTGCGTGTTTAATTTACTTCCTTACTGATAGAGTTCATCATGATGTAATCGCATATTTGAGGTTTATTCTATTATATTATTAATATAAATGAGCATTAAGCTACTTTTGACTATTTGTTTTGTGTCAACGTTACCGTGTATCTTCTCGTCATCGTTTCTGATGTTGATGTTTGAAAGTAATTTGATAAACCACTGATACAAGCAACCTATTTTCAATTATTGGTAAACCACTGATACACAACTATTTTCAATCGGTTAGTTTAAAAAAAAAGCAGTCAAATAGCAAAGATTTGCCTGGAATCTTGTTTACAGTTGTTAAATTTTAGTATTCTGAGTGCCAAAAGAGTTTTTGATAGTGCTGAATCCATTTCCATTATAAAAAATGGATTCCAAACACTCCAACTATCTGATTTTTTGAATTTTAATTTATCGGATTCCGACAAAAAACTACCTATTCCACACGCTGGGTAAACAACTTCATTTTCAATTATTAGTAGCCCACTAATACAAGCAACCTATTTTACAAAGCTTGTTCACATTCACTAAAAAGAAAAACTCACAAGTAAAATAACATGATAAATAAAAATTTTATTAATCACAGTGTACGAGGGTTAATAATTATGTTTTGATAAGCGAAATTCTTCTATACAATGGTATGCGAATGGTATGCGACTATAGAACGCATACACCGAGGTAAACACGACTCCAAAGTTTAAATTTTCAATATGAAATGTCTAGTAAGTCACATTTATTATAATTCACATGGCAAAGGTTTAAAAAAAATGATTCGTCGTAAAGGTTTGGCTTATCACATTAATTGTTTTTACGGATAGAGTTATGGTGCAAGTTTAATTTGTTACCGGATCCAAATCTCCATGGTCGAATCGTGCGTGTCGCCTTAACTCCTCCACCATACTTGGCGGTAGGACTTGCCACTTGTTACTATCACTACAGCACTACGCTGGGGACGCACTCGACTATCCCCGCAAGGATGTACGGACAAACACCTCCCTACCGGGACATGCGTATTCAATTAGCAGTGTTTTTGTGCGAAAGCAGCCGAACACCCGCGACATAACAAATGACGAGTCAAGCGAGAACTCGCTCATTCGCTTTTCTCTTTCCCCTCGAATCCTAGAGCTTTCACACTAGTAACCCTCTAGCGGAGAGATGTAACCGGAGCATTCATTCGAGATTGTTTCTTTAATCGATGAATTTGGTGATAATCTTACAACCCCTAAGGATGTCTTCCGATTATTTTCACGAAAATGAGTCCGGCCGCCTGGAAATTTCCAACTTGCCGAGGATACGGATCTTCTCATACTTACGTTCATGGCTCCAGATGCAAACTTCTTCGCGGAAAACTTGAGGTAAAGATTTTACTATTTTGTTTAAATGTCATCGCTTAAACACCAACTTCATACTCGACTTCATCTCGTCGAGCCCCTTTTTGCTTACCTATTTCTTCCTTTTGCCTGGTTTTCGCTTTCTTTTGTTTTCCAATCTAGGGTTGTAATACGACCAGTAGCGATCAAGCTCCTTTTCTCGGGTGATACTCAAATTCGGCACTCTGTATTTTTTAGCATCTCAAGATCATACCCTTTTTAATCTAAACTTGCTAAACCCTACGTTTTTCTTTTGTTTTTACGGTGTTTGTCTACCAAAAAACCCCCCGAACTCCGCTTCTCTGCCTCCTTCACAACTCGGCATCAAGTAATTGTCTTTACTTATCGAAACCCCGTCGGCAGTGTTCCAGTGCAGTGGATCTTTGAAACTTGCTGGGAGTCTCGGAGCTTGCTTTCGGCCTCTTAGCTTGTTTTCCGGTTTTTTAAACTCGGTGTAGTTAGTTTAACAATCAATGTAATAGAAGAACCGAGCATTTGAGAAAGTACGTTGTAGCGATATCACTCTTTTCTTCTTGCGACTGCCCCTCCCGTAGAACTCTCTTCATACCAAATTTGCCTAG
Organism: Pinus albicaulis; assembly: GCA_034641835.2. Lineage (NCBI taxonomy): Eukaryota > Viridiplantae > Streptophyta > Pinopsida > Pinales > Pinaceae > Pinus > Pinus albicaulis. The sequence continues at coordinate 331,211 of JAXQQM020090944.1, forward strand.
CGCGAGCTTTGGTTTAGTTTGATTTATAACTTCCGTGCTATCTTTAAAGGTGTAATTACGAGATAGGACATATTCAAATGAATCGTCAGCAAGGGTTTTATCGGCATTCGTAGAATTCGCTTGTTTGGGTTCTACTGAAGTACTCGGAACTATATTTTTTCATTTTTCACGGAAACTCTATACGCAGTCTCTCTCTTTCAATATAATTTCAGTTCTTTGTTATAAACTAAATTTGGTGTTATCTCTCTCGTAGAGGTTATTTTAAGTATGTTTCTTGGCACAAATGCCACTCTTGATCTACTCGTCATATTACATATATGTATGTATTGTATTATGGATGTAATTTTTCACTCTTTTTACGCTACATACTATCGAAGACATCGCGGCCTTTCTGCCAATTTGTATCTCGTAATTTTCGTTTCATAATTTAAGAGATTCTCCCTTAGATTTATCAAAGGGTTTTTGTTTTTATAAATACTACAGGATTATTTTACGTGTTATAAGATATGGTTTATCAATGATACTCATAGGTGACTTGTGCACCCAGTCTCGCTATATAAAGGATCTGTATAGATTTTATCCCACGAGTCGGAACAAGGATGGTTATCCTCACCAACCCCGTTCCACAAGCTCATCTTGGGGGTCTATTCCTACCGTTTTACATTTGTGTCATAGTCCGCTCCTCGTTACTTTGGTATTCTATAATTTCTTGTTTTGAATCACATGCATATGGTAATCTCAATAGTAAACGTGTTTATTGTTATTTCCACAATTCTTTGTTCCTCAAATATTCTGCAGAAAAAACCTTTTTACTATATACGAGAACTCACAAAAACTTTTCTTCTAATTGGGTTAAAGACAAGAGGGTACATTAAACCCTCTCGTACATAAAATCAGCAGTAATCGTTCCTATTTTTTTTAAAAAAAAGAAACACTAAATCATCTTGTAACTCATTTATTTTTCCTAAGCATTTTTGTCTCGTCTCCTACGAGAAACTTCTTCCACTATTTAATGGTCTTTTTCCGTCACAGAACCTTGACATCTACTGTTAAGCTTGATCCTACACAATTCCTGTTTCAGCATTATTCTTGTTTAAGAACATACTTAGCTTTCGCGTGTTGGTTTACAAAATCAAATTTCCGTTTCCCATGATGGTTTTAACAATAAAATAAGAACAATGAGATAGTCGACTATAGTTCTATCGAATTCCGTGCTATGGTATACTTATCTCAGACTGGCAAACTCCTTGATTTTTGACTGCGGTCCTCCCAACCTTCAATGGAGACAATGACGTTCTCACCTTGCCCCCGAGCTCCGGATCTTGGACGCGTGCCACCAGAAACTAGTGGATAGTTTTCTCCTTCTGTGACCTCTGGATTAATCGAGTCATGTGATAAAAATTTCTTGCTCACAAGAGTTGCGGAGTAATTTTCAAGCTGTTTTCCCACCCTGACTCTAGAAAATACTTCACTCTCTCGCTAGCCATTTCAAGTATCCCCTACCCTTCTGGAATTCCTTTTATTCCGTGAGGGTAAGTAATCTGTCTCCAAAACTCAGTTTCCCCAACCACTTCCCTATTCCCCGGAAACTTCACCAATCTAGAAAGGGTTTCCTCTTTCTTTTTCATCTTTTAATAACTCGGTAAATATTAAAAATAAAAATACTTTTAAGTTATGAGCAATTGCCAATAAGTTTTTTCCTTGTCCGACGAATAACAAAAAAGATAATAAACAAAATAAAACTAAAGAGACTAATTAGACTAATGGATCTTTTTAACCAAATGTAATTAATTGTGCTCTTAATGAGGATGTCACAAAGTGATGATAAACTTTTTCTTATATATAACAAAGCCACGTCTATAATAACGGGTTTTCAAGGGCGGGTGTTGAGAGGAAAATTTTGAAAAAATAATAAGAAAATAAAAAAATAAAATATTGGATCTTAATAAAATTTTATATTTTATTTTTTAAATTAAAAAAATATATATTGAAAGATGTTACCTACATTTTAATGTATTTTTTTAGTATAAGTTATGTAAAATTAACATATTAATTATTAAGCATTTTTAAAATTAAAATATAATTGAAATTTAAATATAAATAATTAATTTAATGAAATTTTTGTATTTCAAATAATTCTATTTTTTACACATTACTATAACTTTAAAATAATTTAAAGAAATTTTTATATTTCAAATAATTCCATCTTTCCACCTATCATTTTAACCTAATAAACTAAATGCACACATTTGGTTTCTTTGCCACGGTTTTCCCCTTGATGGACCTCCAACTCTGCGACGAGATCCGTATTCAATTCATTGACCCAGTCACTTCAGCTCGTTGATGTACTTTATGATATCCCAGATTATGCAATTATTCTGAATATGCGACACCAAGAATGAATCCAAATTTGCTCTGCATTACAATAAGTTATTATAGGATTAAAAAGATTATAAATAAATTTTACTTATAAGATTATAAGTTCAATTTTACTTTTACAGTACTAATAAATCACCTAGGTCGGAAGAAGAGCGGGTTGTGGTTGAGAGGCATTTCCCCTTCAAACCTTCTACCCTGTGATTGGTATATCTCCTGCTTTAGTTGTTCTAAGTCTTCTTGTATCATTAATGATAAGGTATGAGGGTCCTAGTATGTCTGTGATTTCACGAAAATGTTTTAGATGAATACTAAGGACTATTTACTGCTATAATATCTTATATATATATTTTTTAAATAATAGATATATATATTTTTAATAAACAACTAATTATTTTATTATTTTATTTATAGTAATTTTTTTAAATAAAATAATTTAATATTTAATTTAAGAGAAAATTTTTAAAAAATAATAAGAGATTAGAAAATAAAATATTAAATCTTAATAAAATTTTTATATTTTAATTTTAAATTAAAAAAATATATATTATAAGATGTGACAAATACATTATGTAAAATGGATTATTTGGAAGTTACAAATACTTTTAAAATAAAAAATATAACTGAGATTTAAATACATAAAATTTTAATGATTTTTTATATTTTAAATAATTTCATCTTCACATATCACTCATAACCTAATGAACTAAATAAGAATATAATTGAAAATTTATTTACATAGTTTTTTTAATGAAATTTTTATATTTCCAATAATTTCATCTTCACACATATCACTTTAACCTAATGAACTAAATGGAAGCACATATAACTTCAACCAAATAAACTAAATGCAAGCAATTCATGTATGCAAATAAGTAGTTATATATATATATATATATATATATATATATATATATATATATATATATATATATATATATATTATCTGTGTCTGAAATAAGATGAGAGCATTTTGTAAAAAAATAAATTTGTATGCATTGTTATTAATTTTTTTGTATAAATTTGCATTATTTAACATTTTTCTATTTTTTTCAATTTAAACATTTTATATAAATTTTAAAAAATATTAAAATTATGTTATTAAATAATAATTCACACTTAAATCTATTTTCTAATTTTATTAAAAAAATAATGTGATATTATCTCATCTCATCATTAATAAAATAAGCAACTCTATATACATAGTTTCAATGTGTAAACATTATAGCCCAAAAAAGGGGAGCAAATCGCTTAAACGAAAAGAGATTGCAGCATCCAAAAAGTTGAATATTATCATAAAAAATCCTTGGTACTATTTAACATTCGTAAAAATAGTTCCATGGTACTATTTTTGACATCAAAGGTTCGGTGGCCGATGCTCCCGTGGGCGGTGCGCACCTGAATCCATGTCCAAATTGGCTTCTCTCGCCACCATTTTTCCAAAGAATCGATGGACCCTCCGCCCTGACAAGCTCCTTGATGTACTTTATGGCATGCCGCTTTATGCAATTATTCTCGAATATGTGACACCAAAATTGTCATATATAAAGGTCATATATAATTTTTTTTAAAATATTGTCACTATAAAGGCCATATATAACACGAAGCATTTTTATCTCTCTATAGACACTTCAATTTCTTTATCTCTCTAGAAATAATTGTTGCACTACTAGGGGAAAGGTTTTAAGACAATTTTTAGGTAAATTGTCTTAACTTGAGACAAAAAAATAAAACAATATATAACACAAGCATAATTGTTTCTTATTTCATTTTTGTCTCTCCAAAGATAATTTTTTTGTTTGTCTATCCAAATACGATAGTTGAAATTAAATACATATTGTCTTTATGGAGACAATGTCTTTAATCCTATCTATTGTCTCTCTAGACTCAATATAAAACAAATGAATCCCAAAAAAATATCTCACCATTAAAATAAATCAATATAAAAAATATTTAATTAAAATAAACTACAATATCATTGAATAATTCATGTTAGGGTATAGTGGAATCGAACCACCAACCTCCGACATGGCAGAGTGCTATTCCATTGAGCTAGCACAATTAAATAATTATGTGAGGAGTTATGGCAGTTCTTGAAATTGTATATCTAGACATTGATTTTTTAAAAAATGCTCGACACATAATGGCATGATCCTTATAAATATATAATTATGAAAAACCCCTATTTTTAACTTAATAAGAAAAATAACTCAATGGATTTAGATCATTGTGACACCCTTGTAGCTTGACTTGCACAAAAACTAATAATAAACAATAATCATGAAAACAAATTAATCTAGTCATACGAAGAAAATTAACTAGAATTAGCACAAGCAATACAACCACCACCCAAAGAGCTACACTAGCTTGCTAGTAAGCATTGATGACACATATGATGTAGACAACAAATCATGACTACATCTTTAACTCATTCAAGACATAATGGCACTCTCTCTTTCACCATTACTAATTTCTTTGACCACTTTTTCAATGTAAGTTTTTTAAGGGACAAAAACTAGAATATCCAATAAGCACACATTTGTTTTTCGTAGAAGAAAATGCCTTGCCCTCTTATACATAGCAGATGACTATTGTATATCACCCAAATTATTGATAAAGTAGCAATTAGAACAAAATGCATGCCATCTTATTCGAATTAGAACATCGTTGTAGTGTACCGTCACAACTACTGATAACTTAGCAATTAGAACAAATTATAACATATAACTACTCATAAGACAATTAAAAAAACTCTTGATCTTCTAGGCTTAACATATTGTTTTTCAATAAAAATCATTTCACAAAGGACAATAAAAAATCATTCTACAAAGGACATTCTAAAGTAGAGCTTACCTTATGACAAGAAAAGGATGTTCACAATTGGCACAACCTCGAAATAAATTCCATAATAGCTTGCATAATTGCAAGAACTTTTCCTTGTTCAAAAAAAATGATCAAACTGGACTCATAAATAGAAATAAATACCATAGATTTTTAAGTCAAACCAAAATCACAACAAAAAAATGAATCAAAAAATATTATTATATTTCCTTTCCATAGATCATAGAAGTGTTTGCATTTAGATCTTCAATAAGAAGTTGTATAAAATTTGTTCTCATGCCTTTAGTAAATTGACACTCAATCACTTGTACATCACTAAGAGGAAGAAAAACACTCAAAGGGACTCGACATTAAAATCCCGGTATGAAACACCAATTCTACATTCATACCTTCCCCTCTTTCCATTATTGTCTTTTTTTCCTTAGCAAAGTGAAGGGCCTAAAGTTAGCTTGAACTAATTTCAAGCCAAGTTCATCACATTCTCGAAAAAAGTTTTTTTGAATTATTTTATACCATGTGGACACCACAAGGTATAATACTAAATTATGACATCCTATTATAATCTATAAAATTGAAGTTGTGAGATGAAATCAAAATTTCGAAATAGTAAAAAGAAAACCATGTGTGTTTCAGCTTTTATGAACAATGCAACTCCTTAATGCATTTTAGCAATGGTGCATTTGTATTCCTTACTACATATTTTCAAAAGCCTCGTCTCAGAGAAGTAACATACTAGACAAGATGGTAATAGTGAATTAATAATTTGTAGCAAGTTTTTTGTAATAGTTTGTAATAGAGAATAGATCAAGTAATTCAGTAACTAAATGAGTTGCTACTACCTCGTGCTAGTGATTTTAACATGTGTGCTATCAAAAATTTGTAAAATGGCTCTTTACTAGCTTCTCATGTCACTAGTTTTTAAGTTTTAACTCAAGCCGATAGGATTATTCTTGGTTTCCCATGCTAGTCTACTAATGAATATGAGAAATGTGATATTCAAAGGTTGTTGAGGAGGTAAATCCCCCTCTGCGGACGGAGGTGATCCCACTAGCCCGCGATCGGGTCTAGCAACAATCAAGTCACACAATGACGTTGGTTCCTAGTTACAAAAGACAAAGATCGCGATGAGTAGCCTACCTCAAATCCCACGCAGCTAATCGTTGGAGAAAAGATGATGTTTCCCATCCCTCGTTTACGAGATCACAATCCTTCCATTTGACATTTCCCGACACACACATGCGAGAAACGACGACACACAACGTAACATCTAAAGCATGTAACTATATATATCAGTCAGATATGATATAATTCATTGCATTACATAAAGAAATGAAAACACATGAATGGAACCAAAATCAGTAGTCACTTCTATTATAAATGACAAAAAAGGGATATTACAACCAAATGCTCGACGTTGATGATCTTCCTTCTTTGACGGGGCTTGTCTGGCGGAGCATGTCTCAATAAAGCTGCGTCGGGAATTTGGACGAAGCTCTCTCTTACAGGATTCTCTTCGCTTAGCTCTCAATAGTTGTCAGCTTATAGTTTCCTTCCTACAAGTTCAACTAGCTTGCTAATGGAGAGGAAAGCTTTTATAGATGGAGAAAAGGAAGTTGGGATCCCTATAATCATGGGATAGGCCTTATTCTTAGGAAGGTTCCATGATAGGCACGGAAAACCACTTCCCATACATGGAGATTCGAAGCCAAACAACTCAACTCCTTTTGATGATTCATTCTGGAGTTTGTTAGAATCAAACTTCTGCCATTTATTTTTTTAAAACATCCCTTAATAAGCTTGGTGCGAGTGAAACATGAGGGGACGGGCAGCGCAGCGCTAGTGCGCCCTCTAGTGTGGATTTCCCCCTTTGGCGCGAGGGATGAATCGGCTAGTCGTGCCAAGGCTAAAACATCTCGTTTTTATGGTTTTTCGTAGAGAAATGTTCTTCAAGAGAATGTTTGTACTTATGAAAGAGGATGCCATGAAGGTGGTTTCAAGACATTTTACTATTCACTGGTGTCATGGGAATAATCCTCCAATGTACTCGGGACAAGGGATTACTGTGGACGGCGACAAAATGTTGTGTAACAGATATGCCCCCTAAAGCATGAGGTCCGAGAGAGAGGAGGGTGAAATGATTTATGAGAATGCACCCAACCGAAAACACTACCATCAGAGACCTACGAAATACAAATAAAACTGATATCTTTGATACACGATATGGGGTATGGGCGCGACCATCCATAATGGGAGAATGTACAATAACCAGGATCCAAGGTATGGACGTAGCCATCTAATCAAATGAGTCATGTAACTAATCATGATAATCCACAAATAATCTGCAACCGAGGATTTTACTGCACACAGATCCGTGTCTTGCACTCCATCTCGACCCGACGTAGTACAAGTCCGAAGCATGTGAATAAGTAGAGCTATAGGGTCGAAAATGTGAAGAACATGCGTCGATTACCAGTCAATAATGAAAGCCATTAATGTAGACGTGAGAGGAACCACCAATAATGAGGATGGCCCTCAAGGTATCTATAGGTACAATCCATCGGAATGTGAATAGTGAGTTGGTGTCGAACACCCATAGAATCATCCGATCGAAGGCCAATAATGAAAACCTTGCATCAAATGCAAATAACACATCGCCATTGAGGCATGCAAGCTCCAAGGTACACTCGAAGGGAGTCTCTAGACCGCCCTTCCCTGGATAATGAGCCGAAGTCGACAGAAGTGACCTTGATCGAAGGTGGGCCATAGTGTTTCCCACATCATCGACGCGAGACAGAGGAACATGATGTTTGTGAATCAAGATCAATAGAGAATCGGAGGGAGGTTGAAAAATGCGAGAGGCCAAATTATCTTGAACATATTAGCGGCACGCACATCTGGGATTTCGCGATATTTGACATCAAAGGATGCGAGGTCATGATGACGTGGAAAATAGACGTATAAGTGGTTAAAAGAGATTAACCAAACCCACGGAGAGTAATGCGATAACGAGATGAGATGTCCCCCAACCCAACACGAATGCGAAACAAGTGCTATGTTCAAGAGCGACATATTTCCGACACGACGGTGATATCTGGTTCCTTTTTCCCCCCACCACTTTTTCGCGAGTACCCCAATTATTTTGGAAACAAGCTTCGAAGGGGATAACATATGCTTGTGATATAAGTTTTTTCCTTCGGAAAAATCCAACCTAGTACATTTAACGAGCCCTAGGAAGGAGGAACTCGAGTAACGTCATTACGCGAGTTCGATGTCATCGATTTTTAACGAGTTCGACAAAGGAAGAACTTGGTGTCTTTTCATGTTTAGAGAGTTTGAAAAGACAAAGCGGAAAAAGAAAACTCCAGCCAGTTCCTTTTTCGTAGATAGTTTCGTATCCAAAAAGGTAGAAAACTATGTCCGAGAGAACCCCTTTGTCGCGATAGGCTAGGGTATTCCTTTTTTTTAAATAATCTATCCGAGCCTCGAAAAAAGGGGTAAACGTATACTAGGTAGATGTCATTTTCGTAGCCAATTTAACGAGCTCAAAACGATAAGTGACTCGACAATATTTTCGCTTTAGAGAGTCGAGAAAAAGAGCCGAAAGATGACTCCAATAGTGACTTTTTTGTGTTTTTACCGAGTCCAAAAAAGTATAAAATGCAACTCGTCTCGTCGTCCTAGTCATGTGAAAACCCTGTCAGCACAAAAAAAGCAAGTGTAAAACCCATTTTCGATAAAAAATATGATAAAATATCGAGAAAAATAATAGCTCTAAAACCTAATTTTGATTTCGAAAAAGTCATAAATATGACCAATAGATCAAAAACATATTTACTTTTTACTTTTTTACACATTGCTGATGAGCGATAGTGAGTTATTTCCCGAGATCTTACGGTGACGATTGTGGACGATCCAATGCACCATTCTAGATCTCTGTTTTTCTCTGCAGTAGAGTCACTTCCATTGTCCATTTTTTAAGCCATATTTCATAGCTTTCCATTGTGATTTGGCATCCCTGAGGGGAGGATTTGCAAATTTAGGGCTTCCGCAGTTGGCGTGGGTATCAAGCACGGACCCACACCAATCGGGCTCTTTTTGAAAAGGGGTCACGCCAGGTGGCGCGAATGTCATCAAAACATTTGCGCCAACCGCGCAACCTAATATTCCAGTCAAATTTCACAAAAATTGAACCAATCAATTGAATTTTTGAATGCCTAAGGGACCTTACAATGTGTTTATGACCAATTTGATACAGGTGTAAAACAAAATGGTGATTGAATGGAAAGAAAGGGAGCACGATGAAGAATATGAGTTAGCAATGGAGAATGAGCAATGCATGAATGCTTTTCAAAAATTCGGTTTAAAGAAACTCTTCTCAACACCATGTCTCAAGGCACGACCGAATTGTTACAATATTTGATAAGTATCCGGGATGAGGACAAAGAGAAGTTTAAACTTCGAGATCAAGTACTTGAACTTGAAGTGTCTTGTGTCTATTTCTCATCTGGGATTGTCCCTGCAGAGGTCCAGCTTCCACTTATGAAAAGTACTGTAACCTCCTCGGTGAAAAAATGGCAATGGTCATGCAGAGAGAGTGTGCCCTAGGGGGCACAAACTGGATAGAGCAGTGGCAAAGTTGATATTCATACTATTCCTAATCTAGCACCCAGTGGTGCTACATACCACTACGCGGAGTCATGTGGGTCACAAGTGCCACATGAGGCTACAAAAACACAGCTCCTCTCACGGCGTCGAGTGCATGAACCCAAAAGTATTTGATTGGGCCACGAGCTCGTAATAATGAACATCAAACGAGAAATTGACCAAATGCAAAAAGGAAAAAGCTGACGGTTTGGAGTACGGGTCCATCTTGGTATCGTTCTTCCTAGAACGTCTACCTATCTCTCAAGAGACCGGTGGGCAATAGTCCCAGATCCACCATTGAGATAGCCACGAATGGCTCGATGGGCGACATTGATGCCCGTGGGCGAGAGGCGGCCAGACAAATGTCGTGGAGGCCCGAGTTCTTTGGATGGTCGACAAAAAATGATCATTGTGATAGGGACCGGCCTATGCAGGGCACTAATTTCACGGGAGACCCAAGCCTTCCACTCCCCGAAAAGAGAGGACTCGGGATGAGGAGCTGGGTAAGAATCTTTTTATTTTTATGAATTTTATGATTTTTTGATATACATGCATGTTCTAACAATTTATCCTATATGTAAGCGCATGCTCGGCCCAGCAGAGGCCCTGCGGGATGTCACCGATAGGAGGAGGACTCGCTCGCTTACGACCCCCAAGGTGAGGGGAGGCGAGGGGGATGCACTGCTAACGCGAGGGGGGATTTCTCGTGGGGTTCGGGACCATGCTCGCCTAGTCGATGTCCCTATGGCTTAGTAGAGGCACACCGTATGGGTGCTTGAGGGATTGCCTCCATCACGACTAGAGGCTATTGGTGCGGCTTTGTGCTGACGTCGCTACCATGAGCACCATGTCGATTAGTCAGTCTTTGAGCTCTTTATTTGCATATTTTTGAGAGACATGTTGTCTCTAGATGTGAAAGTTAAAACAAACATGTATATTTTTGGGATTTTATATGATGCACACGCTCCAAACATTCGACATATATATATATATATATATATATATATATATATATATATATATATATATTTCTACATGGATCTTTCTCACATATGATGATGTTTTTACAAATTTTGTAAATGTATATCTAATACCATGTTAGCTACCTAGCATCTATTAATGCATTCATTCATCTAGGTATATGCCGATATGTGATGTAATAAATATTTCTTTCTAGTACAAATCGAATATGTACATACAGTCTTAAAATGCATGGGTTCCTAACTCGAATAATGACCATTGAGTTGTAACACTACAAGTCGTGAGTCTGGATATACAAGTAATGCACGAATACCGAGGTTAACGCACTCGTTCAATAATTCCAAAATGACACTATATTTCGTGACGTTATTTTGTAGCGAGTCCCTCAGACAAACACCTTGTAAATTAACTAACTCACTAGCGAGATTGTAGATTAGTCTAGGATGCGAAGATAGATTCATGGTATACGGGAGGCACCATCCGTGAAATCGACATAAGGAGTAATAAGACATCTTCACAATCCAGTGAAGACCCAATCGTTATAAAAAAACAGCTTACAAAGCACACCACACCACACATGCACAAAAATGAACAAATCACCTATGTACATATACTATGCAAGAATAATTCAAGCATAATATTTCTTCAAGTACGACCCATTTCTCAGTCAGTGCCAAGGAAGACCTTCATAATCCATCGTATCATAAGCCCCATTTTTTCAATATGCGTTTAACGATATAGGGCCCATGCCACATGGGTTGGAATTTGCCTACCCCCAATCTTCTCACGGCTTGATCATATAAGAGAACGAGGTCCCCTTCGATAAAAGAGTGTGGAGAAAGCTGTTTGATCAAAATGAGCTTTAACTTACTTTTCTCTGCCTCGATAACCAAAGCAGCCCAAGCGACGAAGTTTCATCCAGCCTTTCCCGTGACATAGGAGATGTTATTCTTCTAGGGAAGTGCTGAAGCAGTAATTCCACAACCAATTTCGGTGAAGGGATCTCACATTCAACCGGAAGAGTAGGTTCTAGACCATACACCAGCTGGAAAGGTGTGAATCCGGTCGCGCTCTTCACCGATGTTTGATAGGCCCAGAGAGCCCGAGAACAATTGGAGATGCCAATTCCATTTGTGTATATCAATTTTTTCATTAAAGCATCGTGACAAGCACCTTGTTCACAGACTTCAACCTCAGCCATTTGCTGGGGATAATATGGCGTCGAGTCGTCGTGGACGTAGCAACTTTGATGTCGGCTCCGCCATCATGTAGTCCAAAAAATGAGAGCCATGATTAGTGACGATGGCTTGAGGAACACCGAAACACGTGATCACATGGTTGAAAATGAGTCGACCGGTCTGCCTTACCGTCTCGCGGCCAATGTAGACATCGCCGGCCCACTTGGTGAAGTAGTGTACGACAACGATGATATAAGCATGCCCCTCGGCCAGGAGTGAGGGTTACATGTCATAAAATAAATGCCCCATTTGGCAAAAGGGCCCATGATAATGACGAGGATGTAATGGGAGGGGTGGCGCACACATCTTGCATTGGAAGATTCGCACGCATGACACTTTCGTACATCGAAACAATATAGTCTTTAAATATAGACGACCGAAGTAACCCGATGAAAAATCTTCATGCGTAGCATCGGACATAGATGAGCGCACATGCACCACTGTGGCATGATCATTCGTAAATTTCTCAGCCTCTTCTAAGGTCAAACACCAAAGCCATAGTATAGAATCGACCCCGACCCAATATAAGGTATCTTCTGACAATGTGATATGGTTGTGACTAGTGTCGAACACGTGCGTACGAGCATCCTTCGTTAACTCGGATGGAAGGTAGATGTCTGGAGGTACACGATGATATACGCCATACCATGGATCGAGAGTGATGATTAAGAAGAGAGTTTCATCCAGATATGATCCTTGGATTGAGATGAAATAGAGTCGGTAGGGAGAGAGAAGATGAGATCAGCAAACATCAGTGACTTCTTCGATTTGGCGATAGTGAACTACAAATCGAACTCTTGAGGATCACAATCCATTTGAATTACTTTCCCCACATCAATTGTCGAGACAAAATGTAAGTCATGGGATTGCAATTGGAAATCATAGTTACTAGTGTGCAATCGGATGCAATGGTGAAACCCAGTTAAACGGCTCGGATCACGACAAGTGCCAACTTCTCGACGTGCATAATGTGTTTCAGAGTGTCGAGGGAGATTTCGAGATAGATAATAAACCACGTGTTTGTTTCGCGTCATCGTCATCTTGTACCGAGAACCATGGAAATTGTGCTGAATGTGGCAGCCAAATAGAGGGTAAAGTCGCGATGATAGTTGGGAGGACATATTAATGGAGCGTTGACAAGCAACGTCTTAAGGTTATCGAAGGATTGCTTAGCAGTCTCATCCCAATGGAAGGGAACATCCTGTTTTAGAAGTCGCGTAAACCCTTTTGCCACCTCTCGCATAGTCTGGATAAAGCGATGTAAGACCCGAAGACTCTCAATTTGATGCAACGAGGATGGGGAGGGGATATTAACAATAGCCGTGACCTTGAGAGGGATCAAGGCGAATCCCGTCATAGAGACAATGAATCCTAAAAGATGACAAGAGCTTTACGAAGATGCACTTGTGAGGAATAAGCACGATGTTGTAACTTCTACGGTGAGAAAAATATGGCAAAGATGTTTTGGATGGTCCTTGCGTAGAGCTTAATGCGCCCGAAGGTCATGTAGGTATGGGTCTGAACAATGTTACGTATGTCATGAAAAGCGTAGGACATGGCACGCCGAAAGGTAGCCCCCAACGCTTTTTTAAGTCGAGGGAGCTTCTTGTAGGTGAATGTTCCCCACGAGAAGATGAAGGCGAGATCTTATGTTGATCGATGGAAGGATATTAATTTGATTATAACTCGAGAAGTCTGCCCATAAGGGAAAATATCTCACTCCTCGCATAATTTTCGATGATCTATCTATAAAAGGGGGTGGGATAGTTGTCCTTAGGGAGCAAGCCCGATTGATATCTCGATAGTCAATCACGGACTCGAATTGTTCCCGCTTCCTATCCACATGGACAATATTGGAAACCCGCTTCGTCGAAGGATCGGATATACGAAGTCACGCTCTAAGAAGTTTCTCAAGTTCTACTTTTATAGTAGCGACTTTTTTGAGGATGCATCAAGGCAGACGATTCCTTGAGACGCACAAGATTCGCATCAAGAAAGGTGGGAATTTCGTGCACGACGATATTGGGATCGATCAGCATCTCTTCACAAGACCATGCAAAAAAACATCTCGTAATTCATGGAAAAGGCTAGTGTACACTTGAATCTCATCGAGAGAACAAGTGACTCCCCACGTTGATGTTCTCGACGACCCCCTGATTTAACAGAGATTTCGATAGGCATCGTTTGGGTAATATTACTTAGATTTCCTTACGAAAGTACTTCATGAGTCAATATTGGCTTTTGGAGAGGCGGAGAGGGAACTCGAGATGCAAAATCTGTGGCAGACAATTAGACATTGCCCCTAGTCCGGCATGAACGAGGAACGATGATGTCCATCACTCCATGGCGGATCTTCGAGAGACATAGTCTCCACGATAGCTTCATTAGACGAGAAAAAATGTCTCTCAAAGGATCAGGGCGAATCTACATCGCCAAGCTAAAGGGATTTTAGAATAAACATCAAGAGCCATGCTCGAAGAGAGAATTTTCATAGGAGGAGGATCCGATGCGGCAACGATCTCGCAATAATTGATTTCAACTAGGGTCAAAGGCATTGATTCTCCAAAAGAGGCAACCTATTCGGGAGAAGGGATGATCCACGGGTCATCCGAATTAGATATCATGTTGACTTGAACGTTGTTCGGGTGGTGGAATGGGAAAAATACCCATGAGAACAAAGGGGTCCTTGAAAAGACCAGGGTCCTATATTGTCGAGGGATTAGGAATTTGATCCACGTATAGCATGTTGTTCTCGGAGGATGAGGTAAAGAAAGACAACGCGATCAAGCAGTAATCTTGCCCTCATGTGGAAACTTCAAAATTCGAAAGAGGGTGGACGGAACGCACAACATGGCATGGGTCCAACTGCGACCAGAGTAGAAGATTGTACTTGAGTTTGGCATCAACAACTTCCACTTCAACTTTTATTGTTTTACCTTGAAATGTGATTGGTAGACTCACGAGAACACCCAAGGGTTTTGATTCCCTTCCATCGAGATCGCCTCGAGGGCATTGGGAGATGAAGTGAGGGTTGGAGAGCCGATGGCTTTCCAACAAGCGGATACGACATAACGTGGTGTAGAGGCACCTTCGTCCACAACGGATCCGTGAATATTGAGGCCGTTGATTCCGACTCGTATAACAAGGGCAATACGGGTGCGGAAGTCGTGGGACGAAATTCTCTAGATCGAAGGTGAGAAGGCTAGAATCGGTAGGATCAATTTCGCCGATTACGGATAACGAGCTTTCCATTCGAGATGGGAAACTTTGAAGCACTTCCGATGCAAACATTGCGGAGGGTGCTTGTGCCAAATCCTCAACAATGCTATAATCGTCGAGCGACACGAGCGTTTGGATTATAGGAAGACTTTCGAGAGAAAATCTTTGGAAGGTGATGTACAACGGGTTCGGCGTTGGGCTTCTCAATTTCAAGAGGACCCACGGACGCAGGTGGAGGCAAAGGCCATCAACGACTTCCTTCAGTCCCGCTGGCGTGATTCGGCATAATCCTTCGACCGAGGTGGCAATAGAAACAGTCGTGACCATTCATCATGAAAACTTGAGACCCAAACGGTGCAAGATGGTGAAGGCTGCTTGACCATTTGGGTTTATCTGAGATGGAAAAGGTTCTTTAAGAACCGCCAGAGTGCCCTTGGAGCCTTTAAGAATTTGACTAACCTTGGATCGTTGGGGACAATCTTTGGTGTAGTGGTCATCATCACGGATGAGGCAAGGGTACTTTGGTTTTTCGTTGTGAACCATCATCATCATGTGTTTTCGAGGATTACTGGTTTTGGGGCATCGGATTTGGCCTTGTTTTTTCCCTTGTTCTTCCCTTTGAAAGCCTTGTCTGCAGGATTGGCCCGAACAACATTGACCTCCGCGGTCTTACCGTAACGCGGAGTAGCTAAAGGAGAAGAATTGTTGGAAGAATTCGATTTGCTTCCCATTAGAAGACTTACGAGAAGTTTGAGAGATCGCGAACCAATAACACCAGTCAACCGAGTGGGGGTAGTCGGTGCTTTACAGAGGTCCCTAGCTCAGTGGCATCGCTCAAAGATATCATATAACGTGTTGACCGAGAGTACACTAAATCGAGGTACGCGGGCATGAGCAATGGCTTGTTCCTCGGTTACACATGCCCCATAAGCAATGTCCTCGTGCAATCTTGTTGACAAAGGAGGTAGTGAACCCGATGAGTTAGAAGTCGATTAGGAATGTCAAACTTGATCGGACGACGAAAAATTCTCCTCATGAATATGATCGAAACATGAGTGGCTTTGTCCCCTGTTTTGAGATGTCACGAGATGCGTCCGCTTTTCATAGGCGAACCCAGTAGCGGAAATGCATCGAGAATGCCATAGCTAGAGTATTAAAATCTTGAAAAATACCACAGGGTAGTTCTATGTACCATTTAGCAAATGGTGCAAGTGAGAGTGCTGCCGGAAAAGATGTAGACGGATCGAGTCATCTATCAAAGAGTTTGAAGAACACCACAAATGGTAAGTCATGACATGTGCTTCGGGGGTCTTCTCCAGATTTTCCTTCTCAAATTTAAGATAATCACTGTGCACCTTACGTCGAACCGGGAGGCCAATATGGATTATGAAGAATCGGATCATTGATCAATTTGGACACATTCTGTGAATTCCAATGTGGCGAGGAAAGGAAATTGAGGATTGAAAGGCATACAGAGTCCCCGATAAGGACCCGTACCCGTACTCGCACTGCTGAGCATGATTCTCGCCCCCATTGGTTCAGTCCTCGGGAGGATTTTGACCATAGGGGAGTATAAGCCTGGTATAATTGAGGGTTGATATGGTAGGCTTTAAAAACGCAAGATATGAGAGTTGATAACTGTAGCATCTGACTTTGAATATATGTAGGGCCCCATCTGAGCAAGAGTGTCTGCATTTGATCGTGGAGTATAAGTGTACCACAACATTGAAGGTAATAACTAGAACCTTGGGGCGGGTTGTAAACCGATCGAGACCGACCTTGAAGGTAATAGCCACCTTGGGCCGAGCAGCGTCTGCTAGTAAGTAGGGACCCCTGGCGAGTCCGATAAGTCGGGCACATAGGTGGGGTTCCTACCGTGGCATCTAATAGATCGGGCCTGCCGAGCGAGGTTAACAGGGTTGTGCAGGGGTTGTCCCGGTTGAGCGAAAGTTGACTCTGGCATGCGGGTTGCCCCCGGGTTGAACAAGTTGGCCCGGGTCGACGAGTTGTCCTCGTTGAACAAAGTTGACTCGGTCGATGAAGCGACACTCAGAGTCGCCCCGACCGAGCAAGTTGGCACCGATGACGGGAGGGGGCGGGTTGTGCTCGATAACCAAATGACATCGTGACAGACCATAAGATGGCTCGGTTGTGCAACATTTTGACCAATTGGAAAATGAGGTTGTTGAGGTTGCACCAACGAGCTGAGAAGGAAGGGTTTTCCCCGGGACCGTACAACGGTCTAGGTTGATACCCCTGCGTTGCCCTGTGGGTCCTTTGAGGATGCCCCCGACTCGGACCACGGGGTGAGGGTCAGTAGAGGTTGACCTTGAGGGTTGTAAGACTTTTCCTTGCGGACCGTACAACAATCTTCGCCGGCCCAAAGGTTGTCCCAATGTGGTTGTCCTTATGGGTCGTATAGATAACTCGACCGGGTGAAGGTTGTCCCTAGAAGGGTTGTCCCTTGTGGGCCGGGAAGCATATACTTGTTGAAACAAACGTCGTCCCACGAAGGTTTTTCCCTTTGTTGATTAGAAGGTTGCCTAGGTTGGGTAGATAGAAAAGCTCGTTAATATCATCGAGTAAGCCTCGGGAGTAGGAAAACGAAGGGGGTTTCTCGCTCATCATATTGATATGGAAATATGTAGACTCGGGAATCGTCACGGTCCATAATGGGAAAGTAAGGATCGGTTAAGATCTTGAGAGGACCGACCAACCCTCGGAGTTTGACGGCTATAAGGCAGAATTTCGATACTCCTCGGGAGAAATATTCTTCCGGAATAGCGAAGCTACATACAAACGTCTTCGAGAACCGATGAGGTCCTAGCTCACTAAGTAGTGATAGTTGGCGTAGACGCGACCCACGCAGACACAGGTCTGGCTTGTGTGCCAATGTAACAAAAGGAGATGCCGTGAGAGGCATCAATGGCGACATCCCCGACGTGGGGATGGTTGGCCTTGTGACTCGAATAGAAACTAGATAGAGGCAATAGTGGCCATGACACGACTTAAAAACCTATATCCGCCTAGGATCGAAGGACCAAGTGAAGACATATGAAGGATTCAGGGGATGTCTTCGGGAACAATGGTGACATGTTATATGAATTATGGTCCTTACAAACAACTCCTCGACGTCCTGTGCCATGGCGAAAAAAGTCGAATGCTAAAAATTTGATTAAAATTTAGGTGAACTTTATTTATAGCTGGTCAACTATCAATTGATCGCTATAATATATGAGTGACAAAATCAGCCGAACCTTTTCTTTACATGAGATCGTGTGAATTGTTCTGCCCAAAAATATTTTATTTAATTGAGTGATCAAATCAGTTTAACATTGTTCTGCCGAGGAATAATTTTTTGACATTAATAAACTGTGGTGAATTTTGGAGTTTGAGGATGTGACACCGACCTTGAAATGAAATAAAGTCGTGGTTTTCGGCGCGAATAAATATTTAGTGGGTAAAGAGTGTTTAGTTTTTTCTTATATAAAGTGGCTACAGCATATGTAGGTAGAGTGTTTAATTTTTCTTATATAAAGTAGCTACAACATATCTAGAAAGGTGAAAATATTATACATATTTGAGCACAACTTGAAATAACATTGCATTTTTATATTAGAAATGTTAAAAAAGTCGATTTCAAGCTGTCGCTCTTAATTTGTGTGGCCACAGTGAAAATATAATGTATAACCAAGCACAACTTGAAATAACATTACATTTTATATTATAAATGTTCAAAAGTCGATTTCAAGCTGTCGCTCTTAATTTGTGTGGCCAAGGTGAAAATATAATGTTTAATTGAGCCCAACTTGAAATAACATTGCATCTTATATCATAAATGTTCAAAAGTCGATCTGCACTGTTAACTTGTGTGTCCGTAACTGGAAAATAGACTGCAAAATATATGACTATCAATGATTTGGCCCACGGTTTGAAATCAAAGTTCAGGAATTTGAACGACAATTCACACGAGGCGGCTACAACCACCAAATATTTACGCCGGAGGCGTTCTCCATTGCGGGCTTGGGGTGAGCAAAAGTTCACCCCAGCCAATGAGAGGCAGTTATTCATGGCGCATGGAACCAGTCAGATGTTGACACGTGTAACTGTTGGATTCGCCCTGGTGCGGTTTGTTTCTTCGTCACGGCGGCAAATATCTGGTATTCCGATGTGATCCTTCACTGGAAAATGTCGACCCCCCAGAAAACTGTAAACAGAGGCTTCATTTAATTGGACAACATCGTCCTTGTTTTCTTAGTTAGGGGGAGGAAAAAGCAATCCATAAATTGATCGCCGCCCTGAGACGCAACAGACAGAAATCTCCTCTGCATTTCTGCGAAGGCTCTCCATCTTACGCTTCTGCCGGATGCGCCTGAGGGGAGAGGCCGTATCCAGGGACTCCTTAAGAAACAAGCACTCGCTCACCTCCATCGTTCCAAAAGTACTTAAACAGCAGATATAAAATTATTGAAAAATTGAACCAAAAAGAACTTACTTCAGAGCCAACTTGGTAAGCAACAGTAGCACTCTTCATATACAGCGATGCACTCCAAATTCCTCAAGCTTCAAACCTCCACAGTCCAAGGCTTTAACTGTGCGAAAATTATGGCTGCAACATCCAACTTGAAACAGTTTTCAGTGCAGAAATTTTCTTCGTCTCACAGCTCTCTTTGCAAGAAAACAATGTTAAGAAGTTTTACTTTTAGGTTCTTTAACATTTTCATGAATACTTCTGGTCAAAATCACAAGAAACAGGACAATTTTTTTCCAATATGAGAATTCATTGCAATGAAGCAAGTCTCACATGCTCATGGCAGGAACTAAGATATCCATTGCCCAGTTTCAAACAAAGAAATAATTCTAGTATTACTGTAAACTCAACCAAAAAAAAATGAAATCATACCTAGAGCCAATAGTCCAGCGATAACAAATAGTTGTCCAATGGCAAGGGGAAGGGATGACAGAAACTTCAAAGCTTTCTTCCAAATTTTTTGAAAATAGGAAATCCTCCAAAGGCCACTTGTTGCGATTGTTCCTTGGTAGGATTCTCATTTGCCATGGTCATGTCTGAGAGAGAAGGGGCTGTTTGTCTTTCCTCTAATACAATTTTTAACTGAGAATTCCCTTTCTTGCGCAGATTCTCAGGGTCTTTGGCTTTGGCCCTGACTTTGAAACTTTTCGGAAGTATTCTCTTTCGTGGCAGCTGAAATATCTTCAGGAACCCATTGCTAAACTCTCATGTTTTACTAAGTGTACATGTTGTAAAGCCTATTTTTCAAAACCCAATTCCTCATCCCACACTCTGGCAATGAGAATGTGGAGCTCTGTAAATAATGTAGTGCTTGGCAGCCATTGCAGTAGCCCATTATTGGGATATCGGATTAGCAAGCCTTGCCGTTTTCGCGCTGAGTCGTGAAGACATCTCAAGAAGCTTTACCAGGCTGCTATCACCTATAAAAACGCTGTAAAGAAAGACGTATTCAGTGGCGGATTTCATGCTAATGAAATACAAGAACATAAGGCCAATGAGCATACTAGCGCAGAAGAAGAATCTCTGGGACAGGGAGATCCATCTACTGTTGGCTGGTCTGCTAAAGTAGCTGCCATTTCTATCCATCTTCGCCTTCAAAAACCCCATCAATTGAAGCAGGAATTGAGCTTCAAATGCCAGATTGACATATGAGTCCTCCTCTAGATTTAGAACGCAAATTTGACGATTAAACTGGTCTCAATTGCTCCCTCTGATTATAATCGAATATCAGAGAGCTGCCAACAACATTCGTATCTGAAATCAATTGAACTTCCAGCCCAAGCACAGATAAAAATTATGTTTTCCTGTACGCTCAAGTAATGTTTCGGCGTCCCCAGGACCATTACAGTTTGCAAAGAAACGAGCTGGTGTCGAAGAATTCGTGTTTAATCAGTTCTGCTTAACAGAACCAGAGCCACGTGGGCCTCATGCAAAGCGCAAACATGCATGATCACGAGTGCACAAATATATGTTAATATAAATGAAATCGCTGAAATGAATCATCAACTTCAGATTTAGTCTTTAATGATTTTGTTTTCAGACTAATTGATGTTTAATTGATTTAGTCTATTTTACTCCGATTCATCATTTTGAATTGAAAGTTTGAAACTGTAAACTTTGATGTATTTAGCAACTATGCAGTTCCGAAACAGTGGACATGTCAATTAATTAAATAAATATTATTTTATTAAAATAAATTGATGTTTAATATTTACTATTCATTAATATATTTTTTATTTAATATCATATTTTTTATTTAATATCATTGTTTATTAATAGAATTGGAATTATTTATTTAAAAGATATTTTTTTATTATAAATAGCGCGAATAATAATTTCAAATATGGATTAAATTAATTTTTATATGTTTAAGGTTTTCTTTTTGGTTTCAGGTTAACAAGCTGGTTTTAAGAAAGAAGAACACTAAGAACATCAAAGTTCAAAACTTCAAACCTTTTATTAAGTAGAACATTGCAAAGCTTGAGTTCTTTATCATGTAAATGGTTTTGTATTTATTTATTTGATTAGTAAACCTTCCTTATCTCGTGATTCCATTTCTTATTAAACTTTGAGGCGTTCTCCGTCTTGGGCTTGGGGTGAACCGAGGTTCACCTCTGACCAATGAGAGAGCTTGATTATTCATGGCGCATGGAACCGGTCGGATGTTGACACGATGTATCGGTTGGATTCGCTATAGCTGTGATTTGTTTCTTCGTCACGGCGGCAAATATACGTATTCCGATGTGATCCTTCACAACTGGAAAAATGTAGCAGAGAATAGTAGGCATGGTAAATGTGGTCCAATGTGAAAGCCGCTCGGACATCGGATGCGGGCGCAGGTTCTTCTCAATGCGTAGCAATGCGGTAGAAGGAAGGCGGCCGGCGGGCGTGTAGTGGGAATGGATCTTGGCTCGACGGGGCAGGAGTGATGTCATCCACACTCTGAAGCAGCGGCCGTGAAGGCGTCGAAATATGTGAGTTGCGACGAGACGCAATCAGCACAACTTCAGTACAGCGGCAGCAATATCAATTCCATTTCTAGACGCTTGAAAGGGATTGACAGCCACTCCCTGTATCCTTCTACTCAAATAGGTCAATGAGCCTCACTAATGCGAGCTCAAATAATGTAATTGCCTCCTTTCGAGTTATGCACCTCCCGGTGCAGTGCCTAGCTCCTCTCTTCGTTTGCAATCAGAAGCTGAGTGGTGAGTTTATAAATTGGATATCAAAGCTGCTGTGAGCAAGGTGGGTTTCGGATATATCGAATATGGAATCTGTGAAGAACAGAGTGGCACTTCGGAAAGCTAGAAGCCTATCAAATTTTCATTAGAAGCCTGCTCCTAAGATGTGCCCTTCGTCACTTTAAAATCCCTGACATGTTTACAGAAAATATGGCCCCGATGTTTCTCTCTCCGTCCAACAGATCGCCGCCGCTCCCCTCTGAAGATCCCGACTTGGGAGCCCTTTCCCGCATTCTTTCTTGCTTTCCACCATGGGAATATTGCAGGCAGTCAAAGCAGAGGAGGGAATTAACATGAAATACGGGCTTACCAATCTCAGCAAAAATATTTCACCTCAGAGAGGATATTAATCCGCAGCCTGGTTCCCTTAGTTCTTTTACAGACACACCCAGCTTGTATGACTGCGTGGGCCAATATTCACGAACGTGTGCTTCATGGCGGCGATAATTGGAAGAAATCTGGTAAGCAATGGCAAAGACTTCTGGAGTTTCGCAGGCGGCGATCCGGAGTTCGCTTGCCATCTTCAACGCTGGCATGGTGGCCGTCCCAAAGGCCACTATGGAAAATCTTAGCTGTTTATGATGGCTTCAAAGATGTCAACACGCTGGTGGACGTGGGCGGAGGGCACGGGGACATGAGTATCACTGATTGATGCGTACCTCATATCCGCGGCATCAACTTTGATCTTCACAGAAGTTATCGCCTGCACCAACTCACCCCAGTATATTTCCTAATCCCCTTTCTAAATTACATGTATATAAACATTCTTATTATGAGGATATGTAATAGCCTACCATGTTTCATATCTGTTTGTTAATCTATTCTCCATTCACGCAGGCGTACAACACATTAGCGGAAGCCTGTTTCAGACCGCCGCACCCTCTGCAGATGCATTTTTATGAAGGTAACTAATTATTCTGTTGGCGGCCGTTGTGATGTATTTTATTTGTACGCTAATTATTTTATTTGATAATATCTCTATGCTAGATATTACTACTTTATTTATAAGTTTCTCTTAGTTTGTCCATCAAATAATTTTCTGCATAAGTTGGAACAACGAAGACTGCATCAAGCTACTGAAGAACTGCCACGAGTCTGTTCCACACAAAAGGAAAGTTAATATTATCAGAGGCTGTCTTGGATTTAACGGAAGGCTATGACATGATAGAATCTGCCAATGTTGTGGATGTTGTTATGTTGAATTGTTTACCCGGAGGTGGCGAAAGGAACCGAAAACAATGGACTGAACTACTCAAAACAGCCAGTTTTCTGTCTCTAAAATCATGGGAGGAAGGGCACTGTAACCAAAGTTATTGAAGCAATCAAGTGCTAAATCATGTTTACAATATGTATTCCCACAGTACTTTACTGTGCTTCTCAACCGAAAGCATTTTTAGTATTTCTGCGTGTTTAATTTACTTCCTTACTGAAGTAGAGTTCATCATGATGTAATCGCATATTTGAGGTTTATTCCTTATATTATTAATATAAATGAGCATTAAGCTACTGTGACTATTTGTTTGTGTCAACATTACCGTGTATATCTTCTGGTGTTGATGTTTGAAAGTAATTTGATAAACTACTGATACAAGCAACTAATTTTCAATTATTGGTAAACTACTGATTTTATAGTTGTTAAATTTTAGTATTTTGAGTGTCAAAAGAGTTTTTTATAGTGCTGAATCCATTTCCAAACACTCCAACTATCTAATTTTTTGAATTTTAGTTTACCAGATTCTCACAAAAAACTGCCTATTACACATGCTGAGTAAAAAACTTCATTTTCAATTATTAATAGCCCACTAATACAAGCAACCTATTTCACAAAGCTGATGATAAACTTTTCTTATATATAACAAAGCCAAGTCGTAATAACTGTTTTCGAGGGCCGGTGTTGAGAAGAAAATTTTGAAAAAATAATAAGAAAATAAAAAATAAAATATCAGATCTTAATAAAATTTATATTTTATTTTTAAATTAAAAAATATATATTGAAAGATGTGACATACATTTCAATGTATTTTTTAATAAGTTATGTAAAATTAATTATTAGACGTTAAAAGCACTTTAAAATTAAAATATAAATTAAAGAAATTTTTATATTTCAAATAATTTCATTTTCACACATTACTTTTAACTTAATAAACTAAATAAAAATATAATAAAAAAAATTTTAATGAAATTTTTATATTTCAAATAATTCATCTTTCCACATATCATTTTAACCGACTAAACTAAATGCACACATTTGGTTTCTTTGCCACGGTTTTCCCCTTGATGGACCTCCACCTCTGCGACGAGATCCCTATTCAATTCATTGACCCAGTTACTTCAGCTCCTTGATGTACTTGATATCTCAGATTATACAATTATTCTGAATATGCGACACCAAGAATGAATCCAAATTTGCTCTGCATTACAATAAGTTCAATCTTTTCGATTTTACGGAAAGTCGAAATTTATTATAGGATTAAAAAGATTATAAATAAATTTTACTTACAAGATTATAAGTTCAATTTTACTTTTACAATACTAATAAATCACTTACGTTGGAAGAAGAGCTGGTTGTGGTTGAAGGCATTTCCCTTCAAACCTTCTACCCCTATGATTGGTATATCCCCTGCTTTAGTTGTTCTAGTATTCTTGTATCATTAATGATAAGATATGAGGGTCCTAGTGTACATTCGTCAAAAGATTACATTCTCAGCTGCAAGTAGTTGAGAAAAACCTGATCCACTTCGCCATAGCAATTCCAGATCCCCCTTCTAAGAAAGAAAAAAGGCCTAAAATACCATGGCGGGATCACAAATATGTGGAGGGCATGCTACCACTACAAGAAAAGTTTCAGCCAATTAAAAATTGTCGTTTCATCCATTCCAACATCATTACACAGTATATTACTTGTTTATCATTGTGTGCATGGGTAGAAGTATATGAAATGATATCATTACTTGTTCAGAATTCAGCATATAAGAAATATCGAAATGCATACAAAGTAAAAGGAGATATCAGGCTTGCCTGAAGAAAGAGAAAAACCCTATATGAGATGTGAGCCGAACTTCTATTGAATATGATAATTGAAATAAACACAACAGGCTCGCTTGAAAGGATGTGGTTCATAAACAGGCTTGCTTGAAAAGATGTAGTATATACAGGCTCGCTTGATATGATGATTGAAGTAAATATGAGTCTGTATAAATAAACAAAAATGTTGCATATGGAAATATGAAATAAACCATGACTGGAAATGATATATGAGCCGCCACTCCTGTAGGGAAGATAAGATATCTATGGAATTGGGATAGAGTTGTTCCAGATTTGAACTCCATCCCTGAAATGAATTACCTGCAAAACCCCAAAATTAGCATTGATTCCTCTTTTGGATAATCCATCAGCTCTCATGTTGTTTTCTCTGTATACATGAAAAATAGGCGGACTGTTCAATCTATGCCATAACCTTTGTGTCCTCTTAAGCCATCCCTGTAAATCCGGATTATTCATATTGTGGCGACCAGAAATGCAATCAATAACGAATTTGGAGTCTCCATATATAGAGACCTCCGTCAAGTTTAAATTGATGGCAACAAGGAGGCCACCCCATAATTCCATAAGTTTCGCTTTGTTGTTGGTGCTCGGGCCCCCATTCCAATATATATGAATCTTTTCTCTCTGAGAAAATTTAATCCAGGCACTGCATCCAGTGATGCCATCATTGCACGCCCCATCAAAAAATATAGCAGGAATGGAGATCTCATGAGGGCGAATTCTGTGGGATCCATCCATCATCATAACCTTAGATGGAGTCCGATCATCAATCCATCTCGTAATTGAAGCATATATGTAAGGCAATTGAAACGATATACCTTCAAAAATAATTCTATTCCGTGCCAGCCAAACCTCCCATATGAAGAAAAATGGAAAGGATCAGAACTTACTATTTAATTTGTCCCATTTCATAGAAGTAGATATAAATCCATCGGAACCCATGTTGGCTCTAATATATGGCCGCTAAAAAACTTCCATAGCTGTATGACAACAGAGCAGTGAAAGAAAATATGATCAATAGATTCCTCCATATCACAACATATAGCACACTTGCTAGGCCCAATAGTTCCCCTTTTTATAATATTATCCCAAGTAAGAATTTTATCCCTCCAAACCAACCAACCAAACAGAACAATTTTTGTGTGGATCTTTCTAGACCAGAATGGAAAGAATATCCTGGAGATTTGTCTCGAGTATAAGGCGGTATTAATGCAATGATAGATATCTTTGACAATAAAAGAATCTCCAATTGTAGGCCCATTCCAAATTACCAGATCCCCCCCATAGCATAACATACACCAACTGTCCTTAATGAATCATAGAATTGATCCCAATCTGATGCATATTCATTTTGTAGGCACAATTGTGCAATAGTTTTGAATACAGGGGCCCCAAAGGACCATGTATGAATAGTTTGATATAAAAAACAGATGCCCCTATGTGCAAGCTGATGTATGAGACGGGGTGATGGCTTAAACTGCTTTGGAAATCCCAGAATTCCTATGAAGCCAAGAGGAATGCGACTGCCATCTCGAAACAACCAATTCAAACGATCAGCGACATGTCCCGGTATTTTTTTAAAATTTCCCAAAATAGTCGAGATGGCCCTTGGAAAGGATAGTTCATGACAGAGTACATCATGAAGGGTATCACCCTCTAGATACTTGCATCTGATGATGTCGTTCCAAATGCCAGTGCCCTTGATAGCCCTCCAAAAGGACTTGACCAACAAAGCTTTATTAAAGACCCTTGTGTTCAAGATACCCCATCCATCATGTGATTTGGGACGTCATAGAACTTCCAGTTTGCTTAAGTGATATTTCTGTGTCCTACCGGATCCCCTCCACAGAAATTGAACAATAATCCTATTAATGTTTTCAATAATCTGCTCCGGGAAAAGGAAGAGGTGCCCCCAGAAAACAATTAATTGTGATAACACTGTCTGTATCATAATGAGCCTGCCACCCGTTGTCAACCACCTGTGTATCCATTTATTGATTTTTTCTCTGAACCTGTCCACCAGCCACAACCAGTCCCTATTCTTGTATCCACATGGTTTGATTTTATATCCAAGGTATTGAAATCCCTCCGAGGCCAATTTCTATCTCACGCCTAGGAATTCAACAATAAAATATATTTCCTCCATGTCCCCATATTCATATAACATAAATGATTTTGCATTGTTAATACATAATGCCGTCGCGGATCCAAATCTATTTAGCATGTAATGAATATAAAACCAGTGATTTCTAATAAGAGACCCAAATAATAACATGTCATCCATAAAGAGAGAGTGAGGGGTAGATATGGAATCTAAGAAAGAAAAACTTGTTATATATCCCTTTTGCTCAGCCATATGCATAATCTTGCTGAAGCCGTCCATAATCAAGATGAAGATGAGAGGGGATAGAGCAAATCCTTGCCAGAGTCCCCATCCAGCCTCAAAAAAAGGATTTGGCAGACCGTTGATAATCACCGCATATCTGACATCAGTAATACATGACATAATCCATCTAATGATTCTAAGAAGCAGTCCAACTTTTAACAAGACAAGGCATATATATGACCAGTCCAGAGTGTCATATGCCTTATAAAGATCAATTTTCATAACCATTGCTTCCCTTTTCTCTGAATGCATAGTATGTAAAACCTCCTGTGCAATTGCAATGGCATCATGTGTAGATCGCCCCTTGAGAAAGCCATATTGTTCCAACGAGATATGGTCTGATAGGGTCTGCTTTAAACAATTGGAAATGATCTTGGAGGAGATCTTGTATATCAGATTGCAGAGGGCAATCGGTCGAAAATCCCCAAAAGAAGTTGGGTCTGCAGTTTTCGGAATGAGTGCAATAAAAGTAGAGTTTAAATTTGATGGCATATGTCCATGATTTCTGATCAGCTCCACCAGCTCCGCAATCTCAACACCCATAATATCAAAGAAGAACAGAAAAAATTTCAATGTCCATCCATCCGGACCCGGGCATTTGTCATGGGAAAAATATTTAAGGACCTCTTCTACTTCACCAATCGAAGTTTTTTTCATCTATGGGCTTAATAGCATCCTCATCAAACATTCTGTTAATATTTTATAGAATCCGTCTTTGGCAATTTTCATCAATATTGTGATCCGACTGACAAAAAGACGAAAAATGTAATATGGCCTCTTTCTGGATATCAGGCATGGTGACCACAAAACTACCATCAGATCTTTCAATACACCAAATGGCATTCCTGTTTTTTCTATCATTTGCACATTTGTGAAATTTTTTTGTATTTAGGTCCCCTTTCTTTAACCATGTAATTCTTCTTTTGAGCTTCCAAGAAATTTCTTCAATTTTAAGAATCTCCCTTTTTTTGTCCCCAAGTTCCTTCAATATACCATATGTCTCCTCATCTGGGTCCTTTTCTGTGAATCCCAAATATATATCCTTGATCTTGTCCATTATATCATAGACCTCAGCCTTGAGAGCCTGTTTTTTGTTAATCTCCCATTTTTTGGAAGCCTTCTTCATTTTGTGTAATTTATGATGAAAGCGTTCCCAGCCCATCAATTGACCCAGATCAGCATTATCATTCCAAGATTCCTTTATAAGCTGTACAAAGTCCAAATCATCCAACCATGCCCGATTAAACTTATAGGGCAACCCACTGGATCGGCCACCTAATTGCCATGTTAGTAGTATCAGCGTATGATCCGAAATGTCCGATACAATAACT
Organism: Pinus albicaulis; assembly: GCA_034641835.2. NCBI lineage: Eukaryota > Viridiplantae > Streptophyta > Pinopsida > Pinales > Pinaceae > Pinus > Pinus albicaulis. Next base: position 360,544 of record JAXQQM020090944.1, read on the forward strand.
GATGATCTAGGTAATCCCATTATGTTGATGAGGCTCTCTTTAAACATGGCTCTGTCCAGTCTTTTGCCTATAAAAGAAGCTCCCAATCTTTTATTAGTCCAAGTGGGAATAATAGGATTTGGTCGGATGTCAGTAATATGATGTGATATGAACATATCATTCATGTATTCAGACAGAGGATCACTTCTTTCCCTACCACCCCATATTTCATCATCCTGCAATGTAGAATTAAAATCACCAATAATAATCAAATTCTGTAACGAGAGGATCCCTGAATTTGGAAATTGGCTCCAGAATGATAATGTGTTTTGATATGGAGCATAGATATTGACAATGTTGAAAATACTCTCAATCCCCCGAATAAAACCAGACAATAGTATCCCGCCAAAAAATTTGTAGGCTCTGAACTTAGTCTTATATGGGTTCCAGAGTGCTATCATACCACCCGAATGTCTAGCAGCATCAATTGCCATGACATACCATCCATTTCAAATACTTAGTAAGGCATTGATGGCCTTTTCCCGATGACATAAATTTTCCTGACATAAGATAATGCTAGGGTCCTTAGAAGCAAAAAGTTCTCGAAGGCAATGAAGTTTGGAGGCATCGCCCATCCCCTGAATATTCATGGATAGAATTTGAATCATTGTGGCACATTTGCGGGGTTGCCTACTCTAAGTGCCTGTAGATCATCCCTTATATCATCAACCGCAACAATGGGAATGTCAATGAGGTTGTCATGGTCGTCGGAAAATAGTGATATGGATCTTAATCTACCCCTGGGATGTCTTGGCCCAGCCCTATTTTTCTTTCTAATCGTGACATTGGTGGTGGTAGTGGGGGGAATACAAACATCAGTGGTAATGCTGGGGTTATCAAAAACAGTGAGGGCGGCCAAGTCAAGAATCGGGTTACCCAAGAGAGTATCAATATCACTCCCCACCGAGTTCCTAGGGGAGTCAGATAGGGCGACCGGTTCATGAGGAGAAGTCAGCAATGATGGTGATGCATAAGATATAATCGAATCCCTAGCCTCCTGTGCATTAGAAGGTTCCCCAATATAAAAATTGGTGGATGGAAATACATGGGATTTATAATGGGTGCGTATACAAGAGAGACAACCCGCTTATTCTCAATAACATGAAAAGGGTCCAGACAATTATTAGAACTATTGGAATTATGCTCAACCTCCACCCCCATGCTCCGGTATACAAGGCCCATAAATAAATATATCCCAACTCACTCCATCATTTATATGAGCTGTCCTATCACTATGCCCATTAGCCAAAACATATGCATCATCATCAGAAGATGAGGGAATAGATTTACTTGATAAGAGTCCCCCTGGAGTGCCAGGAACAACATGATTCTATCGATGCCCATCCGACCCAGATGTACCAGCACGTCCACCCCGAAAATCTAATGGACAATTTTCATGAAGGTGTCTGGTCTTGTGTCATATGAGACATCTAAAAGGAATGCCCCAAAAATCAATTCTTTGGCGATGTTGGAGTTGTCCCCATATTAGATCCACGTCCCTGGGGAGACCACCAGCAAAATTCACCTTGACCAAAATCCATGATATTCTTTTATCACTGACGCCAACAATACTCGGATCTATATATTTTGTGCTTCCAATGGAGTTTCCAATTTCTCTAAGAGCTTTGAGAGTCCAAAACTCGAGAGGAAGCCTTGGCAACTTGACCCATATCACTCGGCTTCGCGGGGCCTCCATAACTAGGTTAAAACCTAAATAGCAGGGAACCAGTTGCATGAAGTTGCAGCCCCGTACCCAAGTCTTGTGAATAATATTATATATATCCTTTTCATCCATAAAATGGACACTAAACCGTCCGTTCAAAAGCATGCTGATTTTTGGAGAATATCCAATGATGGGGTACCAGAATTTCTTTACCCAGCTTTCCATATGAACTTCATTTCCATCCGGGAACATCCATCTCCCAATTAACACTCTCTTTTGTAGGCTCACCACCCTACGACATAGGTCCTCATGGTCCATATTGATTTCCCTAATCTCCATATTATGTTTGAAGCAGTTCTTACTCCCTCTACCTCGGCCATAATTGTTTTTCTTATGGAAATTTCCTTTGTGCCTGTAGTGTGCTTTCACATCTCCCTTAGGATAGAATGTGAGAGCTTGTTTGATAATTAGACCATCCACCTCTGAGTCTCTGGCTTTTCTCTTCCATATATGTTGTCAGTCGAATGTGCGTCAAACCGATGCCACTCAAAAAAGCGCCGCCAATATTGAGAGATAAACTTCTTTTATCGACGACAGAGATGTAGGATAATATAATATGTATAATTTAGGTTATTCCCTCCATGATATTTGGAAGAAATTGTTGAAATCTACAAATGTCAGATTGAAGACATCTTATAAAGACCTACCCCCTAAATAGATGCCGCCACCCATCTATATGAATTCTAGAGAAGGAAACCCAGAGAAGACTAGCCTAGAGAAGTCAAATAGGACAGAATCCTGTGAGGTTACACATCTACCTCCAGAGTCCATCAGGATTAAGCGGTCGCCATCAAATGAGCTCATCCCATAAGGTGATCCTAATATTAAAATACGTGGAAAAGTGCTAATGCGACAGAAACTCCCACCATACCTACCTCCAACTAGAAGGACGTATGATTAACATGACCACCCCACACCAATGTCAGAGCCCATGTGATTATTAAACCAGAATCCTCATATTCGTAAAATAGGTACAACAGAAACACCATAAATAGCTTCCGCCACCTTTGTATTCCCCATCCTAAAAGTGTTAGTCTGAGGGAATTGTCAGACCTCTTGTCAGATCCCACCGAATCCATTGGCCTCCTCAAAAAAAACTTGTGAAACCATCAATAATTCCGACAATAGAGTCGTCGGGAATCAAACAGTAATAGCAATTGCCGGAAAAACCAGTCCAATGGACAGCAACAACAGCATAAACAGCCCGGACACGTCCACCATCTTGAGCACATACAAACTCCAAAATTATTACAAGCCTAGATATGATGAAGGAATCTATCCATTTGCACCAAAGTTCATACCATTTGTTGTAACATGTTGGCGTCTGATAGTCTAAATCGGATGAAGACTCCAGAGATGATGAGGTTTGATATACACCACTACCTTCGTGGTTTAACATCAGCCTTATACCCAGTATATAAGGCCGATAACAGTGTAAATGCAATATGTAGGACTCCAGAGATGATGAGGTTTGATATACACCACTACCTTCGTGGTTTAACATCAGCCTTATACCCAGTATATAAGGCCGATAACAGTGTAAATGCAATATAAGCAAGAATAAAAATTATGCACACCTCCAGACCATCTGCATAACTCATTAACACAACAGATATATAATGATATTTATCTTCGACCCGAAGAAGCATCTATTGAAAAATGATACTGGATTATAGGAATACAGTAACTAATTCGAGACCCCCTAATCGGACCAAGTTGCTTCATTCCCTCATTGCACCTAGTGCTACATTAGTAAAAACAACATCTTTGGAAAACTGATACTTGAAAATGGGGGAATATAGAAACGCATTGAAGACACCCTATTTGAATCCCTACAGAGTTCTAGCAAAGACTGAAACCAGACTGAAAAAACTCCTACCTCCGAGAACTGCAAACGAAGAGCTCACCATGTCTCAAGGGTGCAAGAAATAGGTGGGTATTCTGCTGGAGTGCCGGGCCCTTAGGGTTCCCGCTAGAAATGAGCTGTAAGGTAGAAGCTCCATCTTCTGGCCCATTCTTCCTAACCTACTTGGCATTGGGTCCATCTACTATGTTGCTATACGAGGGGTCTCCCCGGTGCGATCCATCGTCAGTTGCAAGCGAGTAAATTCAGGAAGATGACTTTCTAACAAGATGACAGTTATTTTAAAAGATAAAAGCAGAATTACATGAAATTTAAAATAAAGAATCTCTGGAAAATATATTTATACCTTTCTAACTGGGGTTTGTTTGTACAGAACCTCGAAAACTTGCTGAGAGCATCCAGAGTCTAAAGGTAGGAGACTCTACCACTTTCAGGTGTACCATTTTCTGAACGAATGAGGTGGTCGTAATTTGGCATTGCTCGTTAGTAAACCCAGTAAAGATAGCTGCAATTGTCAGCCTGGAAACTTCGACCAATGTTCACACACTGTGGTCAAATACTTCGCACTTATACGCAAATTAAATTATGTATTAGAGTTTAGTTATAGAAATTATACAGAACCAGATATCAGTCATTTTCCGGCCTGTATTTTCAACATTTATTTACACATTTTTATCTTAAAAATGTATTACAGATTTTTATGTTAAAAATTATAGAAGCGTTAATGCGAGTGTAGCATACAATAGAGGCTATGCTTCCTTAATTGAAGCCTCCATCCCTGCAATTCAAGTCATTTGTTAAGTTTTTTTAACATGTTGGGGGTAATACATTCATTTCATTCCATAATACTCTCCTCTTGATTACTGGAGAGTGTTTTGTATTGCTCAGAATATTTGACAGTACAAGAAAACCTGTGGATAGCCACAATGTCTTTACGAAGGGTATGTTCGGGATCCAGTCCAATCTAATCTTAAAGGTATGTCAGATTGTTTACCTTATTCTACCTTATTTTATTGGATGAATTCCTGGGCGAATTACCCCTTTCTTTCTTTCACCTTAGTTCTTCTGCTTATGAATTCCGCCGAAACGAGAAAGCAACACTTACTTTCTTTAGGGCTCAGGTTTGTCATTCTCAAGAATGGATACAAAGTTACAACGTTGGTTTACTACATTATATAGCAGAGTTATATTGCATAGAAATTTGGTTTACTACATTATATAGCAAAGTTGGCAGGTATTCCATCTGCCATGCAGACTGGTTAATGATAGAGTTCATCATGAGGTAATCGCACATGTGAGGTTTTTCTATTCTATTATTAATATAAATGAGCATTAAGTTAGCTACTTTCAAGAATATTTGATTTGTTTCAACGTTACGGTGTATCTTCTGGTCATCGTTTATGATGTTCATGTTTGAAAGTAATTTAATAAACCACTGATAAATAAAGTTATTGAAGCAATCAAGTGCTAAATGTTTACAATATGCATGTATTCCTACGGTACTTTTGTACCTTATTAATGATAGAGTTAATCATGATGTAATCGCATATTTGAGGTTTTTCTATTCTATTATTAATATAATTGACTTTTTATGAATATTTGTTTTGTCTCAACGTTACGGTGTATCTTCTGTTAATCGTTTTGTGATGTTAATGTTTGAAAATAATTTGATCGCGTGTTGCACATCCCATCTCCAACTATTTTCAATTATTGGTACACCACTCAAACAACCCATTTCTATTTCACAAAGCTGATTATAAACTTGGTAAAAAGCCACGTGGTAATAACTGTTTTCCAGGGCTAGTGATGAGAAGAGCTCCTCTGACCTGTAGGGTTTGAATGGTTATATCTATTTTAATAATTTAAAATGTTTTAGATGAATAATAAGGACTATTTACTACCATAATATCTTTTATAATTATCAATTTTTTAAAATAATTGATATATATTTTTTATAAACAACCAATCATTTAATTATTTTTTTTTAATTTTAATTTTTAAATAAAATAATTTAATATTTAATTTAAGAGAAAGTTTTCAAAAAATAATAAGAAATTAGAAAATAAAATATTAAATCTTAATAAAATCTTATATTTTATTTTTAAATTAAAAAATAAATATTAAGATTTTATTTTTAAATTAAAATATATATATTATAAGATGTGACAAATACATCATGTAAAATTGATTATTTGGAAGTTATAGATATTTTTAAAATAAAAATATAATTGAAATTTAAATACATAAATTTTTAATGATTTTTTATATTTCAAATAATTTCATCTTCACATATCACTTTAACTTAATGAACTAAACAAGAATATAATTGAAATTTATTTACATATTTTTTTAATGAAATTTTAATATTTCGAATAATTCCATCTTTGCACATATCACTTTAACCTAATGAACTAAATGCAAGCACATATAACTTCAACCAAATAAACTAAATGCAAGCAATTCATGTATGCAAATAAGTAGTTATATATATACCTTCACCTAACTCTTGTTTTATGTATCTATAAGATGAGAGCATTTTGTAAAAATAAATTTGTATACATTGTTATTATTTTTTTTTGTAAATATGCTTTACTTAACATTTTTATATTTTTCAACCTAAACATTTTATGTAAATTTTAAAAAATATTAAAATTATGTTATTAAATAATAATTCATCATTAATAATGTGATAATTCATTCATTTTATGTTATTTTAAAAAAGTAATGTGATATTATCTCATCTCATCATTAATAAAATAAATAACTCTATATACATAGTTTTAATTTGTAAACATTACAGCCCAAGAAAGCAAAGCAAATTAGTTAAACTAAAAGAGATTGAGCATCCAAAAAGTTGAATATTATCTTCAAAAATCCTTGGTACTATTTAACATTCAGTAAATAGTTCCTTGGTACTATTTTCAGATCAAAGGCTTAAATCGTCAAAAATTCAGTGACCGATACTCACCGTGGGTAGTGCAGGCACTGAATCCATGTCCGAATTGGCTTCTTTGCTACCGTTTTCCAGTTGATGGACCTCCAGCTCAGCCACGAGATCCCTATTCAATTCTTTTTTCAGAGAGGAGATCCCTATTCAATTCATTGACCCGTCGCTTCATCTCCTTGATGTACTTTATGGCATGCTAGATTATGCAATTATTCTGAATATGTCACATCAAAATTGAATCCAAATTTTCTCTGCATTATAATAAGTTCAATCTTTTCGATTTTACAGAAAATCGAAATTTATTATAGAATTAAAAAGATTATAAATAAACTTTATTTTTTTGAATTTTATAAATAAAGAAAATTAAATAGATAAAGTCATTTTGATCTGAGAGGCAAGATTTAAGATACAACTGACGAGACGACGATCATTATTAATTTGTCTAATTTATAGACAAATCTATCGGTAACAGCTAAGTCAAAAATTTCATGGAAATTTCTATACATAGATTGCAGAGCGAGTGAATCATTAAACAACCAAAAAGTTCTGAGCATATTAAATAACTATCGGGTCCCATATAGAAACTAACCGTTTTACATTTGGCTTTAATATTTCTAGTTGAAAAATATGAAAAATCAAAATTTTCATGTAATTACAACACAAAAGGGTTTATAATATAAAGGGAGTTTTAAGATAATATTTAAGATATTTTTTTTTGGGTAAATTGTGTTAACTTGACACAAAAGAAAACTTGTACATTGTCTTAAATATTGTCTTTAAGCTTGTGTCTCAAATTAAATTGTCTTATCTAGAATAACCGTAGGGGGGAAACACATCAGGTAGCCTCTCGTCTTGATCGATTCTTAGTCTCAGAGGATTTGGTGAGTCCAGACGTGCATTATGAAGCTTTAATTTTTCCTGCTTTAGGATCGGATCATTGGCCTATGAGTTTGCAATTTGATATTAAAGATGTTCCCAAAAATAGGCCTTTTCAATTTGAACTATTTTGGTTAAGAGATCCTACTTTCCTCGAAAAAGTTAAGCAATAGTGGAAATCGACACATATCCAAGGGAGAAATAGAGTGCATACTTTTCAGTTACGTATGAAACATTTAAAAACTGAAATCAAAATCTGGCCAATTTGGAAATATTCAGTCAACGATGAGTAATCTTTAAGATAAAATGAAACAGAATCAGCAGGAGATAATTTTACAGGGACGAATGGAAATTCTTGCAGAACAAGAAGGAATCATTCTTAGTGAATTAGAAGAAAGGAGAAAATAGGAAGAGATATTATGGAAGCAGAAATCTCGAGTGCAATGGTTAAAAGAAGGGGAAAAAATACTACTTTCTTTCATAAATCCCTAATTCAAAGAAGACAACACAATATGATATTCTCATTGAAAGACGTGAATGGTAATAAAGTATATCAGCATATTGAAATGGAAGATATGTTAGTAAGACATTTTCAGGATATGGTAATTGAACCTATTAATAACAGAGAAGCTGATATTAGGCAAATCACCTCTCATATTCCCTCTATAGTTTCTAGGGAACAAAATTTAGCTTTAATGCGGAGTATTACCTTGGAGGAGGTTGAAGATGTAGTTAAAAATCTTCCTAAATAGAAAGATCTAGGTCCAGATGGTTTTACATCTGAATTCTATCAGGCCACCTGGTCTTTCATGGGACAGGATATCTGGGAAATGGTAGAAGAGTCCAGGCGTACAAGGAATGTGTATCCAGCTTTGAATTCAACTCTAATCACTTTGATACCAAAGTAGTCTCAGATTGATACGCCTTTAGGCTTCCGTCCTATAGCCTTGTGTAATGTTATTTATAAAATCCTTTCTACAATATGGTTAAAAGGTTGAAACCAATTATCCTCAATATTATTTCTCCGGAGCAAACTAGATTTGTAAAAGGAAGGCAGAGATTGGATGGGATAGTTATGGTTCAAGAAGCAATGCATTCTCTGAAAGAGAGGAAAGTCAAAGGTATGTTGATTAAGTTAGATCTTTCTAAAGCATATGATCGTTTAAATTGGTCTTACTTGAAGGAGGTTTTATTAGCTTTTGGTTTTGATGGATGATGGACGCAGTGGTTGCTGTCTTGTATTTCAACCCCTAATTACTCCATCCTTCTTAATGGAGCTCCTAGTCAGCGTTTTAACGCAACTCGGGGTCTGCGTCAAGGTGATCCCATTTCCCCTTTTCTATTTATAATAGCTACTGAGGGACTTGGCCGACTTATAAATGCTAAAATTGTAGATAATCGATCGAAAGGTTTGAATTTATGGGGCAACAATCTTACTTTCTCACATCAACAATTCGTTGATGATATTATGCTCTTCTGTCAAGTTTCCTTAATAGAAGCAAAAGCTATTCTGGAAATCCTCAAAATTTTCATGCAAGCTTCAGGAACTATGATCAATAATAACAAATATTGTGTTTATTTTTTTAACACCACCAATGCAACCCAACGATTTATTTCAAGGACTTTGGGTTTCCAAATTGGAACCTTTCCAATGAAATACCTGGGTTTTCCATTGAATATTTCCTCTTTCACGACAGCAAGTTGGGAAGATCTGCTTAATAGTCTCCATAAACGCCTTCAGAAATGGGCTCTAAGAGCACTCAATGCCCCAAGTAGAGTCATTTTGCTCAGATCAGTACTGCAAGAAATTCCTATTTATCAACTATCGGTTAGAGCAACACCGAAAACAGTATGCGATAATATGGTTAGATTATTTAAAAAATTCTTATGGCAAGGAGCGCAAAATATGAGGAAATGGGCACTCTTATCATGGGAAAAACTTATAAAAACAAAAAAAACAGGGGACTAGGATTTCGAGATCCTTATATTCTAAATCAAGTCATGGGTGTAAATTTATGGTGGAGATGGGTGCAAGGAGGACCAGATCTTTGGAAACACATTTGGGAAACTAAATATGAAATGCCTACAACAAATGTTGGGAAGGTGAAAATAGATATCAGCCCCAAAGGATCAAATATATGGAATTTAGCAGCTATGAATAGGGATCTAATCCGACAACACAGTTTCTGGGAAGTTCGTGGAGGGCAAACAACACTTTTTTGGGAAGATTCTTGGCAGCAGAGAGAGAAACTGTTTAGTCGATTGGATTTGGGTGAAATATTTTTATTCACAAATCTACCAAATCAAAGACTATTGCACAATTATTGGAATAGTCGGGAGGAAGGACAATGGAGAGTTTGGAAAAAAAGAGAGCAATGGACAAATGCACCAGCAACAGCCCAATGGAATAATTTGGATAGAGAGATGAAAAATAGAACATTGGTAGCTACAGCTGGGGAGGACATTCTACGATGGGGTTATAGAACAAAAGGTATGTTCACGATAAAATAATCCTACTACGTTAAATCAAATAATCATTAGGATATTGCAGTACCAATCTGGAATAAAATATGGAGTGCGAAGTTCTGGCCTAAAGTTGAGTATTTTATGTGGCTTTTAAGTCATAAGAAGACTTTAAACTTGGGATCATTTGCAAAATAGAGGAGTTCAGGGTCCTTCTTTTTGTATTATGTGCAAACAGAATGAGGAAACTATTGAACATTTATTTAATAATTGTTGTGTTTGTAATGAGATATTGCAGCTCAATGAAACATTGTTTGGTCAGACAGATAGGGATAACACCACGTCAACGTAACTATTTGCAACTGGAGAAAAGGAGGATATAAAAGCGAAGTGGTTAATCGGGCTTGGAGATTATCCATAGGATTTATCCTTTGGGGAATATGGAAAGAAATGAACCATACAATTTTTAAAGGAGAAAAGAGGCAAGTTCTCCAAACTTGGAAAGCAACTGTGGAAAATATTCGAGAAACCATACTAGTTGAACGTTGGGTGGATGATGATTGGGTAGTTAATGCTAGGGAGGCTAGAATCTTAGCTAATCTAAATTTAAAGTCTAAAATGTTAGAGATATCATTATGGAAGATCAAAACTAACCTACAGTCAACTCCATCAATTTTTAATCCACCACTGGAGGGTTTCTTGAAATTAAACTTTCATGGGGCTTCTAAAGGTAACCCTGGTTAGGCAGGGATTGGTGGAGTCTTCAGAAACTCTCTTGGAAAGGTTTGTAGAGTATATTCATTCCCAATGGGATTTGCCACTAATAATGAAGCAGACTTAATGGCAGTAAATCAAGGTCTAGTTATAGCAATCCGGGAAGATTATCAAAGAATTATAGTTGAAAGGGACTCTGCAATGTGAGTCGAAATATTAAAAAAACTTCAGCAAGGAACTCAATGGGATAAAATTAGTAAAATTTGGAGAATAGCCAGACTTATCGAAGAGATTGGCCAACTCCTTTGTCAAATAGGATACGTTATCTCCAAACATGTACGTCATGAAGGCAATGAGGCAACGGATTATTTGGTGAATTGGGCCTGTAAGAACACTGAGTGTCAACTTGATATTAATCACTCTCATCAAGCTTGGAATGTAGAACTTCACCCATTAAAACTTCTTTTATAAAGAGACAGATCTCATCCCCAATCGGGGTGCCAGGAAGAAAGGACAAGGCATGAGGCTCCACGTGGTGGATGACCTCTACATTCCTTCAGTTCAAAGTTTAGGCGGTGGTCCTTCCCACTCTTGTAAATTAATACGCATCCAAGGTGATGTCAATCTCATCTCGAATTTGTCAGGGGGTTTAATGAAGGTAAGATGGTAGCGTGAAGACGATTATTATGAGCCTTCTCTCTTCGAAAGCTATAGTCAACCACGACAGTGTTTATTCAAAAGTTCATTGAGACAGAAGTTTACTACAACATTGGAGCAGGCTAGCATGCGACATTGGAGGAACATAAATTGGTATGTCATGGCATTTTTTCCTTTCATCCTTCAACTCGAATTTCCTTTTTTGCCTCTGCAAATCATGAATGGAAGTCACCACTGTGTATCTGTTCATTCTCTAGTTTTTCTGGATTTCCAATGGGTTAATTCTGTGTTTATTTACTTATCTGGATGGTATAGAGAAGAGGAGGCGATCTCTCTAAAAACTGAACCACACTTTCGAAGTCCTTTTTTTATACCTACTGTGTCAATGTATCATTATTTTTTCCTATGCCCTTCATTGGCATCCTTGTAAGGATTTCTCAGACCTTTAATCTCTTCTTTACGCTAAATATGGTTGATAGGAGTTCCTGCATGAAATCCTATGGTCTTAGCTTGTTTTTTGTAGGTTTCTTCTGGGTTGGTATTTTGGAACATGTCCGTCCCTGTGTGTCAAATTACTTTTATTTCCAGTATAGGGTCGGAAGCAATTTACTGGGGATTTTCATTTCACAACATCCTTTTCCCTATCTTTTGAATTACATTCAACATCAGTCTTAAGTTTATGCTTGGTTGGAGCTGGCTACTATTGATAAATTCCATTCCTTTTACGTTTATGTTGGGTATGAAGATATAACGGGGAGATTTAATGCGGTATATTGATCTTTATAGATAGGGTAATGGTATCCTGTTTCTGAGTCATTCTTGTCAAGGGCATTTGCATTTAAGTCTGTGGTGGAACCGTCTTTGGCATTTCTACAAATCTCCTATCTGCAAAAATCAAATTTTAAACAGGTGTAATACGGTTGTGTTAATTAACAAATTTGACTATTCTATAATCCTATGCACAAACACAAAGGTTCTGGGGATTTGATCGATTTCGAAGGTGACCAACACAGTTTGTTTTGGGCATATTACTGATTCCTTTCTACACATAGGGTTTCTTTCTAGATTTTGGGGCGTAAATTTTTGTTTGTTCATTATGGCTAAAGGGAAAACTAGCCGAGTTAATCGCCCTAGACAAAGTACTCAAGCTGGAGGACGAAGTCGAAGGGGAAGGAAGACAAATGAGAAAGTATTGCGGGATATATCTCATGTGTATGAATCTGGGAACTTGGTTCAAATCAGAAATAAAATTCATGGTTGGGAACGACAAACTGATAGTGATGATGAATATATGGAAGAAAATATTTCAAAAATGGACTTCATAATAGATCCAGGAAGCACGAGAGGTCGTGTATCCCTCTTCTAGCAAACAGTGAAGATATAATGGAAAATGAAATGCCTTCTTGCAAAGGAAATGTCTAGCAAGGAAGAAAAGGATGTTAATTCTTCAATTCTGTTTGAACTTCAGCAAATGAAGCAAGACATGCATGAGATGTTTAAAGTTCAAATTCAGAAAAATGACAGAATTGAAAAGAAAGAGCGACAACTTCAAAATATGCAACCCCGTGAACAACTGTTAGGCACCACTACCAAAGACCCAGCACCAGTGGACTCTTCCGATGATATTTATGCTTAAATGCCTAGTTTTTTTCTATGTTTTTGGCATATATTATTAATATTTTTTGTTTTAGTTGCAAATATTATGGACATACTGAAGTAATCAAGGCTGTAAGTAGAAAAAAAAGACAATTTATGTTTTCGTCAGCTTTTAACTCGATACGGTGGCCAACAGAACTGGTTTCCTTCGGGTAGGTTGAGATTACCGTAAATGATACAATTTGTATAGCAAATTTCCCTTTAAAAATATGAAAATAGAAAGGTACTACAAAATTTACATAAAAAATAAAAATATTTTTTCTTAAAATTAAATTGTTTTAAAATATTGTCTTTATAAAGGCCATTTATAACACAAGCATTTTTGTCTCTCTATAGAAACTTTCATTTTTGTCTCTCTAGAAATAATTATTGCACTACAAGGGGGGTTTTAAGACAATTTTTGGGTATATAAGCTTAACTTGAGACAAAAATAAACTTTTGTATTGCCTTGAATATTGTTTTTAAGTGGGTGTCTCAAATTATTGTGGTAAAAAATTTTCTCTATGAAGACAATATATAACACAAGCATTATTGTTTCTTATTTCATTTTTGTCTCTCCAAAGACATTTTTTTTGTTTTTTTCTATCCAAATATGATAGTTGGAATTAAATACATATTGTCTTTATGGAGACAATGTCTTTAATCCTATCTATTGTCTCTCTAGACTCAATATAAAACAATGAATCCAGAAAAATATCTCACCATTAAAATAAATCAATATAAAAATATTTAAGTAAAATAAACTACAATATCATTGAATAATTCATGTTAGGGTATAGTGGAATCGAACCACCAACCTCTGAAATGGCAAGTGCTATTCCATTGAGCTAGCACAATTAAATAATTATGTGAGGAGTTATGGCAATCCTTGAAATTGTATATATAGACATTGATTTTTAAAAAATGCTCGACACATAATGACATGATCCTTGTAAAATATATAATTATGAAAACCCCTATTTTTAACTTAATAAAATAATAACTCAATGGATTTAGCTCACCATGACACATTTGTAGCTTTACTTGCACAAAAAGCTAATAATAAACAATAATCTGCAAACAAATTAATCTAGTCATACAAAGAAAATTAACTAGAATTAGCACAAGAAATACAACCACCACCCAAAGAGCTACACCAACTTGCTAGTAAGAATTGCTGACACATATGATGTAGACAACAAACCATGACTGCATCTTCAACTCATTCAAGACAAAATGACACTCTCCTCTTTCACCATTACTAATTTCTTTGACAACTTTTTCAATGTAAGCTTTTTAACGTACAAAACTATAATATCCAATAACACACATTTGGCTTCCTAGAAGAAAATGCCTTACCCTCTTATACATAGCAGATAACTATTGTGTATCACCCTAGTTGTTGATAAAGTAGCAATTAGAACAAAATGCATGCGATCTTATTCGAATTAGAACACTATTGTGTATCACCCCAACTGTTGATAACTTAGCAATTTGAACAAATTCTAACATATAACTATTCATAAGACAATTAAAAAAACTCTTGATCTTTTGGGCTTAACATATTATTTTTCAATAAAAATAATTTTACAAGGTACAATAAAAACCATTCTACAAAGGACATTCTAAAGTAGAACTTACCTTATGACAAGAAAAGGATGTTCATAATTGGCACAACCTGAAAAGAAATTCCATAATAGCTGCATAATTGTGAATAAATTTTCCTTGTTCAAAAAAATGATCAAACTGGACCTGTAAATAGAAATAAATACCATAGATTTTTAAGTGGAACCAAAATCACAACAAAAAAATGAATCAAAACTATTATTATATTTCCTTTCCATAGATCATAGAAATGTTTTCCTTAGATCTTCAATAAGAAGTTGTATAAAATTCGTTCTCAGCTTTAGTAAACTCACACTCAATCACTTGTACATCACTAAGAGGAAGAAAAACACTCAAAGGGATTGGACATTAAAATCCAGATGAAAGCCTAATTCTACATTCATACCTTCCCTCTTTCCATTATTGTATTTTTTCCTTATCAAAGTGAAGGGCCTCAAGTTAGCTTGAACTAATTTCAAGCCAAGTTCATCACATTCCTCAAAGGGTTTTTGAATTATTTTATGCCATGTGGACACCACAAGGGATAATACTCGAATTATGACATCCTATTATAATCTATAAAATTGAAGTTGTGAGATGAAATCAAAATTTCGAAACAGTAAATGAAAACCATGTGAGTTTTAGTTTTTATGAGCAATGCAACTCCTTAATGCATTTTAGCAATGGTGCATTTGCATTCCTTACTACATATTTGCAAAACCCTCGCTAGAGAAGTAACATACTAGACAAGATGGTAATAGTGAATTAATAATTTGTAGCAAGTTTTTGTAATAGTTTGTAATAGAGAATAGATCAGTAATCTAGTAACTAAATGAGTTGTTACCACCTTGTGCTAGCGATTTTAACATGTGTGGCTATGAAATTTGTAAAATAGCTCTTCTAAATTTCTCATGTCACTAGTTTTATGTTTTAACTCAAGCTGACAAGATTATTCTTGGTTGCCCATGCCAGTCTACTAATGAATCCGAGAAATGTGATATTCACGTCCACAATCTCAACTCATCATGAACCCTTCTGGTGCATATTCATAGTTTATAGTTTATACATCTACAAAATGTGCATCAATGATCAATCAAAAGACCATAAATCAAATGATCTTATTCAACTCAAAATACATTTGGATAATTCAAAATATATTGGCAGGGCTGAGATTGAGAGGTCTACTCTTAGATATATAATCGGTGATCCATCTAGAGTTGGTGACAGTCACCACTCCATTTTGTTTCCATCTACCTTCCCTGGTGAAAAGAATCTCCAATATGTCGAATATGGTCAACAAAATCTCACAAAAGGTGTTCCTCTTTTAAGCTTACTGTCTTTCAACAAGCAAGATGCTCTAGTGCTCATATTGGGATCTATTGCAACAATTGTAAATGGGTGATCATTGCTTGCTTTTTATCTCTTGTTTTCAAGTATCACGGGTAGCTTATATAAGCCTCTGCATAATATTTGTAAAGATGTAATACAAAGTTCAACGCCATCTTCAACAGAGCCATGGTGTCGGTGAAAAGGCCACTATGGCAGGGACCTTGGGTATTTATGATGGCTTCAAACACGTCAACACACCGGTGGACGTGGGCGGAGGCAACGGGGATGCGTTGAGTCTCATACTTGATGCCTACCCTCATATCCGAGCCATCAACTTTGATCTTCCTCAAATTATTGCTACTGCACCAACTCTCTCTGGTATTTAAAAATATACTGAAAGATGTGAAAAATATATTTCAATCTAATTTTTTTTTGTATAAAATATGTAAAATCAATAATTTGAACGTTATAGACACTTTTAAAATAAAAATATAATTTAAATTTAAATAGTAATTTTTATATTTCAAATAATTTTATTTTCACACATATCACTTCAACTTAATGAACTAAATACACTCAATTCATATATGGAAATAAGTAGTCACATACATACTACCACTCTTATTTTTATGTATCCATTTAAAAAAAAACATTTTGTAAAATGAATTTGTATACATTTTATTATTTTCTATATAAATTTTCTTAACTTTATATTTTTCTATTTTTCAACCTAACATTTTCTGTGCATTCCCATAAGTTCAATCTTTTAAAATTTACACAAATTTATAATAATGTTAAAAATATTATAAATAAACTTTCCTATTTTAAATTTTATAAATAAAGAAAATTAAAGAAACTAGGTTTTTCTGATCTCAGGAAAGATTAATTTCAAAATCATAAGATATTTCAAAATCATAAGATAGAACGAACGAGGATCATTATAATCGAGTTTAACTTTTCGAATTTATTCATTGATTCAATTTCTTTAACTAAATCAATAAACATGATCATTGTATTCGAGAGATCTAAACAATGGTGAATTTTTATATTCGAGAAATCTAAACAATGGTGATTTTTTTCGAAACTACTATAAATGGAGCCATACATACCGCTTAGAAGTTTGTAATGGTAGGTAAGAACTCCTATTTACACAGTATTTCATATAATAATATTATTAACAAATAAGATTACATAAAGAAAAAAACGTGTATTATTAAATTATCATTTGGTATGATATGATGTTTATTATATATATATTTTTAATTTATGTTATTATAATTATATATTTTAATATTAAATATTATATATAATTTTATTTTATTTTTAAATATCTCAAAAAATATTATCCAATATTAATAAAGTTAAACATAATAATAATAATGTATTAAAATATCATATTATGGTAAATTCTTTCCACGGAGATGATTAATGTAAGTATGAAAAATAAGTTCAAATTGTTTTTTTTTAATAATATAATCTTTTAACACATTCTATACTAAAATATAAATATTTCAAGATAAAGTTTAAGATTATATTAAAATAATTATATTATTTAATTATGCATCATAAATTATATATCTATATATATATGAATGATGTCCAATGTTTATTGATATTTATGTCTTGTTAAATCTTAAAAACTGATGAGGTTATTAGAATTTTTTTAACATTTAATTTTATGTTTAAAAGTATTAATAGAAGTGTTTTAATATGACTATAATTTTCCTAATTTGAAAGGTGAAAAAGGTTGGTAGTGTGATAAATATTTTAAAACTAAATGGAATATAAGAATAAGATATGAGATATAAGAGAAGATTTTTTTTCATTTCGAGTCTAGATAAGTAAGTTTTTTAAATTTTATTTTCAAGATTGGAGTTCATCACCTCCTTATAATATTATAATTTTATTTATCTCTTTAACCTTTTATCACCCCAACATTTCTCCTAAAATTTTAATGCAATAATATTTTTCAATATTATTTTACAAAATAATATATTTCTTTATACTCCAACAATTTAATTGTCAATACTAGCTATAATTGTCAAATTATTATTGAAAACAAAGATATATAGAATCATACATATGAATACATAACATATCAATGCATTCTATTTTTATTGGTATAAAACCTGCAAATAAATATAGGTTCATATTACAAGTTCTTAATTTATGAAATATGAATGCTTATTTTGACTTTTATGTAAATAATATAAGTAGGATATTAAAATAATCTACAACATTATATTGCATCAAGCATGTGTGTGTGTGTGTGTGTGTGTGTGTGTGTGTGTGTGTATATATATATCAAATTTCTTAAGTGCAAACATTTTTAGAGTGCAAAATACAATGTGTTATTTTTCATAGTTTAAATTGTATTTATGAATGTTAAATAGAGTATAAAAAATTTAACTATTAAAACATAATTTCTTTTTCTTATATATAGAAATATATGAAGTTGATACCCACATAAATTAGTTAACATGGGTATTCAAATAGTTTATCTAAATCTATTGTTGAAATATTTTTGAAAAGTATAAGATTTAAACATCTTATTCACACATTTTTTTTACTTCCAATTACTTTACAACATCTTCATTTTTTTTTAAATTATAGCCCACATTATTTTTCTATTTAGAACATAATGTTTAAATTTTATTTTTATTTTAAAGAGGCACAAAATTACACATCAGGCTCATTCTGCCTTCAATAATAATGCATGAGTAAATGTGTAAATATTTGAGTTACTTTGTGGAGTTACTGAAAAGGTCTGACGTAAGGAATTATTGAGCTGGTTGTTTAGTGGAATTACAATTAAAGCCTATGTTCTTAGTTTTAAAAACCATAGACCATCTCTGTTGAGACAAATTTGCTTAGGGTTGGACTTGGCAAGTTCAGCTCATAGAAATTGTTCTGGATGTGAAGATGGTTTGGGGGGGAGTTTCAGTATGATGTAGTGATTCTCACTAGTTGGGAGGAACATTTGGAGCCATGTAATTATGTGGCAAACTCAGCTTCTTGAGAGAACTTGGAAAATATAATTCCTACTTGTCTCAGTTTTGATTCTTTCCATGTAAAGGAGTTTGTTCCTATTCTCTATGAGTTGTTTAGATCTAGTTGATTCCTAGATTGGTGCGTGGTTGAGATATTCTCTCAACCAAGTCATTATGTGTCTAATATTGTCTACGTATCATGAGGCAACACTACATGTATTTATATGTAACATTATTTGATTAATTAATGTAGTGATCAATTTTTAAATTGGCATCAGAGCCCGAAAGGGCCTGGGCCTTGCCCCTTCTGGGCCGAGGTAAATAGATAGTTTGATGAATGCTTATTTTTTCATATTGTTCAAGTCCTTGTGGATTTGATTCAAAGAAATAGGTTTGGGCTTGTCGACATAATTGATTTATAGTTTCAAAGCTGAGGTGAAGCTTCCCGCTAGGCGTTGATGATTTGACGAAGGTCTATTGCGACCAGTATGACCATCCATGGGAGTCATTGTGGTGTGATATTATATTCACCTCTTAGAGCGAGTGTGAAGCTACTTGGTTGAATCATCAGTAGAAGCGCTAAGCTGCACATTGCAGGTTTGGAAGGACGGTGGTGTGGCTGCACACTGAGGGATTGTTGTAGTGATATATGTTCAATGAGAGAGTGTTTTGGTGTGATATGTGTTATCTCCATTTCTTTGTTAGTGATTTTCGTCGTTTGGAATGATCTTGAGGATGACTTTGAGGAGTAGGAGGAAGTAGGCTTATTACAGAGAAGCATATAAATTATTTTGTTTATAGAGTCAGAGTAAGAGCTTGGAGAAAGTGTGTCGATATGGAATGTGAGGGAATTTTATTTTCTTATAATTGAATGGTAGTGTGAAGGCAAAGATAAGCTCGATCCACATATTTTTCTCATTTCGTCATCATAAGTGACAAACTATATTTTTGTGGAGTCAACTATTGTAAAGAGGATATTGAAAGAGAATTCTAGATGAAGGACATGGGGCTCATGCATTATTTCCTTGGTTTGGAAATTTGGAAAGGAGATGGGGAAAAGTTTGTCTCTAAGGGTAAGCATGCTAACAAGATACTAAAGAAGTTCCACATGGAGAGTAGAAAACCCATGGAGACTTCTCTAACAGGCAATTAGAGGAAGTAATATCACTACAAGGAAAAGAACCCTCTAGCGGATGTTTTTGAGGAACCCCTTATAAAAATACCCCATACATCTGTTTCTAGTGGAGGTTACTAGAGGAGGTTGGCAAGCAGAGGGTTTTTTTAGATGTTTTCCTCTCGGTGCGCTTATCATCCTAAACCACACCGGTGTGCTCGATAATAGAAAGCATCAGTGCACACAAAACATTGGCACACCGGACATCGTGTGCTTCGTACACACCAACCCGGTGCATCGTATTACTATAGAGCATTGGTGCTTTACAACTATTTCACACCGGTGCATCATAAAACACTGCGCCAAAACAGAAACCGCCCAGTGCAGTATTAAGAAACCGCACCAGTGCGTCATAAAACACCGTGCCAAAATAGAAACCACCCGGTGTAGTTGTAAGACACAGCATTGGTGCGCCTATAAAACTCCACGCACCGGAACAGGGTTAAATAAAAAAAAATTACGGCCAAAAACTACATTTTTCACTTTCCTCAGTGCTTCAGTGATCTCAAGCACCAGTGCAATTTATCCTTGTTTGAGCCACCTTGACATCGGTGCTCCCATTGCACACATTGCATGCACTGCTGCTGTGCATTGCCCACCAATCTCCAACTTGCATTTTGCAAAATGGTGGGCAAATTTTCTTTCGCAAATTCTACAGCTAATATGCCTCGATGGCAAAATGTACAAGTATTTTTCTTGTTTTTTCCATATTTAAGCTTTTTAGCAGATTAGAATTTCAAATAACCTTAAAATTAACCATTTAAAAGAAAAAAAAAATCCACGTAGTGCGCATGAGCCATTCGGCTCGCACCGGTAAGCGGTGCTACCTGTAAAATTTACAAGCCACACCAAAATCGGTGCTAACGATATCCACACCATTCCTAGGGCAGTATCGAAAGGCGCACCGCGTTATTTTAAAATTAAAAAAAAAAGAACGGTGTGGTCTTTTAGCTGGCCGCACCGTTGACCATCTGGAATAGTGGCAACACGGTGCGTTGACTGAAATATCTGGCCCGATGTTTGTTAGTGCACCACATTTGACATTCTGATGGGGTCAACAGTGCATCTTAGTAAAATACTCCACCATTGACTATGGGCGGAAACGTGAACCTGGGTTACACTTTTGTGAGAATTGCGGGTTGAAATTTTTTTCGGCAATAGTTCGGCCGAAAATTTTATAGAGTTCGGCCGAACTATGAAATAGTTTGGCCGAACTTGTTTTTAAAGTTCGGTCGAACTCTCGATTCCGTTTAGACTGACGACTTACTGACGGCGCGGGCAAACAGAATTTTTGCCAGAGATTGGAAAACCAGAAACTACAGTTCGGCCGAACTTTTACATTTAAAATAGTTCAGCTGAACTATTTTCTATAAATAAATCGCCCGCAAAGTTATGTGGTTACCGATTTTATTGTTCCCGCGTTTTCTCTGTCGCTGTCTCCTCATCGCCGCAGCTCCTCGTCACCGCGCTCCTCGCCGCCGCAGCTCCTCGTGTTTGCCACGGTCACACTCTTCGGTCATCAGGTATGGACGTGGAAAATCTGTTAATTAATTTTTGTATCTCTTTCCTTAAGTGTTTATTGGGACGTCATGTTAAAAACCTTGTAAGACTATGCGAGTTGGGACCCTTTACAGAATGCAAATTTTGAAAATTTTGAAGTGTTCTTTTGTGATTAGGATACTTTTATTTTCCTTTTGGGTTAAGGAACTTGTTGGGAAATACCGTTTATAGGTGGGGGACCTATCTTGTGGGTTATTTTATTGCAGAACCTCGTCCTTCTTTGAGGATCATTTTAATTCTATGGTCTGAGGTGAAGTGGCTCCAATAAGAGCGAA